>JABYQU010000078.1:0-105038 GCA_022264855.1 Lenzites betulinus | reverse complement strand
AAGAGGGAAAGGGACTCGACGACGGTGTGGAGGTCTTGAGGGGTGCACTGGCTGTATCCGATGGCGAGTAACTCGCGCAAGGCACTGTCGAGCAGTTCCGCCGCTAGGTCGGACGCCGTTGTAGCAGCGCGCGCGCGCAGTCGGCTCTAGGGTGCGTTCCGAAGGTGTAGGTCGAGATCTGAAACCCCCTCGCGGTGGGCTCCAAAATGATACGGTAAGAGGTGCTCTGACGGCCGATAGCCGAGGGGTAGAGGACGTCTAGGTGTGTGATGAAGGGGAGTAAGGTCTCGAGCTCCCTAGGTTCGCTAGTAGGCCGGCCCGCGTACTGTTCGCGCGCTAGCAGAAGGGAAGCCTCTCGCGCACAAGGCAAGAGCGCGCGCGGACTCGCGCTGTAGAAGGGCGCGCGCGGAGGTAAGCTCGGTAACGCAACGCGCGCAGGAATAACGCAACGCTCGCAGTCAGCCGCGGGGCTTCGCAACGCAGTACGCACGCAGTAAAACGCAGGAGGAACGGAATAGACGCAGTATACGCAACTGACGGTACGCTGTCACAGCGGAGAGGTCTCCAGTCGTCCTGCTTTGAAGGGGGAGCTGTTGCACGTCGGGAAGCGCGAGGGACACGTTCCCAGCAGTTGAGAGAGTGAGGGGTGGATTGTCTGGGGGGTTCGAATGCCCCGAAATGACTATGTACAAGAATGCCCGCAGGCGGAATCCAAAACACGTGCTACCATACGGGAGATAAGCGGAAACCGGGCCCGGGATGCCTCGCGCGCCGGGCGCACTCGCCGCGCGCGATCCGACTCTGCGCGCGCCTCGTGCGCGCGCCACTGATGCGCCCAGCGGACCCGCGCACGCGAGCAGCTAGGGCAGAGGGCTCGGGATAGCGACAGGCCTCGCGCGCGCTGTGGTGAGGTGTCCCGCGCGCATCTTCACCTTGCGCGCGATGGGCTGCGCGCCCTGCGCGCGCAACGTAGGGGGTACCGAGGTATGCGGTGGGCTCTGCGCGCGCTGTGGTTGGCGTGCGCGCACAAAGGAGGAAAAGGCGGGTTTCTGGCCTGGAACGCCTGTGGAGCGTATCACCGGAAATCTAACATCTACATTCTGTTCTACTGTTATCGTTATACTGGTTCCGACATGACCAGCGAGGCCATGAGACCTATAAACCATTACGCCCCCGAATGTTTTGTCGCTCGGTTTCTCTACCATATTATTCGGGCGCTCCATCGAAAACCAAACAACTACAAATACTATCAGGCTTGCGGGCGTTGCCACTCCCCACCTTCATAACGCATAACCTGGCTGACATCCCTGTGGACCATGCCGCTGGCTTCATTCGACTCACTAAGCTTCTGCAGCTACACTTCGAGCACTCTCTGCTCGACAAAAGGCAGCCTCTTCCTCTCCTCCCGCCTATGTTCTTAAATTCGTCGGAGATTTGCTTCAAAAAAGCTTGATTGAGGTTAATTGATACTGGTACGTGCTCAATCTGGACCGATAGCGCCGCTCAAGCAACGAGGGAGGATGTGTATATGTTCCCGGAGCACGGCCTCCAGCGTGGTATAGGTGCGTGTGTCAAGCGTCCCCTTATTCATCTATCAAACATCTATCTGGACATGCTAAGTTATGGCGATATTTTCTCCCTCCCCCCACACACGGGTTTGCCTCCGCCCGGAGTGCCCAAACTACCGTCAGAACGACGGTGTTATGACATTGACAGAACCTACCTCCTACCGTACTACTTTGTTCACCCTCCGTGACGGCGCGCTACCTGTTCGTACAACATCGCTATACCGTCACGGTATGCTTACTGTATCTTCATGGATAAAATCAGCTATGTTGGCCGTTCCATAGCTTGTCCGCGCCGCTATCACCGCAACTATTCGGTTGACAAACCAAGGTCTATTTGCACGTACTATCAGGTACCTGCCCCGCCCTCCATAATTCAAACGTTCAAGTGTCAATGCATTTCTCTATCAAATCATCGGTTTGAATGCTATATTAGTTAAGTTTCCCCTTTCGTGTAGACTCGGATAATAGAGTAGGTTCCCAATATATGCTCAGTATGTCGGCACACAAATGTACTCGGATCTACAGTACAATGTACTTCCCTCTCGCTAGTTGAACATTAACGTTAATGCACTCAACGATGAGGCGGAGTCGTACGGTAGCCGACGACGAGTGATAATTTGTGATAAACGTTAGCGCTGAGCGCTGAGATATGATGAGTCACCGGATATGGGCATGCCGCGTGTCTTGTTTGGCTCATCACGTGAGTTCTGGGACTCCCGGGGAATTTGGGACCGGTTGGGTCCCAGCGGGTTCGATGGTTTGCCTGGGTCAGACTCAGAAGGTTTGGAATTGGTTTGGATCTTAAGTTTCGTTTCGTGGCGAAAGCTCCGCGATGCTCGAGTCTCGACTGTCGCGTCTCGAGGCTCGGGCTCGGCGACCAATAATATCGAGGGGCGCGCCGCCCTATCGTACCCGCACCCGCACCCGACGTCGAGCGTCCCCGGCTCCTGCAGGATCCGGCGGGGAAGACGGGCCCGGGGACGGTAGCGAGATAGCACCATTGCGTACGCGTTCGCAGTCGCCTTCGACGACCTCACCTTCGAGTTCGCCAGTGGGGCGGGTGTGGGCATGCCGCCGCCGGCAGGGGGTGCTGTCCTGCCCTGTCCAAGTACTTATCGCGCCCTCGCAAAGTCGGTGTGAGCCCGTCGTGTCCCAAGCAGGGCTAGCCGCGAAGCACCTGCTATAAGCTCGCGGCAACGCGCGCACGATCATATATCGATATAATGCATCGGCGCATCGACGCATCACTAATCACTATCACTGTCAGGGGGCGGGCGCGACGACGACGACGGAGAACTCACATTATCATTCAGAATTCAGTATTCGAGAGGCCAGAAGAAGGGCGAGGGGGGGCGCGACGGGGGTCACGCCGCGCGAGGGTGCCGTACGCGCGCGACGAGGGCCGTCAGCAGACTCGGGCGTGAGGTAAACACAGAGGACGCCGGGCGCGTGGGATCGTGGGGTGGGCCACTGCTCGGGGTATTCGCTGGGGATGTGTCACGGCACATCGTATACTGTACACTGTCCTCGTCGGCGTCCTCGTTCGCGCGCTGTATGCGCCGCCCAACGCGTGACCAGCCCACCCAATAGAATACAGCAGGTCGTCGTCAATAATACCTCGAGCGCACATACATGCGCGCGTGGCGGAAGCGCGAGCGTGTCTGCGCCGGGCACCAGGGACCAATGGGACGCGCGCGCGGCACGGGAAGTAGCGGGGCCGGCCGGCCAACCTAATCAGCGTGGGGCCTCGACGTCTGGCAGTGAGTGGGCACTGCGCAGTGGGTGGGCATGGTCCTTGGCACTCGCGCGCGAACCCATCAGGACGGGGGACAGCCTGAGGGCGGCCGCGCGATTGGCTGTTGGCCGCGCTGCCCCCGGTGCGTCGGATGCTCTGCGGCAGCGCAGGCACCCGCGCGCGCGCGAGCGATGGAAGTCGGACGAGGAGAAATGCGCGATGGGGAGTGCCGTGCGACACCGACTCTGGCCCTTTGCGTGTTCGCATGCGCTCGAGGGCCTCGACCGACCAGCAAGCGCAAGCGCACCTTGCAAGGGTCACGGAGGGGGTGATGCTGATGACGCGCGAGAGGTGCAAGCGTGGCAGATCTCGCGATGGGTCGATGCCTGACTGAAGTGACATTATGAAGGCACGCTGCGTGCTTGACTGACGTCGCCGTCCGCATCGTGCGCGTGCGCGTGCTGACAGTGACCGCATCGGCGCGCCATGCAATGTCCATCATGCGCCTCGCACGCGCCCGCACGCGCAGCCTGGGTGGGTCTCTGGGAGAACGCGCGATCGCGAACAGAGCGAGAGAACAACCTGGAGAGAACAGAACGGGCGGCGGAAGGCGTGCGACGGGGCAACGGGGCAGGCGGGCTGCGCTTGGCGGGCGACGCGCGAGAAGGGAAGGCGCACGCGTAAAACTGACGTTCAATAGCCTCGCCGGGCGCACCGCGCGCGCGAACGCCCGAAGGAGATGCTCGGGCTCGTCCGCGCCCACGCCCACGCCCGGCTTCCGCGCGAGATCGCTCGCCCGCCGGGGGCTTGCGAGCGCGCGGGCCAGATTGGCTGGCACTAGGGCTGGCACTGAGAGAAGGACGTGTGTGTGTGCCCACAGCACCGGCGTGCGGTGACAGAGGTGGCGGTAAGCAAAAGGGCAAGGAACGGGCCTTCGCGGGGGCGCACTGCGCGGGGACACGGGTACCGCCTGCGGGCATAGAGATGGTCTGGCCGGGGGTGGAACGCACCCCATTGCGCGAGAAGGCGCGGGGGCTGAACGGTGTGGGACGCGCCTGGGCTGGCAAGTCAGAGTGCGCAGACGGGTTGCCCAGCGCGGGCACGGGCGACGCTGGTCGCCGGGCGAAAACGCGCGGGGGCTCTGGCGCATCGGGCAGCGATTGCAGCGGGCGCATCTCCGGGCGGTGGGCGATTCCCATGAACGTGGACTGGATGCGAGGCGGGCGAGGATGGGAGAGGGGTGCTGCATTGAGCGGCGGAGCGCCGGGGGTCTTGTGATCTGAGAATGCGAGTGCGAGTGCGGGGGTGGTAGGTGTGGTATGCGCTGGGTGCGGAATAATCAAGGGCCTGAATGGGTATGGTCGGCCACGATGCGGGGATGGAATGATTCAAGGCAGGAAGATGTCCGGTGGAGGGGGCGGTCAGGTGAAGACGGGGTCCCGCTGCGTGCAGCCCATCGACGCGTCGAGGCTTGCGCTTGCGGGGAGTACCGCCATGCGATGTACACGCGAGGTGCGGCAAGGCGGCGGGAGGCGAGGCTGGGCAACATACAGATACATGCGCGTATTGGGGGGACGAGGACGGGGTCAGATGAGTGCCTGCGCGCTGTGTGTCCGAGAGACAGGGCCGCGGACGGGACGGCTGAGTGTTTGGCGATCACGCAGCGTGGCCTGCGTTATCTGGGAGTCGCCCGGATCGGGGAGGTGCAGGAACTCCGATCCAGGTCCGCCGGGGAAAACAGTTTTCGGGCTGGTGATGGGAGTCCGCGTTGTGCGGGAAGAAGGTTGGGCGACGAAGCGAGCGAGATTCGCGATGGCACGAAACGCGATGTGCCAATTGCAGACGCGTGAGCGAGATGAATGCCGAAATAGGCCCTCGTCGCGCGCGAGTGCAGTCTGGGCCCGCCCGCATATAAAGTACCCTCCCATCCTCTCCTCGTCCCCCTCCGTCTGCCCTGTCGCGTCGCTGCAGCTGCACTCGTCCTCCATCTCTCCGCATCCTCTCCGCGACCCCGCCCGTGCCCCGCTCGCCCGTCCAGCCGCCGCACACCCACCACCACCACAGCGCTTCGCAAATTTCGGCTACAATACGCCACGCTGCCATGCCGTCCCACACGCAAAAGTCCGCATCCTCGGCATCCTCGAGCAACTCCATCCCCCCGTCCCAGCTCGTCGCCCTCCCATCCCTCGCATGCTCGCTCTCCTCCCTCCCCCAGGCGAAGAGCATCGACGGCCTCTCACTACACCACTCCATGCTCGCACAGCGAAACGCTGAGAGCCAGGCAAAGGTAGCCTCCCTCCCTCCCTCATCTTTCACTCGTAGTTAATCCTGTATCGTCGCAGTTGCAAAAAGCTTTGTCCAAATCCGCTGCCAACGGCTCCATGCCACCACCGTACCCTGGTCATTCAGTGCGTTCCGCCTGAGCGCTATCTGGGCGTGACACGAACTGATAACCCGCCCGTCCTCAGTCAACACCAGCACAATACTCCCCCTCCTCAGCGTCACCACCACTCATGATGCGCAAGCCCGTAAGCGCTCTCCGCTCCATGCTCGATATTCGTCCGCTCATTGCATACCCTCCAGGCAAAGTCAAAATTGCAAGTCTAAGCGACACCTCCCCCATAGACTTCCTTTCCTTCTTTCGCTCTCGGGACTTTGCAGTACCTACCACTGCCCGCTGTCATGCCCACGGCATAAAAGCTATCCGCACGCACTCTGTCTTCGCTCTGCATCACTAGACGTTCCATCCCTCTCTCTCTCCCTCTCTCTCCTACTCTTATTCCCTCATGCATGCCATCGATATCCCGTCCGTCCCACGCGCATCCACACCACCACCTCCCTGTCCCATGCATAGTTTATCTCCGCACGTACATCGTACATTCCGCATCTCGGGGCCCTCCGGTTTCTCTAATCACTAGCATCCTGTGTCACTATACTCGCTCTCTCTCTCTCTCTCTCTGTCACGGTCTCGGGGTGCGCGCGGCTCGCTGTTGTCGAATACACATACATTGATCGGTGCATACTGCCACCATTCCCTCGGCACACCCTGTTTTGCCCCTCCCATTAGTCCGCTGCGGTCCATTCTCGCGCTACGAGCATGCCCGCCGTCGCACGTCGAACATGCGCGCTGCTCAGGTCCAGCATGGATACATCCGCGGCGGCGATCGGGCAGCGCGCCTCCGGAGTCCAGAGTCTCGCCGTCATATGCATGCATACGCCCCCGCACGTGTGGTGGCGACGGTCACTAGCGCGACATGCGCCCTGCCTGGCGACCCGCTCCCGCTCCGCTCCCCCTCCCTGGACCCTGTAGTAGCTTTTGGACGCCGGCCACCGGCTCTGTGCATGCGTCTCAGGTATGTTCCTCCATCGGCGCCACGACCCCGCGCTAGTCTAGTCTGTAGTCTGATCACGTCTACGGTCTCTGCGCACTTTCTGACTTTCATCACCGCGCCCCAGCTCCGCGGCCGCTGCCCAATGCCAATGTCAAGCTGCAGATGGACACTGGGAGGTGGGAACACGAGCGTGATACGGTATTTCCGCGGGCGTCCGGCGTGGTCCCTGCTTACTTACGCAGCACGCTCAGGCCGCAGAGTCACGACACACAGCCAGCCAGCCGTATCGCTCGTATCATCTCCCGCGTCGGACCTCCGACTCGCATTCGCGACTCGCAGGACAATCACCGTGGCCCTCAGGCCTCAGGCCCGCGACCACACCCGCTGCACAGGCGCATCTCAGCGGACGCACCCCGAATCTCGAATCTCAGCACGCGCGCCTGGCCCGATCGCCCGCGGACGCGTGCAGCGTGCACAATAAACCTGCCTGCCTGCCTGTCGCAAGCGGCAACAGCCCGCGTAGTGCGATATGGCATAATACGACAGAATACTCTGTTACAACTTACAACCCCGCCCGCACCCTCGATCAACCGCCGTTCTCGACCCCCCGCGCGTGCGAGCGGCGCTGCGATTGGCCGCGCGCGCGACGCCGCTGCTGCCAGTTCTTGCTGACTCGGAACAAGCACCGTCCGTCCCCGCTCGTCCCCGCCGCTGCTTTGTCGCACGCGCGCGCTCACGCTCTACCTGGCGCCGGAGTTGAAGATGGAGCTGGCAAGAAGGCCCAAGGGCGAGAGCTCGCGAATCGGAGCGGCATTACGCGACGCGGCCTTCCTCGAGGCTCGACGGCGTGCGTGCTTATCGCGCGCGACGAGGCGAGCTATGGTCTACCCACCCCGAGCAGCCGGAGCCTTCGCGATACAGCGTACACAGTCACTTGCGCGGCGAATCGGGCATTGCCCCGCCAGTCACCGCGGCGAGGCGTGGCGCAGGCCCACGAACTTGGAGGAGGAAGCATCAAGCCTGACTCGGACTGAGTACTGAGTACTGAGCGTGCCCGGCGAGGACAGAGAGCCAGGCCCTCCGTTTGCGCGGGCCATAACGCCTTTTCCGGCGGACGCTTCGCCTTCGGGAACCGGGAACCGTTACGCATAGAGGCGTGTACACGCCGCGCGGGCTATTAGTATTATCTGCGTCCTAACTTCTGCCCGCGTACGTAGGGGAGGTACGCGCGATGACGTCGCCGCCGTGCCCGCCTCCGGGATCTGGCCTCGAGCCTCCGCTGCCCCGGCTCTCGGTCTCTTTTCGCCAGTCGGATGCCCAGTGTGCGGTGTATGGGTGAGTCCCGCTGCGCTCTCGTGCGAATGCGGGAGGCTCATACTCATTGCTGGTACGCAGGACGGTGCAAGGGTAGCCTGCAGGTACGCGAGGTGCACAACGAGGCGTACGCTATTCCCGACTGTCCTCCGCGCGCGACCTCGCGCCAACGCCCGCCTCACGTGGGCGTCAAGCACAGGCAACATCGCGCGTTCGTCGAATATTCGCCAATGGCCATGACGGAGCGGCACTGGCACAGTGGCAGCGCGGAGCACGCGTCCCCCCTGGCAGCGGTGATGGACGCGAGCGACGACGCGCTGATCCGTCGAAGGCTCGTTCGTCCGGAGCACGGTGCGCCCTCCTATCGCGCCCCTATCGAGAGCACCCAGCTATCGCCCGCGTCGCGTCTGGAGTCCGGACGGGCCCATCATCAAAGATTCAAAACATTCATCGACCGTCGTGCGTCACCGAGCTGCACTCGCGCGCTGCGAGTCGGTGCTCTTGTTCTCCGCGCGCGAGGACGCTGACGGCGAATTTACGTGAACAGCAGGGCGCGCCGGGCAGCGTGTATCAGCCGGCGGGTCGTCGCCCCCTTGCGCCCCCCTAGTACCAGCGCGATATCCCCGACGACCCGGTGCGCAGAGCCGGCTCCAGCCTGCAGCTGCAGCGCGAGCAGGCCCGCTCGCGTCGCGCGCACCCCCAATCTGCGCGCGCAATCTGTGCAAAGCCCGCGACGCTGTAGGCGTGCCTGCGATCCGGACGATGCATACTATGGAAATGGCGCGTTGATGCCTGATGCACCCCCGCTCGCCCTCCGCCGAAATCGGTCGTTTCCAAATTCCAGAGGACCTGTGGCGAGTTCCCTGGTCCCGATCGCTATCGCGCGCGGCCACCCCCACCGACTCCCACTGACTAGTGACTCCCGGCCACAGTCAGCCCTCGTCAGACGCGGCGGACACGGACGGGGCCCGATTGCCCCCACCACGCAGATGAACGCGAGCACGATTCCGATCCGGGCGCGTACGCAAGGCAGTTTGAGAATGCCTCCCCGGACTTCGCGTGCGCCATCTCCAGGACGATCACCCGAAAGCGGCATGCGCCGCGCAGGCGTGCAGGCTTCGTGGCTGCAGCCACCACGGAAGTGCGGGAGGGCCCTCCGGGCGCGGTGCTTCTCGGGCGCGCGTAGCCTGAAGCTTCTGGCTTGTCGGGCCCCCGCGCAGGGAGCCTCCGACGCGTCGTGGCGCGGTGTGCGCCTTCGCGCACACACACCCGTGGTTTCTCCCCGGCCTCCAGTGAGCCAGGCGGCGCGTGAAATCCCACCACAAGTCCCGGGCGATCACAGAGCTGGGGTTCCGCCGCGATCCGCTGTGCATGCTTGTACTGCAATCTTGTGCAATATTGCCACTGACGCTCTACGCGTGCGCATGGCATGGCGTAGATACGACGGGCGCCCGCGGGCAGGCGGTCTCCGACGGTGCGTCGCACATGAAGATTTCTCTGCGTCTTTGCCAATGCAAAGTGATCCCGGACGCGAACAGCCCTGCGCGTCGTTTGATTACTGAGGCACCGGATTATCGAGGTGAGTCCCTTCTGCGGCCTGGGTCGCGGTTGCTCGTTGAGGATGACGCGCGCTCAGGAGCTCGGTGCGGTGTTCCAGCGCGACTGCTGCTTCGCCTGCGTCCGCGGGCCCTCCTCTGGCGCGCGTGATGGCGTATTTCCGGGGATTACGGGATGCGCGCACGCCCCCGCGCGACATTGGCCGTCGGCGCGCGGTGCACGAGCAACGTGCGCACGGCAGCACGCTCTGGAGTGTGCGCAGCGCGTCATGCGCGACGTGCGGCACGAACCTTGCAGCGAAAACATCACCAGCTGCGCGGCTCTCGAAGGTGTGCGGACGGACGGGGCTTGTTGGGAAGCTCTTCGCGACATTGGCAGCCTCCACTGCGCTGGATCTGCGTCCGCGGCGCCGCGACAATGTCGCCAGTTCGCCAACTGCACCCACCGCCAACCTTGCATGCAAGTTCGCGTTCCAGCCCCAGCCACACACGCCATCAAGCCACGCCCTGCGGAACCCGAGCCTGTCCTCCGAACTGCAATCAAACCCGCCGCGCAGGGTCCTGCGCTCTCCCTCTTTCGCAACGCTGCGCGAGATAAGGCGGCGCTTCAAATAGGCAATCGGACATACCAGCTCCTGCACCCGCCCCAGTGCAGAGCCCAGAGTCCAGGCTGTCTCGCCCGCGCAATGTCGAGGGCCCGCTATCGCCCCCCTGGACGCGCACCCACGCTCGCGAAGCCCGTGCACGCTCGGGCGAATCCCCTCGCGCGCGCGCTGGAACTCCCGGACTGGCAATGCCCACTGCCCACCGCTTGCTACTCGGATGCTCGCGCGCGCGCTGCCATGCCAGGCGGAACAGAATTCTGCCGCCGTTTTCTCGATCCTGGCCAGGCCGGTGCGAGGACGGCAACGGTTACGGTTGATTGCGGCGACATTCGTGAATCCGGACGGCCATGGCGTTCATCTGCGCACATTGCTCAATTTATTTTACGGCAGGGCCGCTGGCGCGCACGCGCCATAGGACAGCGGCGATGAGAAATTTGGCGGGCGAACGCGTAAACTCGCAGGGTCGGGCCTGCAGGCTCTGATTTTCCCCGTTGCCCCCGACTCGGACTGCCACCGCTGTCATCATGACCACCGGGCACGGTGCAGCGAGAGGGACCCGAGGACTTTCCACTGGCAGCCCACGAGCGCGCCCGCTGTGCCGGGCCTGCGATGCGACATTCTAGGTGCGTCTGCGAACTTGGAGTGCCCACGCGTAAACTTTATCTCTGGCGAGAAGCCACGGCTATTTTATGGGCGACCGAGTATGGAACTCGCAGCCGCGTGCGGGCTGCACCAAAATATGAATGGACGCACACCGCTGCTGCAGCAGGCAGATTTCCAGGAAGACCGGGCGCAGTTGCCGCACTTTGCACCGCGGCCGGGCGCAGGACACGCTCCCCCCCTCCCCCTCGCGCGCGCTGTGGGTCAAGGGCAATGGGAAGCTGGCCCGTGGGCCCGAAGGAAGCAGCGCGAACGGCTGCACATCGAGCAGCTATCGTCGTCGGCCATCTTCTGGAGCCCCGTCGATGGGCGATGTCGCCGGTTCTGGCTCTGCCACCGCTCCCAGCGCGACACCAGGGATCGTGGCCCGGAGCGTGGATCGTGGTCGAACGACGTCGATGAACTGTGGCCCACTCAGGGCGCGGCGTCCGAAGCGCATGCTCCTCCCGCCTTCGCTCCCCGTGCCCACTGTCCACAGGTCGCGCGTTGAATGCGAGAAGCCGCGTCGTGCGCGGGGCCCGGTGCGCCGTGTCCCGTGCAGCGCAAGACCCGTCCTGCGCCGTGCTGGGCAGCCCGCCCCCGTGCGACCCGCCCTGGCGGCACAACGGGGCTGCACTCGGGCGCAATGACGCGTGACGCGCGCGCTCTGCCCGTTTTCCGACTCTGGTCCCGCCGGGAATGGACGGTGGGATCCCGCGACGCGTAGGTTGTGTATTGGCGTGGCCGGGCGATATCGTCAGTGGGATGCTAGCCTCATTGGGCGGCGGGTCCGCCGCTCTACGGCCTGCTATGGCGTCAGGCTGTGGGCGTGGCGGCAGAACCTTGTCGGGCTCTGTAGCTGTCGGCATTATTTGGCGACTGTCGGTGTGTTTCTGACAGCGGTGCGCGTTCCCTGGAGCCCCGAGGAGCGATCGCTATTGGGGGTCCACATAGACTACGGGTTTCAGCGCTGCGACTGACTCGTCGTGTTCTATATCCGGCCAGGGGTTGGGTGGGGAGAGTTGCGTTTACTGGACGTGAGTCTACCTCTATGTCGCATACGGCTATGGCTGAATGTGAAGCGCTGGTAGTACTGAATACATGTTGCATTGAAGAGTGAACTTAGACTTACCATTAATTTCCCCCTCGGCGTCCGTTTCAGGGACTCCCGTACCACGCAAAACACGGACGGCCGCCGGAAGACATAGCTTCCGCCTCACTAACGACGCCTTGAAATCGTGTTACACAAGTTGCATCTCACCCGCACTCGGGCTCCTCGCCTAGATACTTGATTGTCGGACAGTCCTACAGGAGCTAACAACACACGTCTACACGCGCGCACGTCGCTTATACTGGGGTTCGATGGGTATTCCGCACTAGAGTGGGAAGAGCACGGTCGTGCACGTCCCGACATTGTTCCGGGCCCTGGTATGTTCGCGCACGCGCGCAGCCTCCAGGTATCGGTACTATTACTGTCAGGCCCGGTGGACCCATGTCTTCGCGGGATTTACACGCTCAGCCTCAGCCCAGCCTATAGGAGCGCGCGCCCACTGTCTGATGGTATATTCCCATCGCCGCCCGCGGGGAGGGCGGCGTATGTACGCATGTCATAATGTTAAAGCCAAGAAATACATCCGTGAGATCGACCGTGTACATGAGCAGAAATGGCGGGGCGCGAATCGGAGGACAGGCTGGCCTGCAATATCGGAATGGGGCTCGCGGGGGTTTGTGGGTGTCCCCGATTGGCTATGAGACAGATAGGCTGGACTACTGCTTCTTGGACTTCACCGAGGCCCTGTTCGCGACGCGCAGGGAGGTGCTGATGTCCTTGCCGAGCTGCCAGACGATGTAAGTCGGCACAATGAGCCAGAGACTAGTGCGCGTTCGCGTTCGCGGTTACAGCAGCGGGGACGGCAATGTCGAGAGGCGTATCGTCAGCGAATCCGTCGGCAAAACCGCGTCCGGGACGCCGGGTCACTCACCCGTTGGGGATGATCCAGTAGACGATCAGCGTCTTCAGGTCGTTGTGGCCGACCGCACAACCACCGCAGTAGTACTCCTGCAGCCAGTAGAGGGCCGTCTTCGAGAGCGTCATGACGGCACTCGCGAAGCCCACGAGGGGCGCGGCCGGCGAGCCGGCGATGTGCGCAAGGTAGAGGTAGGCGATGTTCATGAAGTTCTCGACAATGTTCAGGGCCGCTGAATACGCCGGGACGAGTCCGGTTAGCTCTCTGCCATTACGACACTGCCGCGGGAGCGGTAAGAATGGGGTGCACGCACATTGGGCGTTTGTGAATCCATTGCCGTTTTTGTAGGCCTCTACACCATATATCTAGAAGTCGGGCAGCTGGTGAGAGCATGCCATCAAGGTTAAAGTTTGGGCACAAACATAGTCAACCTCCTGGTAGAGGGCATACGGCTTCCATATCCAGTGGAGGTCTCCACCGGCCATGGATCGAGGCCTATGTATTATTAGGGGGAAGGAGTACGGAGTGAGATCCTTTTTGACCGCCTCGCAAGGGGTGGCGTCTTAGGCACTTACCGGAGGAAACAGTACCCCGCATCCCAGAATATGACCGGGACGGTGAGTGCGAACCTGGGTATACAAAGAGCGATCAGCGCGTCGTTCGACGTTCGTACCCAGTCACTGTTCCCCAGGTCGGCCTCGTTGCCACGAGGCGACCCAAGCTAGACTGGGACAAGCTGCCACATCACCAAGATTTGACCATCATGAGCACAAAATACGTACCAAAGGGAGACCAAGGTGTGTGTTTTGACTGCCATGGATGCTCGTCGTGCTATTGCTCGTGCTAGTCGTCTCGCTGCTGGCCGTATGAACGTAAGAGGAGAGGGCAGTGGGCTTGAACGCACCGTGCGACGGCATCAGCCGCGTGATGCCTGCGGTGGGAGAATCTGGGGTATTAGGCGCGCGACGGCACGCCGTCCCGGTCTTGCCGCTCCCCTTGAGGCGCTGATCCGCGGATTCCTTCTCGACGACCTCCTCGTTGTCCGCGCACTCCTCCTCGCCGCTCTCGCTACCTCCGCCGCCGTCCGTCGTGCTCGGTGGCGGCGACGGTGCCGCCGCCTCGAGATAGTATCCCCAGCTGGCATGGTTGCCCTCTATGTGGAATCCCCGCTTCCACAGGAGCGTCTGTCGCGCGTGCTCTGCGCGTTCCTCCGACTGCCGACGCGCCTGCTCGAAGGCCTCGCTGCGCGCCGCGGAGAAGATTAATGATCTGTGCATCATGAGAGTAGACGTTGGATGTCGTTAGCGTAAGCTCGTCGGCTACGGAGGGCGAAGCTGAGGGTATACGGGTATATGCGTGGTGGTGAGTGCCTGTGCGGGCGGCTCATTGTACCCTCGAACACGAGGCGCGGCTGCTCTAAGCGGCGTGTTGTTGACGATACAATGCCGCATGGGTCCCTCGTTGACGACGCCGGCCACGACTGCTAATATTACAACTTGCAAGCACCTTCCTCCTCCCACTTCTCCTTTCGGATAGACGGCGCAAACGCGAAAGCTTTTTTCCATGAATCTGATACTTGCCTACTCAACAAATAATGAGGGCTTGTAGGGAACACGAATGCTCATGCGCCGTGTCCCGGCGCATTTATGATCATCACCGTCGAAGGTGCTCTTAGGTATCGCGGATGTGCTTGACGGATTGGAGGGCTCTTCCCTTGAGTTGGTGCGTTGTTTAAGTTCCCAATGTTCTAATCGCCAATGTTAACAAGATTTGTGTAGGATAGCATTTTGTTATGAGTGCTATACCTGCCGTGGCATGACTAACTGGAGACACTGCGGTGTCCGTCCTGTTTCCGAGCGCGTTGTCTACGTCAGGCAACTGAATTGATATTCGTGCTACCGCGAGGCTGATAGAGGGTACACATATCCCACACAACACCCTATTAGTGTCCCCAAGTCGTGCAAGTCGCGTTTTCGTTTGCTCTAACTCGGGCCCCAGGATGTGTTGGTTCGTCTGACTTACACGTCCAATGACCTAACTTTGTTCGAGATGTCACAAACATAGTTTCATCTTACGTAGCGCATGTCAAGACCGACGTGAACTCGTGTAGACCACGACGGCCGATGCAGCTTACAGAAGGTTGCCCTATAATGATTTAGGTGCCCTTCCGTCGCCCGGTGACATTCTCACGCGCGAAGAAGCCCAAAGCCGTTGTGTAAGTTCGAAGCCACAGCCTCAATCCGTGCTCAATATTTCCTTGCCCTAATGAGGATACGCCGTGGAGAGCCGGAGGGCACTAATTATAAGATCGCAAGGTCTCCGTCACCCGTACTCCAAGCCGACCTGACCGACGTTGGCCTCTTTCACATTTGCTCCGTTGGCTGTAGACATCTTGCACTTGCACGGCACTGTGTACCGAGAAACTCAAAGGAGGCTTTCCCCCAGGCACGCCAAGAATTTGCAGAATCTCCCTTCGCAGACCAGGAAACGCACGCAACGGCAACCCGACCAATTGAGATCCGCAGACATGGACTTGGAGACGGTTTCCCTTCAAATCAAATGCATTCGCTATTTGATCGACGCAAACCTCCGTTCTCTCGCCTCGAAGGAACACGAACTCGAGGTACGCGGTTCCCGAGATCGCACATTCCTAAGACAGAAGTGGGACTTGATGCGCGCGTCATACAGGAAGTATTCGTGCACCGCGATCTCGTCCTGGACCAAGTCGTAGCGCTTGACGCCGTTATACAAGACAGCATCACGCTACACGCACGGGATGAGGCTACCAATCTCAATGTGAGTCGCGCGCGTGTGCCGGGTTGATATAGTGTAGTTGCTCACGAGGGACGACAGTTTACACTTCTACAGCCTACGTTTCTGGTCGAGCAGATCAAGAACCTCCATGCCGTCATACAGGATAGCCAGTCGCTGGAGGAAGCGGGGGTGAGCAGCACAAAGGCAAGTACGACAACACTGCTACGGCCCTATCCAAGCGCACTACTCACTGCCGCCAGCAGCTACGACTCCAAACCATGAGCGACGCTTTCATCCTCAGCCTCATTCGGAGCATGTACTCCCCAGCAATCGAAAACATTGAGATATGTACAGTTTCAGAATCCCAAAGCGAGGCGTTCGACGTACATTCGGTACGCATATCTGCCTGTCTCATGTCATTTAGCGTGTATATATATGGGATTGATGGACTCAAACCTTCAATAGCTGAAAGTGATGCAGCCCGAGTTCGTCCAAATGCTCCTGCGCTGGCTTCTAAGGGTAGCAGAGTCCCACGTCAGCAAGAACAAGGAGATGTCGATGTATGTTGCAGCGGTGCGTTCCGTCCCTATATATGTGGAAATGTAATCTAACGTGTCTATAGCAAACTACCGCTGAAGCAACCATGGCTGCCATGCATGCGGAAGCAGCTTCATTGCAAGCAGCTTCGGCGGAGATGCAGACCAAGATTGCACAGCTAGGTGCTGCTCTCAGTGACCTTCAAGGAGCCAAGGATGAAGTCGATGCTACTCTCGACACTGTCCGCGCGGAAAAGCGGCAGCTCGAAGACATAATCAAAGTGACGGAAGCCACTGCGCACGCCGCGGTGGAGACGTCCGAACACGAGGTGTTTGCCTTGCGCGCCGTGAACGATGATTGCGCGATACAGGTGAGGGACTGATAGATGTCTTATATATTCCGGCGGAAACTGAGCGCCGTCAGCGTAGATTGCAGAGCGAGAGGCACAGCTAGTGCAGCTCAAGGAACAACTCGACGCCCAAACGAAAGAGTTGGCAGCGTTCAAGGGCCAACGCGAGCCTTCGGGTAGCACACCGACACAGCGACTCAAGCTCGTATCACATGTAGAAGTCCCGTTTCGCGCGGCCTCTCGTCGTGCCAGGATGTCCTCTCCCTCAGGACGGCAGGTCAACGTTTTGAAGGCGCGAGAAGGCGCGAGAGGTCAAAACAAAGAGGAAGGAGGGGGAGCAGAAGACGGAGACATAAACATGAAAGCTTGCGCAGATGCATTGGACGCACAGCTACGAGACACACAGGGAAAGGCATGTCGTTGGCAATCTGTCTCTAGTATGTATTAATACCTGCTTGCTCACTGGCGAATCTTCTACATTAGCTTGACACTGCTTTGGAGAAGGTTGCACGTCTTCAATTTGAACTTGCACTCCGCGACCAACATCCTAAGGTGCATAGAGATTATATGTATGTTTGAATATTTCCTTCCAGCTGACGGCAACCTTTACACTAGGTCACCGCGGCGGGGGTGTCATCAGGGGGAGGTTTAAGTCCAATACCCAACTCTCTTACATCGTACGTATACACAAATCACCTTACTGAGCGTCGACTGATATTCGACCAGGTTGAACCTCATGGCACACGCCCTCCTTATGATCCCAAATCGCACCAGAGAATTGGCTGCCCTTGGAGAAATTCCCATTTCCCTACTGCCCGCTTGTGCGCCCTATCTATTCACACGCTACGATATCAACTTTGTCCTGGGAGGGGCTGCTGGGGGCCATCTAGTCAGGTACGTTTTACTCGAGTGGAGGAACGTACACGTTCTGTCCATGACGCGCCCGCCAGGGTCACGAACAGCGCCACGCACCTCGCGAAGAAACACCGGATTTCGTCGTTCTTGTGCTTGAACTCGGAGATGAGCCCTTGGCTTCCCGCAGGGCCCGGGCGCCACGGTTTCATGCACATGGACGTTGGCAAGGATATGGAGCTCCTGCAAGATGGCGACACCCAACATGTCTTTGTCGGCGGTCTGGGAAGGTCAAGCAAACTCCAGCCGCGGTACATGTACTGTGGCGAGTATCGCATCGCGCGTCAAGCTCCGCTCACACTCGCGGAGTGGAAGACCCTTCCCTTGCAAGTAAGCATGCCTGATACTTCATCGTTTGTGCTAGAGCTCATGCTCATGTATTTGCTCGCAGGTGCGAACCCTCCATGCCGAGACCGCTTTGATCAAAGACTCGACCTTGACGAGCAACAGCGTGCGGGATGTGCTCAAGGAATACGACACGGGGGAGCTCCGGCTCAACTGTGTGCGCCTGGAGTGCATCGAGTTCGACACGGACTTTTACCAGGGCATGTTGGACGGTAGACCCGTGACTCCAGGCCTCGCAAGTCCGGAAGGGAGTCGCAAGCGCCGCAGACACCAGCAGGACGAGACGAATATTGCCGATGCCGATGCCAGCGAAAACTGATGGCGGACTGTATTGTCACTGTGGGGGCGTCGTGTAATCATCATGCACCTCGGCCGGTGAATCCTTCATGGGCGCTACTAAGCGCCAGGTAAGCGCGAGTTTCCCCTCAAACTTCGAGATGCTCCCGCCACAGCCTGTCCCAAGGTAGGTCGCAGCTGCTCTTTCATGGGCCGATCAATTCTGGAGCGGAGACCTGCTGGGCAAAATTACACTGGCCGCCACAGGTGGCTCGGCTGGACCATGCATGTCTGTTGTTGTGCTTGTGCTCCTGATGTCTGCCCATGTACAGGACAATAAGAACATCAATTACGGTAGCCGCATTGGTCCAAGCATACGGCATAGCGTCGGCGGGCCTATCGCATGTTGACCGTTGCGAAGTCCTAAGGAACGTAAGACAGCGTATCGCAGAGACCAGTGTGCGCAGGCACGTAGTCCGACTTAGATACCAGTAGTTTGTCCCCTCGGTAACCAATAGGTCAAAGCGTACGTCCGCGGAACACTCATAAATATCGAAGCACGAGTTGGTATGCTCAGGGACTCCTCAATCTCTCCTCGCATTCGCATCAGTTATAGGAATCCAGACAATCTACACGGCCATGGTCGGTACGTATCTCCACGAGATGACATTCCAGGATGACTCTAATCTGGTCATCCTTCCTCAGGCATCTTCATGGCACCCCCTATAGGTAACGATGCTGCTCCTGCGGTATATCGCTGCCTCCTGGTGGCCGAGATCTTCGAGGTTGTGGTCGACTCAATCCATTTTCCGTCGTGGACCCGTAGGCATAGATGGAACGAATCTCCGATTCGCGGCACCCTTATTGCGCTTGCAAGGACGTCCAAACCACTGCACGAAGCAACCATCCCTTGGTTGTGGAGGGTTGCTGGTCCCTTCGATCTCCTGCGCATTGTCCCTGAGGAGATGCGGAAGCGAAGCAAGCACGGTCCCTGTATACCTGTATGTTCTTCATTTCGTTGACATGATCTTCGTTGACGACGACGACCGTCTTTAGCACGCACGCGTCGAAGGTGACAAGCGAGTCTGGGCGCGGTTCCATCATTATGCTCAACATATGCGGCACTTCCGCATTACGTGCTGTGACGACATGCCGATGGAGTGGGACGGATACGACCAGGGGTCTAATGCGCATGCGCTGGAGAACTGGGCTAGGATCTGCCCACGCAACCAACGGCTGTTTCCTCAACTGCGGAGACTGGAATGGCGCGCCCCTGGGCCGAAATGCGACCGGCATATCCAGCTGTTCCTTGCGCGGACGATTCAGGAGCTGGCTCTGACTCTACCCTCCGCGCAAATGACCCACATGCCGTCGCTGCTCAGCCGAATAGGGAAGTCGTGTCCCAACATTGTCACTCTCCACGTAGATGTGGAGGGATCATGGAACGGGCGGGACGCGTCCTTCAAGCAGTGTAAGGTCAGGGCAGGCGATGCCATCGCTCGTCTTGTGAACACCCTCCCGAGGTTGAAGAGTTACTAGGGCGGGTTGCATCTGTCCGTGGACTTGCTGCAGGCGTTGGCGACCCACCCGGCGCTCCACACCCTGGATCTAGATCTGGAGAAGGACGACCTGGACGCCTACGCAAGCACCGTCGTGCGCCTCTCATGCGAAGGATTCCGTTGCGGCGCACTCAAGGAGCTGACGCTCAAGCTTACCCGCCTCGACGACCGCTCGGAGGCGTTCCTCTATGTATTCGGGAGGCATCCCATCGGTGCTATCACCCTGACCATTCAACATCAGCCTCGTCTCAGTACGGTCAAGAGTCACATCGCCCTTCTCGCGCGTTCGGCCTGCGGCGCATTTCTCACAGACATTCGCCTCACGCTCGGTGCTTTTCTAGCGTATCTGCCCTGGCCGTCCATAGTAACGCTCACCGTCGGGGACGTCCTAGAGCCGCTTTACGCCCTCCCGCACATCAAGTCCGTCTGTCTCTGGGCCAGTGTGCTCTTCGTCGACGCCGCTACTGTCCGCGACATCGCCGCGGCATGGCCCGCCCTCGAGCGCCTCATGCTCTTGGGACACCAGGCGGGCTCGAGCTCACACTGGGACCGGCCGTTGTCGTGGTTCCCCGACCTCGAGTTGATACCGGACTTCGGCTTGTCGGCCGCATTCGTCCCGCTCGACGGTCTCGTCCCGCTCGTGCGAAACTGCCCGCGCCTGAGGGAGCTCGAGCTGAAGCTGAACGTGGACGTGCTTCCGGACGACAGGGCGCTCGCGCTCGCGCTCGGGGGCGAGCCGTCGCGGTGCCAGCTGAGGCTGCTGGAGACGACGGGGACCCCACTCAGACGGCCGGAACGGGTGATCGAGATCCTGCGGACGTTGTTTCCAGATTTGCAGACGATCAAGTGCATTCAGGACGACATGATGATCCAGAACGAGAAGCGCGTCCCATGGGAGATGGTCGAGCAGAACTGGCTGGTGGTGAAGCGGTCCTTCGGGGCGGACTCGCCGAACGGGGGCACTTTTAAGCATCGTGGACTGGGACATTGGGTGCACAGTTTCGCGCCCAGTACGGCACCGTCGGGAGGCCCCTGGTGACCCTTCTTCATGTGCTCTTAGCCTCATCTATTAATGTGGCGGCGGTCGTCTTGAATAGTTGTACTTGTATCTGTAATAGATATGCATGGGCACAGGCTCTTGAATTTTACTTGAGACAATACGTATCCTGCGAAGGCTACGCCCGAGTCCGAGCTTCAATCTTGGCAAGTGCGACGACACCCGCGGCTATAGGCCGGTATCTTGTTGCATTGTCATCGGTATTTGTCTGGACACATATAGTTTATTATCCCAGGAAACGCATACGTAAGAGGACTAAGCGTAAATGAAGCAGAATAGGGTACATTAGAAGACATTCGCATTATACTGCGACATATGCTTGGGTTCTTCACTGAGCAGCATGCCCATCAATAGTCCTTCGGTGGTTGTTATACCCCGTATGACCCGCTGAACTTGAACTCGCCCGTCTCCGACCAGCGCACGGTGACCTCGCTGCTTCTGATATAAAGGGCACTGTATCTAGATAATACAATATGTATCTTCGGTATGATGGGGTGCGTTAGAGAAGTATAGACATCGGGCGCACCTCACAGAGCCCTTGATGGGGCCCACAAGCCTCTCGAACTCGTTGGTGCTGAACTTCTTCATCTTAAATGTCGGAGGACCGCCCAGCCCCAGAAGGCACCCGAACACCTCAGGGTCCACGCAGATTCCGTCGTAGGACCACTTGGCAGTGCCTGTTTTGCACGAAGGCTTCCACTATCGAATAAAGAAGCGATGTGTAATGAGCAAGGCGCGTTACGAATGAACGTATGGATGAAAGCAAGGCTCACGCTCATTTGCTTCTTGATGCCACTCTGCGCGGCGTGCCGGATTTTGTCGGCTGCGGCCTCGAGCTCGGCTTGCGACTTGGCTGGCTTCGCGACGGCGACGGTGACGGCGACGGCCTTGCTGCTCCCCGCGACGGGCGCGCCTGACGCGGTCAGTTCTGCGATCCGCTCCTCGAGGGTACGGGCGTATTTGGCGAGGTCGACAAGAGACTTGCGTACGGCATCCTCGTTGCCGGAGATAGGGTAGGACTTTGGGTTGGCGAGGATGGAGTTGACCACGGCGACGATGGCGGAGTTAGCAGCAGCGCCGCGCGCCTTCTTCGCGGGGGCGGGCGCGCCGTCCTCGATTTTCCTCTTCGTGCCGGACGGTTGGGAGGACATGGCGCGCGACGCGGACGACGATGATGGTGGCGACAAAGACAAGGCGGTCGTCGTCGGAGCTAGCCAGGGCTGGCTACAGCTTCGGAGCTCGGCAACGCGTCTGGTCACGATACGCGTCGCGTCCTGTCACAGGGCGCGCGCTATATTTTGGCTTCCGAGCTCCCGAGCCTGTTGGAGGCAACAGTGACATCAATTCCTTCTATCTCGACACGGGATCCCTGTGCGTGGTACAGATGAGTTATGACGATTTGCGCACGCACAGGTTCTCAGGAGTCAAGCATAACCGCAGCTATGTGGCCGTAATACTAGTAGCGCAGTGCTTGAATAGAGCCACGTGTTATGGGGCCTTTGATAAACGCCCGAAGCGTCTGCCAGAAGTTGTTCGACTTTCTTTGCTTGAGGCGACGGAGACCTGGACTCTGATCTCATGGCATTCGCAGTAGCTATCTTCTTCAGTCAGACATGGCGTTATCGTTGCTAATACAGCACGTGTAGATTTACGAAAGGCTGGTCTAAGCCCCAACAAGGACGAAAGGAACTTAGGAAGGCCGACATTCTCGGAGGACTGCGGCTTCGGTTCACTCTTGTGTTTTGTGCCCACGATGATCATGATGCTGCGCCGGTATGTGCCAAAGTGACTAAGTCTACTAAGCGCAGTCTCTCTGATTTCGTGCCTTTCAATCTAGGTCGGGTATGTCCCCACCGCAGACGGAGACGCGTGTCATTGCGTGTGCACATGTTAATGGGGATCTCCCCCAGTGACTCTCGGCATGAGGGCGACGTTTTGCATGATGCCGACAGCTCAAAGTTTCCCTGTCGGACCTATCTCTTCCCACATTTGTCTGGAGCTCAAGTGGAGGCCATGTAGCAATGAAGAAGCAGTGCTGCCGCGGCGGAGGAACAGGTGGGTCGTGCATGGCCTATCTCCGCGAAAACCGGGATTCTTTGGAGGCCCCGGGAAATGCGCGGAGGAAGCCAGAGGCAGACAGGTATCTTCTGGAGCAGCTTGCAAGCGTCCACTGCGTCTGCACCAGCATACAGAGCTTAGAACACCCATCGACATTCGAAAACAGGACCACTACCACTAGCGTGATGTCTAAAATGCAACCACTGCGCTTGCTCTGTGCCACCACGACGTCGGAGGCTGCCGCCGGTTCAAACGTCAGCACGATTTCCACGGTAATTCGATAGCTTCCGGTCCCCCCGGCCTCTCTGGGACCTGCGTAGCCATGCGTAGGCGCGGCATCTGTTCCCCACGCCATGGAGGCCGATCACGTATTGCACCGAGGCTGCCGTGAAGCGACGCAATCCGAAGAGGCTGCGCCTGGGATCCATCCGGCGTATAAATCGAAGCTTCCTTCACGCAGCATACGTGCCGAGACGTCTCTCACTCACACTCTACCATGTCCTCCATTGCACCACTCATCGGTTACGCTTTCGTTGTCTATATTGGATGGCGGGTTCTTCGTTCTGTCCTCTACAAATCACCACTGGCCAACATACCCGGTCCTCCTTCCGACTCCTATCTCACCGGTAAGCTATAGACGTGGTTGCATGAGGCCCTATCCTGAGCATGTTTATAACTTTGCATTTCTAGGTAATACGGGGAAGCTGTTCACCCTGGACTCATGGAAGTACCAAGATGAGCTTGTCGCGCGATACGGCCATTTGTTCACCGTTAGCGGATTATTCAACGTAGGGTACACTCTCTACTTTCTTGGGTTCAACGATAACCAACCCTCACTCCAGATCAAGAACCTTTATACATATGACCCCCGTGCTTTGCACAGTATCTTCGTGAAAGACGCAGACGTCGTCTATGAAGAGAGCGAAATGCTTCTCACGTACGGTCAATTGGGCGCAATGGAGTGTCGCTCGATACTAACCTACACCACAGGAGCTTCGGGCTTTACCTCGGTCCTGGACTTCTGGCGACGCTAGGTAGGTCATGCCTCGGATTTTCCGCCACTCGAAACGCGTGGTGCTGAAGATTGCTCTCAGGGGATCAACACCGCCGACAGCGGAAGATGCTTAACCCTCTATTCTCGGCGAAGCATCTGCGTGAGATGACACCTATCTTCGCCCAAATCATCCACAAGGTTCGAACTCTCCCCACTGCCCTCGAAGGCGTTCGTTTTGGCGGCTCATCGCGCTCGCCCACATAGCTCGAGGACGCGATCTCCGTCCGAGTCAAGGATGGCCCGCAGCAAATCGATATGCTGAACTGGATGGGGCGCACGGCCCTCGAACTGATTGGCCAGGGTGGCCTCGGACACTCCTTCGACCCCCTGACCGAGGACATCGCCGACGAGTTCACAGACTCCGTCAAAGCGTTCTTGTACGTCCGCCTTCCCGTCTCCCCCGCGGCGCCCGGCTCCCCGCTTCTTCCATTACGGTCGCGTCACTATGCTGACGCCCGGCCCTCGTAGCCCCGTACAGTCCCAGCTGCACGTCTTCGTGCGTCTGATGCTTCCAAGGCTGGTGAGGATCGGCCCAGCCGCGTTCCGCCGCAAGGTCGTGGAGATGCTCCCCGAGGGCCCCGCGCAGGCCATGCTGCGCATCAGCGACGCCCTCAGCGCGCGCTCGGAAGAACTTGTGGACGAGAAGAAGAAGGCACTGCTGCAGGGCGACGAGGCCTTGAAGCAGCAGGTGGGCGAGGGCCGGGACATCATGAGCGTTCTGCGTGAGTGGTTATGTTCCTCGGTGCGTTATGGCTATAGAGGGCGGTTCGCTGACCTTCCGGCAACCGGATATCCCAGTCCGGGAGAACATGATGGCGTCTGAAGAAGATCGCCTTTCGAATGAAGAAGTCGTGGCGCAGGTTTCGTGAGTACGGTCCCACGCGCTATAGTGTTGACATCAACGGCGCAGCCGTTCTTACCCGGACATGCTAGGACGCTCGTCCTCGCAGCAATGGACACCACCTCGAACGCGCTGTCCCGGATCCTCCACCAGTTGACGCTGCACCCGGAGGTGCAGCAGAAGATGCGCGAGGAGCTCATGCAGGCGCGCGATGACGGAACTGGAAAGCTGCGGGACCTGGACTACGACGAGGTCATGGAGCTCCCCTACCTCGACGCCGTGTGCCGAGAGACCCTGCGCGTGTAAGTTCCGTCTCGACGCCGTATGGCACACATCATCACCAATCAGCTCACATTCGAATTCGCGCACAGATACCCGCCCGTCAGTGCCCTCATGCGAGTGTACGTTTCCACCTCCCTTCGCTCCTCTTCGGATCTCGCACTGACATCATCCCTCCCGCAGTGTCCGCAAGAACGCGGTTCTGCCGCTCTCTACGCCCATCCGCGGCCGCGACGGCACGCTCATGGATGGGATCCCGGTGACGCCTGGCATGCGCATCCTTACGGACATCCGCGCGTGCAACACGAACAAGGAGCTCTGGGGCCCGGACGCGGCCGAGTGGAAGCCCGAACGGTGGTTGAGCCCGCTTCCTCGTGCGCTCGAGGAGGCGCATATACCCGGGGTGTACTCGCATTTGTGCGTTCATACAGAAACAGTGGATACATGCTGTGTCCTTGAATGCTAACCGACAATTCTCCCAGGATGACTTTCATCGGTGGCGGAAGGGCGTGCATGTCAGTTTCTATCTCTATTTTCCTGCGAACCGGCCCCTAATCTGTATCTCCTCCCCCAGTGGCTTTAAGTTCTCCCAGCTCGAAATGAGTGCGTCCCACTCCTTCCACTCCTCCCTTGGCACGTCCGAACCTAACTAACTAACCCGTCCACGCGCAGAGGTCGTGCTCGCGACGCTCATCCCCGCCTTCAACTTCGAAATGACCGAGAAGCCCATCAGGTGGAACGCAGCCGGGGTCATGTACCCGTCCGTCGGGGAGAGCAGCAAGTCTGCGATGCCCCTGCGCGTCACGCGGATCAAGGTTTGAGGTGGCTCGGGTATCGGTGGGGGCGGTGGCGCGGCGAAGTGACAATACTAGTTCAAGTTGTGTATGTATGCGTAGCTTACGTTCCGCTTAATAGGATGACGGTGAAGTACGGTGTGCATCAGAGATTGACTAGCGTTTGCTGGGGGTCGTATTATTACACAGCGGCGTTCTGTTACGACATGGCGATTATGGTTGGAGTTTGTGTGTGGATCAGATAGTCAATTTGAACACGACAGGATGGGGATAGGGCTGAGATCACGCGTTGTGTGTACAGGTATTACCTATGCACTGGTATTTGTCTGAGCTCTAAATTTACAGTCTTTCGCATGCGCCCAACCGCCATACCCCCAAGCAAGTGGAGTTCTTCTAGTATCGGTCCATGTACATCTCACACGCACTTGCAAGGGTGTCAAGCTTGGAGCCCAAGGAGCCGGAGATGATACAGGTACATTCGTTTGTCTGCCTACGCGTACATTCTCGCAAGTGTCCTCTATGATCACTACAATCGCGCTCTATGTCGGCGTCTAGGCCCGCTTCGCGTTGATGATCTGCACGAATTCGGGCTTGAGCGACGCCCCGCCGACGAGGAAGCCGTCGACATCCTTTTGGCCGCCTACAAGCACAAACCCGCATCAGCGTCCTTTCGCACCCGGCACCCCCGCAAAAAAACGACATACCGAGCTCCTTCGAGTTCGCAGCAGTGACCGAGCCGCCATAAATAATGCGCGTGCTCTCCGCGACGGCGGGCGACACCGCAGTAGCAAGGAACGCGCGAATATCCGCGTGCGCGGCCTGCGCCTGCGCGGCGCTCGCGACCTTGCCGGTCCCGATCGCCCACACGGGCTCGTACGCGACGACGACCTTGTCCCAGTCGGCCGCGGTGAGCGCGGCGACGACAGGCTGCAGCTGCGCCTCGACGACGGCCTTCGTGCGCTCCGCCTCGCGCTCCTCGAGCGTCTCGCCAACGCAGAGGATCACGCGCAGGCCGGCGTCGATCGCGGCGCGCGTCTTGTCGGCGACGAGCGCGGAGGTCTCGTGGAAGAGCGTGCGGCGCTCGGAGTGCCCTGGGGGGTGGGGCGATGCGGGGTTAGTGAGCGTAAGCGGTGGGAGGGGGGGGGGGGTGCTCACCGAGGATGACATAGGGAATGCCGGCGTCGACGAGCTGAGCAGGGCTATGAATAAACTTGTTGAGAGCATGTTCAGGAATGTCAATAATGATGCAACATACCTGATCTCACCGGTGAACGCGCCGGAAGACTTGAAGTAGCAGTTCTGAGCGGCAACCTTGATCTCCTTGCGGAGGATGTCCTTCAAGGCGAGGAGGTAAATTGCAGGAGGGGCAATCACAACCTCTGCACATGTTTTAGCATACAAGCTTGTAACACGTTATATCAGCGCGGGCGTACCGACGTTGGTGTCGATATCGGCCTCGTTAAGGACCTTGACGAGGGCCTGCTTCTGTTCCCGGGTGACCGGGTTCATCTTGAAGTTGCCCCCGACGAAGAATTGGCGGACCATGTTGTTTGAGGTTATGGGTGTATGGCAGGTGGTGGTGGTGGTGGTGTGGAAAAGAGCGGGAGCGGACGAGAAATAGCAGGATCGATTGGAGGGCGCGGACTCGGCTTGCCCTCTGGGTCGATCCCGACGCCATCTCGATCCATCGGGATGCATCTAATCTAATCTGTGTTACGCTACGCGTTGTTCGCTCGTGACTACACGCGTCATATTGTAGTCCAAGTCCTCCAAGCAGGAGTTTTGCTGCCGTTTGGCCATGAAAACGACAGTGGTTGAATGACGATGCATTGCACCGACATGGCAGTGTGCGTAAGCCTACAACACAGGATACAGAGCCGTACATACAACACGGGTAGTACAATACGATGGTGCGCACGTCTAGCGCGGTATACAAGATATAGTACGCAGTAGAGTTGAAGTAGATGATGACGGGGTAGTAGAAGTGGAGGTGGGGTAATACAGCGACAGTAAAATGGCAGAGGTGATCCTGCAGGAAGGAACGGTGTGGCGGTACAGCCGATCAATGATACACGATAAACCAACACGCACCCAAGGAGTACACAAAAGAGGGTGGCGGAATCCGCTAGCCAAACGTCCGCAGCTGCTTAGGGCTCTGCGCGCGCATCGCCCTCAGTTCGCGCAGCTCCACCTCGCTCAACACGCCCCCATGCACGATCGAGATCGTCGCCTGGCCGAAAGTACGCTCATGCTCGCGCTCATCTGCGCTCTCGTCCCCGTCCCTTTCCTCCGGGTCGTCGCGCGCCGAGTACCGCTCCCCACCCCTGCGCGCGTTCCCGTGGCGGTACGCGTACCCCGTGTGGCCAGGGGAGCGCGGGAGAGAGACGAGCGCGACGCCGCCGTGGGGCGGGGGCGGCAGCGACGAGAGCGAGGCGTGCTCGTCGCGGATGTAGCCGCGCACGTTCAGGCAGAGGCGGTTGGAAAGCACGACGGAAAGCGCGACGGCGAAGCCGATCGGGATCTCGACCTCGGAGTCGGGGCGCGAGAAGAAGAGGATGGTGTTGATGAGGTAGGTTGCGAAGATGCTGGAGAGGCGAGCGGGCAGATCGGCGTGTCAATTGTAGTGCGGAGACAAGAGAGGTGCCGGACGTACATGACGAAGTAGAAGAGCGAGTCCCGCACAAGGACCTCGATGATGCGCTTTCCGTTTTGGAACATGTTCGAGCCGGGGCTGTAAGCCTTGAAGCCCCGGAGGAGCGCGAGGCCGCACAGGATGCTCTCGGATATCAACATCGGGATCCAGAACGCATAGAAATGGGTTGGAAGGTGTGTTGGTACGCAAACCGTCGATTGTTTCTCAGGCAGTGTTATGGCAATAGCTGAAGGGAAGACATGATTGGTACGGGTTTGCAGTGGGGTAGATGAGAAAACGTACCCCCGACGCTATTGAGAGCGGAACCCATAACGTATGCGGAGGTAGCGGCTGTTGCAAGGCAGACTAGAACCATGCCTACCAGCACTCGTTTGTCGCGGAAGTAAAGCGCATACAGCCGGAGCTGCAGAATGACTGCGGGGAAGCGCCCTGTGCTTAGGCGTCGATCGACAGGATACGTCTGGGAACACTCACGTTCCGCGATGATGAAGGTGATGACACCTGTCCATCCTTGCCACCTAAACCACGCCAGACAGCTATCGAAGTAGAGTTAGGTCGACTTCTCTTCATATGGAAGCGCAGGCTAACGTACAACTGCACATGAACGGTTAGCAACGCATCATGCGACTTGGGGGAAAGCACCGACTTACAGTATCCGTGAGGTGATTTGTGTTGAACAGCGCTGCACGAGCAATCAGCACAGTGAAGAAGGGGAAGAGTGTCAAGGACGCTAACCATAGTTGTTGAAGCTAACGGAGAGACGTGAGTCACAGGGGCATACATAAACTTACACAACCACTTACACGACGATGCACAGGGCATAATATCGATTCTGGGCACGCACCACAGTTAGGTTTTAATGACACAGGGCGAGGGAGGAGGGTACTTACCACCAGGAACAGAGCCTTTCCCAGTGACCAATGCGTTCGCTAATGTTCACAGACTTGAATGAGCTCACGACTCGTCGTGCGTATTTAGAGACATACCCATATGAGGTTGATCTAATATCATGATGCGTTAGTCGCGTAGATGACCTGTGTACCTATGCAGGAACGTACCTCTTGATCAAGGGTAATGACTTTTCCGTACCAGCATCAGACCTTGTTGAGGACACGCCCCACTGGGACACACAGGTGCAAACGACTCACTATGATCAAAGAGGATGATGACCGTGCTAGACACTGCGGAACCGTCAGTCAAACGCTGTGGCGCTCCACAGATTCGGCTACACACGTTCGGCATACCGCGTTTTCTCGATGGTCGGCAGCGCATCCAGAAGGAGGGTTGCGGTTGCGGCGGTGAGTGCCATATGCCCAGTACAAGAGCGTCGTCAACAGTCAGCCGAAGACCCAGGTTACGAAGAGGGGGCCAGGACGTGGTCGACAGCAGAGAGTCGGCAGGGTGCGCCACCGTTCAGACGTAGGAGGCTGACAGACACAGACAGAGAGCACAGAAGCACCAAGGAATCGTGGCAAGATCGTGGCGAGGCTGGGCGGGCTGGGCTCGCGAGCGCAGCGAGTCCTGGGCCGGGACAAATTTCAAGAGGCTGACATAGCGCTTCAAAAAGCGGGGCCTGTTGGTGCAAGAGCCGGCGGAAGTGAGAATAGGAACCCGGGCTGACAGTTGCGGATCAGATATGTGCGGAGCTGAGGTACGTACATGTCCATTATCCAAGTGTTCTCGCCCGTGGTCTTCCTGTGTTTTCCTGTGCGGCGTTTGAGAATTCGAACAGCAGCAGCAACCGTCCGGGGCCGGGGGAAGTGCGGCACCGCCCTGGATGTAGATGGACAGCCGTGGGTACGCTCGGAACCGCATCCACGAGCTTCATCCGCAGTCCATCCCTGCACGAGGGACGAAACACGGGAATATAGCATAGAGTGCCATGAGGGGAGGAGGAGGGGTGCGCAGGACGATCGCTCGGGTTTGGTATAACAAGCGCTCGTCATTATCGGCTATCCCGGCCTTGACCTTGCCTCGCTGCTCCTCGACGTCCTCCTCTTCCCCGTACTCGTCGCGATACAAATCCAGCACCGCGTTATGATCAACGAACAAACTTCGGCGTCCACGGATATGTCTAACAACATTGCCGCCCGCTATCCCGACATCCACTGGATCAGATTCTCTGCCTTGCTGCAATTCGCTGCGGGACACAAGGGGACATGCATCGCGATTACGCTGGGAATCGACGCACGATGACCGGGGATGCCCCTGTTCGAGGGTAAATGTGCGGACACAAGAACGCCGGTTGGGAGACCCATGGCCAAGCAGTCACACGACGGCCTAGCCCCTCGCTGCTCAGCGCTCAGCAGTCCGACGAGGGACGACCGTCGTACCACGCCACCATCATCGTGTAAATCGTCATAGGCATGGACTCCTTTCGCAAGGTGCCCATGTGTCTTGGCAGAATAGCTATAGTGCTATCTAGAGTGGTACCGTGACACGCCTGCGGCTTGTGAAAATACGCACTCGATGTCTTGTACGAACCAATACGACCTGCCAATGGGCTCAACTGGTGAGTTACAACCTGTGTTGAGCTGTGGACGTCTCGATCTGCAGCAACAGCATGTCCGTCACTTCTAGCGGGAGAATAGCGACAGGAAGCCACGCATATATGTATAGACATATCTAATTAAGTCATCCCCGACTTCCTCTCGGAACACCTCAGAAGTAGCAAAGAAAATGTTGTGAACAAGATCAAGTCTACGGACTACAGACTCCCGCCTCCCGTCTCCGAGTCGGAACGGAATCCTATTCTTCAACGCCGGATCCTGCAGGTAAATTCATATGCATAGACAGAACTCACCGGCGCGAGGGTGCGTACGCGAATAAATGAGCTACATATATATAACAGTCCGAAATTTCCGTCCGCTATACCGCCCACAGCTCAAGCTCAAGCATAGGTCCTAGCTCGACAGCGAGTTTCGGGATACTGTACTGTACAACAAGTCTTGTAGCTTCTCAAGTCCATTTAGCTAGCCCGATCAACCTCGCGCGAATGCAACCCCCCACGACAAACATCAGATCTCCCGCCTCACTCCGCCTCCACGAATGCGCGATGCACGACCAACCGCCCGCGCTCCCCCTCGCCCACAAGCTCCACCTCCTGCCCCGCCCCGACAAAAAACACCTCTCCCTCCGACACCTCCAACCTCTCCCCACCGCCGCAGCCCCACGCGACCGCGCCCCTCCCTTCCGTGACGATCGCGATGCTCGGCCCATCGACCGCGCGGTGCGCCTCGCGCGCGCCCGCAGCCAGCTCCGTGCGCACGACGGCGAACTCGGGGATCGGCGGGTCGTACAGCGTGCTGTGCGCAGCCCCGGGCGCGAACGTGGCGGGCTGGACGAGGTGCTTTGATGCGGGGGAGGAGTTGTAGGTGAGCCCTGCGACGAGGTTCGGCACGTCGCGCAGCTTGGGGGTGAGCCCTGCGCGGATGACGTTGTCCGACGTCGCCATGCACTCGACGATGTCTGCGGACGGCGCGCGGGGAAGTGAGCATGAGGAAAACAGAGAGCGGTACGGGCGGAGCGCACTGACCTCCTGAGACGTACGCGTGCGGCTCTCCCGCGGCGAGGAAGATGGCTTCGCCCGGTTTGAGCGTGAGGTGATTAAGGACAAACGCGCAGAAAACACCAATATCGCCCGGGAACTGGCTATGCAGGCGCACGACGAGCTCGACGACATCGCGCTCCGCGTCGCGCACGTCCCCGCCCTCGTAGCGCGCGACGAGCTTCTCGAGCTGCGGCTGGAAGAGCGCGGGCGCGGCGGTCATGACCGCGGCGAACACGTCCTTGAGCGCGGCCTTCTCCTTCGGGCCGGTCGGCTCGAGCGAGGGCGCGACGAAGAGGAAGGCGTCGGCGATCGTCTGCGGGACGAGCGCGGCGAACTCGGGGACGGCGGTGAGGTAGCTCGCGATGCGCGAGAGCGGGAGGAAGCCGCACATCGCCTGGAAGGGCGTGAGCGCGAGCGCCATCTCGGGTTTGTGGTTCGCGTCTGTGCATGCGTGAGCATTGAACTGGAATCCTCGTGCGGGGAAGTACATGAGACGGGAGGTACATGCGCACCTTTGTAGACATCCGGCCGTTCCGCGTGCAGCCTCTCCGCCATCGCCTTGTCGGGGTGCGTCTGTATGCTCAGCGCCTTCCCGATCGCGAGCACCTTGAGCAAGAACGGCAAATTCCCCTCCGCCGCGCCCGCGTCGCGGTACCGCTCAATGACGCGCGCGCCCATCAGCTCCGGGTGCGCGGCGAGGTGGTCGGAGAGCTTCTCCGCGTCGAGCAAGCGCGTCGGCGACGTGTGGTGCGTGCCCATCCACAGCTACAGCGCCGTCTGCACAGTCAGCGTTCGCCGCGCCTATGGAGTGGAGGGGGAGGAGGGAAAGGGCGGGGGGGGGGGCACACTCACTTCGGCGTAGGGCGTGTTGTCGTCGAGCGCGAAGCCGGGGAGCTTGCACGCCTGCGCGTACTGCGCGACCTTGGACGAGAGCCCGATCTTGCCCCAGTCGTACTGCTGCGTGGTCGGGATGAGCTTGAAGACGGGAGCCATGGCTTGCGGCGGGGTGTATGCGCGGGGTTTGAGTCCGGGTCCGGGGTAGAGAGACGGGTTATCGATGCGGCGCAGCGAGTCTGTGTTATGTTGCGTCTTCTGGCGCTGAGTGGGATATAAGATTAAGCGGAGAAGTGGGAAGCACGGAGCAGAGCGAGATCAGCAGGATAACGAGCACGAACGTGGGATGCGCAAGAGACCAGGAGCGCATATGTTCGGAGGATGAGGTGATGGCATTGAGTTCAGAGAGACTATGCTCATCGATCGTGGCGATCTGCGTGCCCCAAATCGAGATCTGTCTCATATTGAAGCAGTGCAGCTCGGATGAGCTTAGCGGGCTCCGTACACGATGTTTTAGACGAGATGGCATTGGTCAAAAGGAGGAGGCAGTAAGGAACACTTGTCGTCGCAGGTCGTTAATGATCGTTTAAGTAGAGATAGCGGACAGATACCAAAGGCCATATGACGGCCCTGAAAGAAAGTGTTCCCAACGAAAGCGAAGCACGAGAAGGGGCCGGACTAAAACAACAACCCAAACAAATATGCACAAGAACGAAACCAACCAGGGACACACCATAAAACCCAACACACTCCTACGCGGCCACGTCCGTCAGCACCTCCGCCTCGTAATCCTCCAGGCGGATGCTCTTATACGTCAGCCTCGAAATAGCCTGCACCGTCCCCCAATTGCGCGCAAACAAATCCTGCGCATCGTGCGGGAACACCGCGCCCCCGCGGTACTCCACCTCCCACACCTTCGGGAACAGCCGCTCCAAAAACGCGACCGCCGCGCGCGGGTCCACGAGCGGCGCGTTGAACACCGTGAGGCACCGCAGCGGGCAGCGCGACGGCCCCGTCGCGGCCGGCATCAGCCGCTCGCGCGCCGCCCTGTCCGGGACGACGAACGCCTCGAGATGCAGCTCGAGCACGAGCAGGCGCTCGCAGCGCAGCGCGAGCGGCACGAGGTCCGCGAGGCCCGCGCAGTTGCCCGCCGCGGGCGGGTGCGGCGCGTAGCTGATGAGCGAGAGCGCCTCGAGCCGCGGCCACGCCTCCGCGATGGTGCGCAGCGCGCGCCCGTCGACGGCGAGCGCGAAGCTGCGGATGATGAGCGTGTCGATCTGGGGGAGCGCGTAGAGCGGCTTGAGCGCGGCGCCGACGTCTAGCGCCACGGGCGGCGTGTGCGTCTCGTCGTGCGGCTGCTCGAACTCGAGCTGCAGCGTCTCGAGCGCGTCGGCGTAGGGCGCGCGCCGGACGACTTCGAGGTGCGCGGCGAGCTCGGCCGTGGTGGGCTGGCGGACCGACTGGATGAGGAGCTCCCGGAGGACGTCGCCTTGGAAGCGGCCGAGGAGCTTCTTGGTGTGGTGGTCGAGGTGGTCGACGTTGAGCGCGATCATCTCCAGCGCGGCGAACCACCCGCGTGTGCCGCGTGGGGCGTGGATCGGGTAGGCTGCGACTGCCTTCACGACTGCGTCGTGCAGAAACATCTCGACGGTCGCCAGCCGGGGAAGCGCGGCCAATGTTTCCACGCACCGGGCGGACAGACAGATCTCGGCACAGAACTCTTTGAGCTTTTGGAGGCTCCTGAGGTATTCCGCGAGCGCGTCGCCGACGAAGCCGTCGAACGTCGGCATAACGTCGTGTACGGTCTCCGAGCATATATGGAACGTCTCGACGTTCTTGCACACCCGCCTCGCGTTCGCGAAGAACGCCATCAGGATGGGGGCCTCGAGCTCCGCCACGGTGATGTGCATGGCCTGGATCGTGGGCGCGAGGAAGAGGTGGATGAAGGAGAAGTACTGTGGCCGGATCTCGTGCCAGGAGAGAGAGAGTAGCTTCGGAAGAAGCGGCGCGTGGACGGAGCGGCGGAAGGAGAGCGCAGTGAGCGCGAGGAGGGAGACGTCCTCCCGTTCACGCCAGTAGAAGTGCCGGACGTGCTTTGCGTAGTAGTCGAACCGCGTCCACTCGATCCTGTCAGCTCTAGTGATCTGCTATTAGGTGTGTGTCGCGTTAGCATTCATGTCGCAGCGTAAATTTGCGCGAGAGACGTACGAGGACGCGGCCGCCGTTCACATGCGGGACCTCTATCCATGTATCCGCGGGGAGGAGTCGGAGGAGTGGGACGAGTGATTCTTGGTACTCCCACAGTGCAGGTAGAGAAGCTTCATGAAATGTTTTGCAGGTCCTTGCGAGCGTCGCGAGAGTGCGCTTGTTTACCGACGCGCAGAGCGAGTTGGCGATGTACTGGAAAATCTCGTCTATGACTAGCGAGCGATGGACTGCGGAGGTCGGAGAGATATTCATTTTGCAGTAACGAACGATAAGTCTAGTGGAGGGGGAAGGAAACAAGTCAGTGATGTCCACATGAGCGACAGGGTGCTTGAGCGCACCTGTGTAGTTTGGAGTTTACTTAAAGCCCTTGGAGTAGCAGCGAAGGCACAATGAGAGTCGAATGCCGATGTTTTGCATGGCTGGCCCCGGATCTTATAAGCCTCCCCCTCCGCTTTGACTGTACAGTGGCACAGAGGTGTGGCTAGTACGCTCCGCATTGACGTCCCAAGTCGTGGACGCGGCAAGTCAAGGCGACTGACTGCACCTGTCTCGGGTAGCAAGTTGCACGTCGACACTGGCATGCCAAAGCGAACCGCCGGTTGGGATATGGTCAAAGCATAGCAGCACGTGCGACGCAGTTCCGGCAGTATGTCGGTGGGCCAATGGGTGCTGCAGGATAAGTGGATGGTCAGCTTGTAACTTATTATATTGGTTCGTTGATGACGCATATAGTGAGTATTTACCTCGGCTAGTCCCATCTGTGCTTTGACCACTGCCCTGAGGCTCTTGGACGCAGCGCAGTGCGTGTACCTGACAGCTTGACCGCTGTGTGACTAAGAGGTCCGGCTGTTAACTCGAGCTGAGTTGGACTGTGCTCGGAGCAGTACGGTTAGGTCTGTTACGCTGGCAGCCCAAGGCTAAGCCAGCATGGCAGGCAGTATCCCGTTGCCGCCTGAGCAAACGCCTTTCGAAAACCTAAAGAAAAGGCAAACCCTGGACAAAATCGTTTAAATGCAAGTCACTCAAAACACAATAGTAAGCCGGCCGAAAGGTTACCTATTGTTTCAACTTTTCGCCGGTGTCTATGCCATGTGTGATGCCCGTCATCAGCTAGGATTCCAAAAGTGCGGATCGTCCGCGTCTCCGTCGACCCTGAGACATGCGTGCGAGTTGGTCAACAAGTCGTCGATCTGGCTGTACATGTAGATGATGGCTGCCGACAAGTTTGGCGGAAGCGTGGGGAAACCATCTATGCCCGATTCGATCTGAGTGTGGGCGCCTAAGCCCAGCAATGACCGAATGCCCATTGGCTGCGCGCCTTCAACGTTGACTAGTACTACTGCTATCGATCAGTATGTGAAGCAGAACTCGACCACTGCCAGAAGCATATGTCGCGTTCTGATAATATGATATTGCTCACACATCCGCCACAACAGGTAGTGTAGCTTCAAAGTACTGGGCGGGCTTAACGCCGAGTCAAGATTCAAGATACAATGTTGGTAGCGACATTGATATCGTCAATGGATCGTCGTATGCTAATTAACAGGATGGTAGTGGTGTAAGAAGAGCCGTGCATGGCCTTCGTGACGAGTCGTGAAGAGGGGTATGTACACTGCAATCATTTGGTCGATAGTGACTAGAGGGCTGACCGACATATCAGTAACAGGTGCGACCTATAAGTTCTAAAGTTGCTCACCTTGTATCTGGGACTGTCTTCGAGGCATTATACTTGGGCCTGCTCGACGGTTATTTCCTCCTTGTCCTTCACACTGGGTGCAGGCTCGGCGGCACGTGCCGGTGCCGGAGTAAAGGCAGTCGAAGTATGACGCGCGCGACGCGCGGCGAGGAACGACAACACGCTCGAAGTTGTAGCGAACAAGAAGGCGATCCACGGGAGGATAACGGCGAGCCGGACTGGACGGATAGGTGAGCATGCGGTCGCGAGGAAAACTGCTGGGAACACTTACGGTAGTTGATCTCACGGTAGACGGACGTTACGCCGAGCTGTGCCTCGACCGCCTTGATAATGGAGTCTTGCAGCTGCAGCGTGCCGATGAACGCGGTCACCTTCGCTTGCTTGTTCGCGACGATGTCGGTCATGGCGACCAGGGACGCGAATAACCAGAGCGAGAGGAACGAGAGGAGTATGGCCTGCAGGGGGAGCGTGCGCGTGGACAGCGGCGCGGTCGTCTTCGTGGCGGCGCGGGTGAAGAAGAGGAGAACGAAGGAGACGAGGGAGACGACTGCGAGCGCGGCGCAGACGGCGGTCACGACGCAGCCGACCTTGAAGACGTCGTTGGTGTCGATGTTCACGGTGGCGCCGCCGGGGGCCTGGCTCTTGACGAGGTCCTTCTGGTCGTTGGACTTGACGAGGGCGCTGATGCCCATGGCGAAGCCGACGACGCCAAAGGCGAAGGTGAGGAAGAGGGATGCGAGACGCGCGGACTTGTAGGGGGCGGTAGCGGCGAACATTGCAGCGCGTTCGTCAGGGGGATAGCGCGGGCGGCGGGAGGGGAGACGGACGGAGCAAAGGACGCGTGCGGGGCGTCGAGAGGGCGTCGCGCGGATTATAAGGCGGATCGGCGGGCATGGCAGAAATTGGGTTCGAGAAAGCGCAAGGACACATGACGGACCCCGCAATCCTCCCTCTCTGGGCATGCTCTTGCCCGCTTCCGGACGTCCTCTCTCCCCGCGGCACGCGCGTCGATCGCGCTCCTGCGTCACTCGTCCTCTCCATCTCCCTCCCGTGACCGCACCGCGTCAGAGCGCACGACACACCCCTGTCTCCCCGTCCTTGTCTGCGCCCCGCCGTCGCCCTCGACCGTCGGCGTCGTCGCCCTCGACGTCCCCCCTCCGTGCGACCAGCCCTCGCACCCCCAGGCGCCTGGAAAAAGTCGTAGAGCCGTCGCACGACCGCATGCGACGCCACAACCCGTTGGGGGAAGGCTCAGTCCCGCTTTGAGGCACGGCGATCCTGCGCAAGTCAGCTGTGCGCCCACACCCACGCTAAACATTCTTGCGCCATCTCGCAGTCGCGCGCGGCCTGTGATTCTCGCGTGCAGTCAGCAGCTGTGAGCCTGACATAACAGCCACCTGAACCCAATCCACCATGTCGCGTCTACGACAACTCGACGCTGACAGCCGTCTCCAGTGCTAGTTAGTGGGCAGCACCGCCACAATCCCCCAACGGGTTGCAGAAACATCGTCCCGCGCTCATCGATTGTCTGGGCGCGGCGGACGATGTCATTTTATAAGTGCGGGGCCATGATATTCCGGTAAAGAGGTGTTGAATTGTGTTGCCGGCGAAGAAACTCTCCGTGTGTTCGGCGATCAAGGGACGCTGGGAAGAGTTTGTGCTCAGGAAGGCTTCCTCAGGCTTCCTCTTCACATCCGCCGTGACCGCACGGTCCGGGCCTGTGTGTGCACGATCAACGCAGTGAACCGTAACATCATCGAGCCGCGTAAAGTACGACGAATCGTACGAGGCTCTCTGCGATGGGTACGTAGCTAGGCCACATGACTGAATATTGATGATATATGATAGTCCAAGCAGTTTTGTAGAACAAGCGCAGGACGTGCGCACAAGTACCCACATGCCACAGAAGCAATACACGCAGGCCCACCCAGCCCCTACGCCTTCTTTGCGAGAATCATCGCGAGCGGCCACTCGATGTCGATAGGGTCCGCGTCCTGCGGCACCTCCGCGCGGCCCTCCGCGCGCGCGACCTCCGCCTTGAGGCTGCGCCAGAAGCGCACCGCGATGTCGCCGTCCGGCCGCTGCAGGTCCTCGGGGAACTTCTCGTGGAACGTGTGCAGCGGGCTCCAGGTGCGGAAGTAGCCCAGGAGCTCCTCCCAGGTCATCCGCTTGCGCAGGATCACCGGGCGCGCGTCTGGCAGGTCGGGGTAGTGCGGCGCTGATGCAGCGATCGGTCACCATATGTTCCGCGGTGCGTTGTATAGTGAGATGCGCACCTGTGAAGTAGACATGCTCAAACTCGCTGAACTTCCCCGGGACGCCCTCGCGCGGGTCCGGGACCGCGACCAGGTGCTCGTCGAGGATGGTCCGCCCCGGGCGCTCCCAGTACGTCCCAAGCGAGTTAGCAGCGTCCGCCCCCTGCGCGTAGTCGTTGATGATCCGGGTGGCAGACGGGAAGCGCGAGAGGCGGAATTCCGAGTATCCCTGCGCAGGTCTAGTCAGTCTCGCTGCTGCTGCTGCTGCTGCTCCGGTGTCCTCGGCGTGTGCGGCGCAACCCCGCGCGGGGGCAACGCGGGGTTGCGCCGCATGCACGCGTAGGAGGTACTACGCACCCACGCGGCGAATGTGCCGTTCTTGCGGAGCACGCGCGCTACCTCCGGCCAGAACTTGTCCCACTTGAACCAATGGCACGCCTGTGCTGGGTACGCGTGACGTTCGTAAGCACAAAATTCCCTTGCACGGCACGGGCTAGTTAAGTAAGAACATACCGGCGATGATGAGGTCGACGCTCCCGTCCTGCAAGGACGCGAGGTCCTCCGCGGGCGACTGCACGAACTCGATCTGTTTGGACAGGTCGAGCCCCGCGAGGCGCGTCTTGACGCCCTCGCGCGCCTGCTCGATCATGCGCGCGCTCGGGTCGACGCCGACGATGTGGCGGAAGGGCGTGAGCTCGACGGTGGCTTGGCCTGCGCAGCGACGTTAGCGTTAGCGAATTGGCCACTGTGGCAAGATCCGTTTGGCAGCGCTGGGGAGACACGGGTGCATGTTACATCATGGCACTTGTCCATGTACAGGCTGCAGACTGCAGATAGACTCCGCAGATGGCAGAGAGGACTCGCAGTGCATGACTTCTCATACATAAACCCCTCATCTTTGTCTCCTCTGCGCCACAAAAGAAGATGAAGACGCACCTGTGCCGCAGCCCACGTCCACGGCCGTGTCCCACCGCGCGCCCTGCGTGCGCTCGTGGAACTTGAAGACGAAGTCGAACAGCTGCTTTGGGTATGTCGGACGGCCTATCCAGACACGGATCGCGGGTTCGCATGCCGTTAGCTCCGTCCATTGCGTGTGTATTCCGAGCGAAGCGGCACTCACTGGACGCGTACTTCGCCGCGTTGAACGTCGCCTTGCCAAACGTTGCCATCTTGAAGTTGAATCTAAGCGGGATTACAAGTGTTCGGAATATGGGTTGTGTACTGGATGAAGGCAATGCCGCGCGCGGAGGTGGCGGTGCGGCGGGCGGAGGAATGCGATCTCGATTCGCGGGGCATCGTGCGGGGAGGGCGTTGGATCTCCCTGATGCATTCGTGGACTCTGCGTCGAGGGGGGGCTTGTTGGCGTCGAGGGGGATTGTTGGCGTGCGAGGGGTGGGGAGGGGTGGGCTAATTTGCACGCGGTGGGGCACACGAAACTCGGTGAAAGACTCGTGTATTGGTGTACTACAACAGCGCACTCGTCGTGCTACAAGCCAGCGCAATCCGCGCACTCGCAGACCGCGCAAATACACGCCGCGCAGACTCTGCGCACACAGACAGACACGGGCGCTTAATACGACACATCTCGCACGCACAAGTCCGCCCGCCTCTCTCTTCCGTACCGCGAGGACCCTCTCCCCGTACTTCCTGCGCTCGCCGCACTCGCCCTCTGACGATCTTGTACGCCCCTGTACGACGCGCCACGCCGCACTCGCGTCGGCACAAGTCCGTTGGCCGCGAGGTAAGCACCTTGCAAACAGCCTTTGTGGCCTCCCGCTGAAACAAGTCCGTCAGCGCGCGCGCACAGAAAACGCGCATGGGAGCACCTGCATCGAGGCGCATCGGCCACGCCAGCGCCGTTGAAGTCAGCCACGCGCACACACCCGGGAGCGAGCAAAAACGGACCCTTTGCGCACCTCCCATCTCACGGGCGCCTAAAACGCCATTCCGCGACTTCTTGTCTCCGCCGCCTCTCTTGCTTGCGCTCCCATCTGCCTCTCTCCGTCTGGTGTCCCGCCCGCGCCGTCCGCCCTCAATTTTGCGTCGCCGCGCACTGTGCCGAGTCAGCTGGAACGGCGAGTCTCCGATACCATGTAAGTACTTACCCTTATGTCGCCGTTCCTCTCGTCGGTGCGCCCGCCGGAGCCTCGCCGGCGTGTTCGCGTCGACGCCGGCACGCGCGAAGGCGTCCGCGCGAGCAGAGTTTTTGTCGCGGACTTGAGCGCGTTGCGCTGCAGGCCCGCGCACGACGAGAAGGGAGGCCCCGAGCGTCGTGCTTCGCGCGCGAGGTGCCGCCAAGGCCGGTAGTGTGCATCTTGCTGCGAGGAGGCAGCCGGACCTTGAACAGAGCCGGCTGGCCGCGCGCGCCTCGCGCATCAACGTAGGTGGGACGTGGCCGGCGTCGTGCAATGGAGAGGCGTTGGTGGGAGAGCGGCGGAAAAGGGAGGCGCGACTCGGCGTGCGATCCGAGTGGGCGCGACGACGGCGAGAGCAAGGCCCGGGGGAAGACCCGCCCCGCGAGCGCAGGTGGGAGGCCGCCGCGACATGGCTCGACGCGACGAGACGTCGCTCGCGCGCGGCCGGAGAACGACGTGGGTGGGAGGCGCATGATGAGCGGCGCCGAGGGTATGTGCGTGAGGCGGCGCGGGATGTGCGGAGTGTACAAGAGCCCCGGTGGCCGCGCGACGACGAGACGTAGTCGTCGACGGCAAGAGCGAGGCCCGGGGTGAATACTCGCCCCGCGAGCACGCCGTGAGCACGAACGCAGGCCGGGAGGCCGCCGCGGCGTTGTACGATGTATGCGACAAGGAGTCGCTCGCACGCAGACGGCAAACGACGTCGGTGGGAGGCGCAGAACGGTGGGAGGCGTGCCGTGGCGCGCGCCGGCGGCGAGCGATGTGAGAACGCTTGCCTGGTCGCCGCCTGGAACTCGCAGGGCTTCCTTGCACAGTATGAGTACGATCCGAAGCGAGCGAAGGCTGATAAACGTACCAGGACGACTTCACAGCGCGACGCCAGCTCCGCGGCGGCATCTGGGAGCTGGGCTTGGTCCTCGCCGACGCAACAAGAGCCAACGATGCTCTCCACGAGCTCAGCAACGCAGCGCGCGAGCGTCGCGATGCTACTAATAGGTGGTAAGCACCTTCGAAACACTTTTCAAGTGGCAGAGTACTCACAAGACCTCAGCACCGGCCTGCGCGAAGCACAGCGCGCCGCACACGAAGTGGACGAGCCCCGGGGCATGCTGTGGGCCTCGGAATCGTCCCGGCGCCGAAGAATACAACGCACGCCGCGCGCGGCGCGGCGCGGTACTGAGGGGACAACGTAAGCGTCTTCCAATCGCTCCCAGAGCAACACAAGTACTCACCATGCTCCTTCGCCGGCGAAATCCCATGTAGCTCGCTCGCTAGGGGCCTCCCGGACAAGGCAGACTCCTGCCCGCTTGCCAGGGACCTCCCGGACAGCGCAGACGTCCCCCGGGCGGACGTCTGCGGCGGGCACATCGCATGGGCCCGGCTGATGCGAGGAGAGCCCCCGGAACTCTTCGCGAGCTCAGCAGCGCGGCGCGCTGCACGCGCGAGCGTCGAAATGCTGCTCACAAATGGTAAGTCCTTTGGAAAGACTTCTCAAGTGGCGGGATACTCACAAGACCTCAGCGCCGGCCCGCGCGAAGCACAGCGCGCCACGCGCGAAGTGGGAGAGCCCCGGGGTACGATATAAGCTTCGGGAACGTCCCAGCGCCGAAGAACACAGCGCACGCCGCGCGCCGCGCCGCGCCGTGCTGTGAGCAGAACGTAAGCGTCTTCGAATCACTCCCAAAGCGACAGGGCACTCACCATGCTCCTTCGCAGACGAAGGACCGTCCCACTCGTTCGCTACGGGCCTCCCGGATCGGCCAGACTCCCGCCCGTTCGCCAGGGCCCTCCCGGACAGTGCAGACGTCCCCCGGGCGGACGTCTGCCGCGGGCTCGTCGCAGGAGGCGGCGCCGGTCGCTCTTGCACGCGCCGCGCGACGTCGGCCTGCCTGGGGACCATGGTAAGAGCCCGGGCATCGTCCCGGAGCTCCAGGATACCGCGCGGTGCTGTAGATAGAATGTAAGTGCCTTCGAATCGCTCCCAAAGCGACGGGATACTCACCATGTTCCTTCGCCACCCTCCAGCCCGTTTGCTATGCGCCTCCCGCGGGCCCATCGCAGCAGTCGGGGGCGGCTGCTCTTGCACGCCGGAGGGGGGAGTGGCTCCCGGGAGGCGAGTGGAGGTGAGTGAAGGAGCAGGGGTCCATCTGCGGCGTGTGGGCGGGTGTGTCTCCGCTGGCACCGCGCCGTTCGGACGTCCGACGTCCGACATCCTGATAGGCGGGACGTGCAGGTAAGTGACAATAGAGCTGCGCGCGGCCGCACAAGCGGAAGACAGTAAGTTGATCGTTTCAATATCCGGCCGCGGCCGCGGTGCACCCCGCTAGCTGACAGAATATTGTTTCAGGGTGTTTGCCTGCGGAGACTAATGTGAGTGGCCATCGCCACTCCATTCCAGGGTCAGCACGACGGCGTCGGGTGTGCTGCCGAACGCGATCCTGCGTCCGGGAGCACATCCATGCCAACCCTCCCTCCGCCATTGGCCACAGCCCCGGCAGGCCGCGCCCTTCTCGACGCCTCCGCCGCATGACGGGGTGCACCCCCGCCCGCCCGGTAAGTCCCCGTTTCCCACAGCGACGCGCCCCCGCCTGGTGCGCCCCTCGACGGGGATCACCCTCGGGTACTGTGGACATTCAGTACCGACGTCCTGTCGGCACTGGAGATCCACCGGGCCCATGGGCAATCCCCCATAGCGTCCCCCACTCATCCCATTGTGTCCATGCGCAAAGGCTCTTAAATAATATTGTTTGAGTGTGCTTCAAGACCACAGAGTGAGTACTAGTAGTCTACTGAGTGCAAGTGTGAATAAGGTGCAGCTAGCATGGTTCATCTAAAATTGAGCGATCTCGGAGTACTTGAAACTTAGAAGCAACCTTCGCAATATGCGGCGGGCGAACCTCGCCGCTGCCCGCCGATATGATATTCGCGTTTCTCCTCGGAACACGCAAAATAGAGCGTGTATCCTAGTAGGTACAGGTGAGTATGTAGGGTACATCGGCGTGCTACAACGACGGCACCCCCCTGCGCCGCGGAGGCTCGCGCGCGAGTGAACGAACACGGTGAGCGAGCGGGAAAGGTACTAGTACCGGGGCAGCCCATCGATATCGGACGCAGTACTGTCCCAAAGGCGTCCACCCTTCCCACTTGGCATGGGTACCGCGCTTCGAATAACTCGCTCTGTGTGGATATCGTGGATAACATAAAATAATCTTGTAGCTCGTCGAAATAATGCGAACGTGAGAAGCACACATGGCTGATCCCGGAACGGAATATCGGGCGGCGCGGAGCATACGCAAAGATGCTAGAATTACTGCTTGCACTCGCGCGCAGGTATGGGAGGTTGTACGTTTACTCGCGCGGCAGCCAGTCCAAGTACGCCCAGCATCGGAACGTGTTTATCGCGACTGGTTGACGTGCTACACCGAGTGCACACAACGGAACCTCGCGTGCAGCTGAACGAGCATGGCAAGCGAGAGGGGAAGGTGCCGCGTTAGCCCAGAACATACTCGCGCGGCATGTCGAAATATTGTGGGTGGAATAAAGCGTGTCTGTGCGATCCCGGAACGAAATGTCAGGCGGCGCGGAGTATACGCAGAGCTGCTATAATTGCTACTTGTACGCGCGCACCGACTACGTTTATTCGCGGGGCAGTCCGAGTGCACCCAGCGTCGGAACTTGGTTATCGCGACTGGTCGGCGTGCTACAGCGACTGCATGCAGCGGAAGCTCGCGCGCGAGTGAACGAGCATGGCGAGCGAGAGGGGAAGGTATCGCGTTAGCTTAGAATATAATCGCGCGGCCTGCAGAAATATTGTGAGTGCAAGAACGCATGCGTGCGCGATCCCAGAGCCAACTTGGGGCGGCGCGGAGCAAGCTTCGGAGTCGATATGCAGAGCTGCTAGAATTATTACTTGCATCCGCGCGCAAGTACAGGAAGTGGTATGTATTTCGGCAGGGCATTCCGAGGATGGCCAGCATTGGAATGGCAACTGGTCGATAAGTGCCCGGCTGCGTGCATTCTCACCTTAAATCGTCTATGCACGCGAGATATATGGGCGCACGCAGCTCGGTAGGCGCAAACCTTGCTCAAAGTTACCTGGTTAAACCGCGCGCCCGCGGCGCACGCTGAAGAAGCCGCAGAATATGTTTCAGCGCAGATGTGGGAGGTGATATGTATATTCGCGAGGCTGTCCGAGGATGGCTAACGTCGGAATGGGTTTATGGCAAGTGGTCGATAGATTCCGGATACTCGTATGGCGTAGCATCCTCACCTTAAACCAACTATGCTCACGAGATATGTGGATGCACACAGCTAGATACACGCAAGCCTCGCTCAATATCACTTTGTTAAACTTCTGCACACCCGCGGTCATCGTACTTCGAGCAATGCAAGGCCAAGAAATATATTTTCGCTGTCTATTCTACATGTGGGTGCTTGTCCGCCAATATCGAATGCAGCTGCGAGTTATCGACGGCGCAGGCACGGCCTGGCGATGCTGCACCGACGGCCGCCGACGCAGAACACACCGTCCTTACGAGCGACGGGGCGCCCGCCTGCTAGCCCGCCCGCTGAAACGCCTTCGCGTCGCGTATGGTTGTGGGGCGGTATTTGCACGCCTGCGCCAAGCCCCGTGGCGCGTCCCCGTTGGGGGAGCGCGGGCGTCCCGGGTGGCGAAGTCGGATGCGGGGTGGGGCCCAGGAACGGGCGGGGACAGGTTCCAGACGGGGACGAGCGGGCGGGGGTCCGTGCGTGTGTGCGGGACAGGGTGTGGGCGCGCTGTCGGATCGCGCTTGTGCGAGACGGCCCTAAATCGCAAGCGACATAAGTAGGGCACGAGCGGGAGCGCCGCGCCGCGGAATGCCCTCGTCCTCCCGGTATTCTGCTCGCTCCCTCTGCCGTCGACGACGCAGGCTCGCGGGTGAGTCTCTCCGTCTGCTTGCTAACTTGTGCTTACCTCCTTCCAGACGACGGACGTCGTGCGCGGGCTGTGGCGGCGTCGGGCGTGTCCTGTTGAAGCAAGCAAAGTGAGTGCTTCGCTTTCGTGCTCACCTGATGCACGCTGCCCGCCCCGCGTCCGCCCCGTCGCGCGTCGGGCACGCCCCCGGTGAGTGTTCTTGTGCTCGTGCGGACTATGCTGACTCCTACGTCGCAGGGCAGCTGCGAGTCGACGGCGCGACGGCAGCATGCAGGGTGTCGCGCGAAGCGGATGGGATCGAGGCCGCCTTGTCCGCGCTCGAGTTCGTTGTGCGCCCAGCAGTGAGTGCCACATTCTGCGCGACGACGAGCTTGCTAACGTCCTCGTGTTCCCGTCCATCTTCGCAGGCGCGGGCCGCCATTGCGGGCGGGTGGGATACAAACAGGCGGCGGACTGACGTGGGAGTGTCGTTGGTCGGGGAAGGGCGGCGATGTAATACTTACAGTACATACCGGGGGCGAGGCTGCATGGCGGGGCATCGTGCTGCGAGCGACGTCAGCGAGCGGGGAGGCTTTGTTTCGAAGCCTGAGGACTTGCGGGGGCATCGGGGCGGCGTCCGGGACGAGTTCCACTCGTGCCGCGGCTGTTGCGCTGGCCTCTTTGCTGTGCGGGGTCGGGGTGCCCTTGACGACCAATTGCCCTCCCGCGCACGCGTCCGCCGTCGGCGCGCACTGCGACCGACGGGGAACAGTGCCGTGCGTCTACCGGAAGGCGCGGGCACCGTCCCGAGGCCGTCGGACGAGTTGAGATTCTGGATGTTTCTGTGGGTGCGCCCATGCCCGGCGGTCTCGACGCCCCGATTTCGACCCTCGCGGATTGCCGCGAAACTTGCTGGGCCGGCGCACATCGTGCAGGGCGGGGCGTGTGTCGAATGGCAGCGCGGACGGCCGCGCCGTCGTTGCTCCACGCGCGATCTTGTGGGCGCCGACGGCCATTTTGTCGAGGGCAGGATTTGCCCGGAGCGCGTCGCGCGTCTCAGCGCCGCGAGCGCCCTCACACAGGAGTGTATGTTCGAAGTTTTGAGTGTGCGGAAGGCGGGGCCGAGCCGCGGCGGCCGTGTCTTTGCGCGGGCGCAGGTGGCGGCGCCGAGGGGGGTGCAAACTATTTCTGCCCGGATCGCGTCGGGCGTGAGTACACAGGTGCGGGGTGTGTGGGCGAGAACGCTCACCAAGTGGCGTTGCGCGGGGATGGGTGCACCGGGAAGGATGCGCGAATTTCTGCGCAAGTCTTCGAAAATGCATGAAATGACCGATTTTGCGAGGTCCTCCGAATCGGCTGAAAATCACAGAGCAGTCAGCGTCCGTTCAGGCGAGAGTGTGTATGAAGTCTTAGCGCGAGGGGGGAAGAAGGCGGCCGGCGGTGCGCGCTTCCCTGTTTTTACCAATGAAATCGGCCGAAAATGGTGCAAATCGAATCTTCGCGGATCACCGCTAAACTTGGTGAGTGCGTGCGGCGGAGTGCATGGGAGCTGTCGTCAAAGCGGCAGCGCGGTCGGAGGGGATGCCGAGCGCGGGGGACGGGGTCTTGTCCAGTCACGGCCAGGGCGCGGGCGCAGGGTTCCGCGGCGGCACACATGGCGCGCTACGTGTGGGGTGGCTCGCCGAGGTCGTGTAGGGCTGCCGTTGAAGTTGGGAGGGCGCACGGCCGGTATTACGCGCGGAAATCGAATATTTCACAAATAATGCCCTAAAATCAGAGCATTGTGAGCGTAATTTACACGCGCGCGGTCTGGAAACTCACCAGGTACGACGTCGAGGCCATGTGCACATGTCTAGAGGGCGTCCGAGGTGCGCGATCGACGGCGCGGGGCGCGCGCGGTCGCGTCGCCGGCCGTCCTCATCCGCGCGGCGTGGTCAATGGGAGACGCACGCGGCGGCGCGGCGGCGCGCCATGGCACGATCCTCCATGTCCGCACCGACGTCGCGCTCGGGGGAGGGTGTGCACGCAGGCTTGTCACCGCCTGCGCTTGCCGCATGCCCGCTGCCGTCACTTCCGACCCCCTCAATCTAGTACTCGCCATCCGAATACCCACCAGGGGTCCCTCTTCCATTCGACCGCGCGGGGCCGGGGATAGGCACAGGAGAGTCCGAGGTGTCCCTCACATCCATCCGATCGCCGTCTTGGTATTCCTGGATCGCAAACGCGCCGTGGTTCTCCGGCAGCGGGGGCAGGATGACCATATCCTCCATCTCGGCGTCGAGGTCCTCTACGACGGCTGCGGACGCGGCACGCGATACGGCTGGGGCCGGTGGGGCACGACGCGCACGAGAGGCTAGGCGGCTGGATGCAGCAGGACCGGTTGCGGTGCGGGCGACAGCGACGGCGGGGGCATAGGAAGATGCAGCTGCGACAGTGCCGGCGGAGCGGCGTCTGCGGAGCATCTGGGAAAAACCTGGGGTCGAGTTGGACTGGGAGACGGACTGCTGGAGGTTGGCGGTCGCTGGCTGGGCTGCTGGGCGACGACGGTGTCCTGAGGAGTGGTCGGCGGGGGCGATGGCGGGCGGAGGAGAGTCTCTGTCAGCGTGCGGTGGAGAGCGGTGAGACTGGGCCTTGCGCGCAGAAAGGAACCGAGAATGGGCTGGCGGGCAGAGGGCGAAGCGAGTCCGCGAGAGCCGTCGTCCGAGAACGTCGCGATCACCCACCCCGCACGCGCCCTCCAGTTATCGCGCCCTGATTGGCAGGGGTCAGCGCCTATCCAATCAGCTGACAAAACAGCCACCTGAACTCAATCCACCATGTCGCGTCTGCGACAACTCGACGCTGACGAGGGCGTTGATGCCCATGGCGAAGCCGACGACGCCAAAGGCGAAGGTGAGGAAGAGGGATGCGAGACGCGCGGACTTGTAGGGGGCGGTAGCGGCGAACATTGCAGCGCGTTCGTCAGGGGGATAGCGCGGGCGGCGGGAGGGGAGACGGACGGAGCAAAGGACGCGTGCGGGGCGTCGAGAGGGCGTCGCGCGGATTATAAGGCGGATCGGCGGGCATGGCAGAAATTGGATTCGAGAAAGCGCAAGGACACATGACGGACCCCGCAATCCTCCCTCTCTGGGCATGCTCTTGCCCGCTTCCGGACGTCCTCTCTCCCCGCGGCACGCGCGTCGATCGCGCTCCTGCGTCACTCGTCCTCTCCATCTCCCTCCCGTGACCGCACCGCGTCAGAGCGCACGACACACCCCTGTCTCCCCGTCCTTGTCTGCGCCCGCCGTCGCCCTCGACCGTCGGCGTCGTCGCCCTCGACGTCCCCCCTCCGTGCGACCAGCCCTCGCACCCCCAGGCGCCTGGAAAAAGTCGTAGAGCCGTCGCACGACCGCATGCGACGCCACAACCCGTTGGGGGAAGGCTCAGTCCCGCTTTGAGGCACGGCGATCCTGCGCAAGTCAGCTGTGCGCCCACACCCACGCTAAACATTCTTGCGCCATCTCGCAGTCGCGCGCGGCCTGTGATTCTCGCGTGCAGTCAGCAGCTGTGAGCCTGACATAACAGCCACCTGAACCCAATCCACCATGTCGCGTCTACGACAACTCGACGCTGACAGCCGTCTCCAGTGCTAGTTAGTGGGCAGCACCGCCACAATCCCCCAACGGGTTGCAGAAACATCGTCCCGCGCTCATCGATTGTCTGGGCGCGGCGGACGATGTCATTTTATAAGTGCGGGGCCATGATATTCCGGTAAAGAGGTGTTGAATTGTGTTGCCGGCGAAGAAACTCTCCGTGTGTTCGGCGATCAAGGGACGCTGGGAAGAGTTTGTGCTCAGGAAGGCTTCCTCAGGCTTCCTCTTCACATCCGCCGTGACCGCACGGTCCGGGCCCTGTGTGTGCACGATCAACGCAGTGAACCGTAACATCATCGAGCCGCGTAAAGTACGACGAATCGTACGAGGCTCTCTGCGATGGGTACGTAGCTAGGCCACATGACTGAATATTGATGATATATGATAGTCCAAGCAGTTTTGTAGAACAAGCGCAGGACGTGCGCACAAGTACCCACATGCCACAGAAGCAATACACGCAGGCCCACCCAGCCCCTACGCCTTCTTTGCGAGAATCATCGCGAGCGGCCACTCGATGTCGATAGGGTCCGCGTCCTGCGGCACCTCCGCGCGGCCCTCCGCGCGCGCGACCTCCGCCTTGAGGCTGCGCCAGAAGCGCACCGCGATGTCGCCGTCCGGCCGCTGCAGGTCCTCGGGGAACTTCTCGTGGAACGTGTGCAGCGGGCTCCAGGTGCGGAAGTAGCCCAGGAGCTCCTCCCAGGTCATCCGCTTGCGCAGGATCACCGGGCGCGCGTCTGGCAGGTCGGGGTAGTGCGGCGCTGATGCAGCGATCGGTCACCATATGTTCCGCGGTGCGTTGTATAGCGAGATGCGCACCTGTGAAGTAGACACGCTCAAACTCGCTGAACTTCCCCGGGACGCCCTCGCGCGGGTCCGGGACCGCGACCAGGTGCTCGTCGAGGATGGTCCGCCCCGGGCGCTCCCAGTACGTCCCAAGCGAGTTAGCAGCGTCCGCCCCCTGCGCGTAGTCGTTGATGATCCGGGTGGCAGACGGGAAGCGCGAGAGGCGGAATTCCGAGTATCCCTGCGCAGGTCTAGTCAGTCTCGCTGCTGCTGCTGCTGCTGCTCCGGTGTCCTCGGCGTGTGCGGCGCAACCCCGCGCGGGGGCAACGCGGGGTTGCGCCGCATGCACGCGTAGGAGGTACTACGCACCCACGCGGCGAATGTGCCGTTCTTGCGGAGCACGCGCGCTACCTCCGGCCAGAACTTGTCCCACTTGAACCAATGGCACGCCTGTGCTGGGTACGCGTGACGTTCGTAAGCACAAAATCCCCTTGCACGGCACGGGCTAGTTGAGTGAGAACATACCGGCGATGATGAGGTCGACGCTCCCGTCCTGCAAGGACGCGAGGTCCTCCGCGGGCGACTGCACGAACTCGATCTGTTTGAACAGGTCGAGCCCCGCGAGGCGCGTCTTGACGCTCTCGCGCGCCTGCTCGATCATGCGCGCGCTCGGGTCGACGCCGACGATGTGGCGGAAGGGCGTGAGCTCGACGGTGGCTTGGCCTGCGCAGCGACGTTAGCGTTAGCGAATTGGCCACTGTGGCAAGATCCGTTTGGCAGCGCTGGGGAGACACGGGTGCATGTTACATCATGGCACTTGTCCATGTACAGGCTGCAGACTGCAGATAGACTCCGCAGATGGCAGAGAGGACTCGCAGTGCATGACTTCTCATACATAAACCCCTCATCTTTGTCTCCTCTGCGCCACAAAAGAAGATGAAGACGCACCTGTGCCGCAGCCCACGTCCACGGCCGTGTCCCACCGCGCGCCCTGCGTGCGCTCGTGGAACTTGAAGACGAAGTCGAACAGCTGCTTTGGGTATGTCGGACGGCCTATCCAGACACGGATCGCGGGTTCGCATGCCGTTAGCTCCGTCCATTGCGTGTGTATTCCGAGCGAAGCGGCACTCACTGGACGCGTACTTCGCCGCGTTGAACGTCGCCTTGCCGAACGTTGCCATCTTGAAGTTGAATCTAAGCGGGATTACAAGTGTTCGGAATATGGGTTGTGTACTGGATGAAGGCAATGCCGCGCGCGGAGGTGGCGGTGCGGCGGGCGGAGGAATGCGATCTCGATTCGCGGGGCATCGTGCGGGGAGGCGTTGGATCTCCCTGATGCATTCGTGGACTCTGCGTCGAGGGGGGGCTTGTTGGCGTCGAGGGGGATTGTTGGCGTGCGAGGGGTGGGGAGGGGTGGGCTAATTTGCACGCGGTGGGGCACACGAAACTCGGTGAAAGACTCGTGTATTGGTGTACTACAACAGCGCACTCGTCGTGCTACAAGCCAGCGCAATCGGCGCACTCGCAGACCGCGCAAATACACGCCGCGCAGACTCTGCGCACACAGACAGACACGGGCGCTTAATACGACCCATCTCGCACGCACAAGTCCGCCCGCCTCTCTCTTCCGTACCGCGATGACCCTCTGCCCGTACTTCCTGCGCTCGCCCCGCTCGCCCTCTGACGATCTTGCACACCCCGCTACGACGCGCCACGCCGCACTCGCATCGGCACACGTCCGTTGGCCGCGAGGTAAGCACTTTGCAAACACCTTTGCCTCCTCCCGCTGAAACAAGTCCGTTAGCGCGCGCGCACAGAAAACGCGCATGGGAGCACCTGCATCGAGGCGCATCGGCCACGCCAGCGCCGTTGAAGTCAGCCACGCGCACACACCCGGGAGCGAGCAAAAACGGAGCCTTTGCGCACCTCCCATCTCACGGGCGCCTAAAACGCCATTCCGCGACTTCTTGTCTCCGCCGCCTCTCTTGCTTGCGCTCCCATCTGCCTCTCTCCATCTGGTGTCCCGCCCGCGCCGTCCGCCCTCAATTTTGCGTCGCCGCGCACTGTGCCGAGTCAGCTGGAACGGCGAGTCTCCGATACCATGCAAGTACTTACCTTTATGTCGCCGTTCCTCTCGTCGGTGCGCCCGCCGGAGCCTCGCCGGCGTGTTCACGTCGACGCCGGCACGCGCGAAGGCGTCCGCGCGAGCAGAGTTTTTGTCGCGGACTTGAGCGCGTTGCGCTGCAGGCCCCCGCACGACGAGAAGGGAGGCCCCGAGCGTCGTGCTTCGCGCGCGAGGTGCCGCCAAGGCCGGTAGTGTGCATCTTGCTGCGAGGAGGCAGCCGGACCTTGAACAGAGCCGGCTGGCCGCGCGCGCCTCGCGCATCAACGTAGGTGGGACGTGGCCGGCGTCGTGCAATGGAGAGGCGTTGGTGGGAGAGCGGCGGAAAAGGGAGGCGCGACTCGGCGTGCGATCCGAGTGGGCGCGACGACGGCGAGAGCAAGGCCCGGGGGAAGACCCGCCCCGCGAGCGCAGGTGGGAGGCCGCCGCGACATGGCTCGACGCGACGAGACGTCGCTCGCGCGCGGCCGGAGAACGACGTGGGTGGGAGGCGCATGATGAGCGGCGCCGAGGGTATGTGCGTGAGGCGGCGCGGGATGTGCGGAGTGTACAAGAGCCCCGGTGGCCGCGCAACGACGAGACGTAGTCGTCGACGGCAAGAGCGAGGCCCGGGGTGAATACTCGCCCCGCGAGCACGCCGTGAGCACGAACGCAGGCCGGGAGGCCGCCGCGGCGTTGTACGATGTATGCGACAAGGAGTCGCTCGCACGCAGACGGCAAACGACGTCGGTGGGAGGCGCAGAACGGTGGGAGGCGTGCCGTGGCGCGCGCCGGCGGCGAGCGATGTGAGAACGCTTGCCTGGTCGCCGCCTGGAACTCGCAGGGCTTCCTTGCACTGTATGAGTACGATCCGAAGCGAGCGAAGGCTGATAAACGTACCAGGACGACTTCACAGCGCGACGCCAGCTCCGCGGCGGCATCTGGGAGCTGGGCTTGGTCCTCGCCGACGCAACAAGAGCCAACGATGCTCTCCACGAGCTCAGCAACGCAGCGCGCGAGCGTCGCGATGCTACTAATAGGTGGTAAGCACCTTCGAAACACTTTTCAAGTGGCAGAGTACTCACAAGACCTCAGCACCGGCCTGCGCGAAGCACAGCGCGCCGCACACGAAGTGGACGAGCCCCGGGGCATGCTGTGGGCCTCGGAATCGTCCCGGCGCCGAAGAATACAACGCACGCCGCGCGCGGCGCGGCGCGGTACTGAGGGGACAACGTAAGCGTCTTCCAATCGCTCCCAGAGCAACACAAGTACTCACCATGCTCCTTTGCCGGCGAAATCTCATCCAGCTCGTTCGCTAAGGGCCTCCCGGACAAGGCAGACTCCTGCCCGCTTGCCAGGGACCTCCCGGACAGCGCAGACGTCCCCAGGGCGGACGTCTGCGGCGGGCACATCGCATGGGCCCGGCTGATGCGAGGAGAGCCCCCGGAACTCTTCGCGAGCTCAGCAGCGCCGCGCGCTGCCCGCGCGAGCGTCGAAATGCTGCTCACAAATGGTAAGTCCTTTGGAAAGACTTCTCAAGTGGCGGGATACTCACAAGACCTCGGCGCCGGCCCGCGCGAAGCACAGTGCGCCGCGCGCGAAGTGGGCTCGCACCGGGGTATGATATAAGCTTCGGGAACGTGCCGGCGCCGAAGAATACAGCGCACGCCACGCGCGGCGCTGTGAGCAGAACGTAAGCGTCTTCGAATCACTCCCGAAGCGACAGGGCACTCACCATGCTCCCTCGCAGGCGAAAAACCGTCCCACTCGTTCGCTACGGGCCTCCCGGATCGGCCACACTCCCGCCCGTTCGCCAGGGACCTCCCGGACAGTGCAGACGTCCCCGGGCGGACGTCTGCCGCGGGCACGTCGCAGGAGGCGGCGCCGGCCGCTCTTGCACGCGCCGCGCGACGTCGGCCTGCCTGGGGCCCATGGTAAGAGCCCGGGCATCGTCCCGGAGCTCCAGGATACTGCGCCGTGCTGTAGATAGAATGTAAGTGCCTTCGAATCGCTCCCAAAGCGACGGGATACTCACCGTGTTCCTTCGCCACCCTCCAGCCCGTTTGCTATGCGCCTCCCGCGGGCCCATCGCAGCAGTCGGGGGCGGCTGCTCTTGCACGCCAGAGGGGGGAATGGCTCCCGGGAGGCGAGAGGAGGTGAGTGGAGGAGGAGGAGTCCATCTGCGGCGTGTGGGCGGGTGTGTCTCCGCTGGCACCGCGCCGTTCGGACGTCCGACGTCCGACATCCTGATAGGCGGGACGTGCAGGTAAGTGACAATAGAGCTGCGCGCGGCCGCACAAGCGGAAGACAGTAAGTTGATCGTTTCAATATCCGGCCGCGGCCGCGGTGCACCCCGCTAGCTGACAGAATATTGTTTCAGGGTGTTTGCCTGCGGAGACTAATGTGAGTGGCCATCGCCACTCCATTCCAGGGTCAGCACGACGGCGTCGGGTGTGCTGCCGAACGCGATCCTGCGTCCGGGAGCACATCCATGCCAACCCTCCCTCCGCCATTGGCCACAGCCCCGGCAGGCCGCGCCCTTCTCGACGCCTCCGCCGCACGACGGGGTGCACCCCCGCCCACCCGGTAAGTCCCCGTTTCCCACAGCGACGCGCCCCCGCCTGGTGCGCCCCTCGACGGGGATCACCCTCGGGTACTGTGGACATTCAGTACCGACGTCCTGTCGGCACTGGAGATCCACCGGGCCCATGGGCGATCCCCCATAGCGTCCCCCACTCATCCCATTGCGCCCATGCGCAAAGGCTGTCAAATATATTGTTTGAGTGTGCTTCAAGACCACAGAGTGAGTACTAGTAGTCTACTGAGTGCAAGTGTGAATAAGGTGCAGCTAGCATGGTTCATCTAAAATTGAGCGATCTCGGAGTACTTGAAACTTAGAAGCAACCTTCGCAATATGCGGCGGGCGAACCTCGCCGCTGCCCGCCGATATGATATTCGCGTTTCCCCTCGGAACACGCAAAATAGAGCGTGTATCCTAGTAGGTACAGGTGAGTATGTAGGGTACATCGGCGTGCTACAACGACTGCATCCCCCTGCGCCGCGGCGGCTCGCGCGCGAGTGAACGAACACGGTGAGCGAGCGGGAAAGGTACTAGTACCGGGGCAGCCCATCGATATCGGACGCAGTACTGTCCCAAAGGCGTCCACCCTTCCCACTTGGCGTGGGTACCGCGCTTCGAATAACTCGCTCTGTGTGGATATCGTGGATAACATAAAATAATCTCGTAGCTCGTCGAAATAATGCGAACGTGAGAAGCACACATGGCTGATCCCGGAACGGAATATCGGGCGGCGCGGAGCATACGCAAAGATGCTAGAATTACTGCTTGCACTCGCGCGCAGGTATGGGAGGTTGTACGTTTACTCGCGCGGCAGCCAGTCCAAGTACGCCCAGCATCGGAACGTGTTTATCGCGACTGGTTGACGTGCTACACCGAGTGCACACAACGGAACCTCGCGTGCAGCTGAACGAGCATGGCAAGCGAGAGGGGAAGGTGCCGCGTTAGCCCAGAACATACTCGCACGGCATGTCGAAATATTGTGGGTGGAATAAAGCGTGTCTGTGCGATCCCGGAACGAAATGTCGGGCGGCGCGGAGTATACGCAGAGCTGCTAAAATTGCTACTTGTACGCGCGCACCGACTACGTTTATTCGCGGGGCAGTCCGAGTGCACCCAGCGTCGGAACTTGGTTATCGCGACTGGTCGGCGTGCTACAGCGACTGCATGCAGCGGAAGCTCGCGCGCGAGTGAACGAGCATGGCGAGCGAGAGGGGAAGGTATCGCGTTAGCTTAGAATATAATCGCGCGGCCTGCAGAAATATTGTGAGTGCAAGAACGCATGCGTGCGCGATCCCAGAGCCAACTTGGGGCGGCGCGGAGCAAGCTTCGGAGTCGATATGCAGAGCTGCTAGAATTATTACTTGCATCCGCGCGCAAGTACAGGAAGTGGTATGTATTTCGGCAGGGCATTCCGAGGATGGCCAGCATTGGAATGGCAACTGGTCGATAAGTGCCCGGCTGCGTGCATTCTCACCTTAAACTGTCTATGCACGCGAGATATATGGGCGCACGCAGCTCGGTAGGCGCAAACCTTGCTCAAAGTTACCTGGTTAAACCGCGCGCCCGCGGCGCACGCTGAAGAAGCCGCAGAATATGTTTCAGCGCAGATGTGGGAGGTGATATGTATATTCGCGAGGCTGTCCGAGGATGGCTAACGTCGGAATGGGTTTATGGCAAGTGGTCGATAGATTCCGGATACTCGTATGGCGTAGCATCCTCACCTTAAACCAACTATGCTCACGAGATATGTGGATGCACACAGCTAGATACACGCAAGCCTCGCTCAATATCACTTTGTTAAACTTCTGCACACCCGCGGTCATCGTACTTCGAGCAATGCAAGGCCAAGAAATATATTTTCGCTGTCTATTCTACATGTGGGTGCTTGTCCGCCAATATCGAATGCAGCTGCGAGTTATCGACGGCGCAGGCACGGCCTGGCGATGCTGCACCGACGGCCGCCGACGCAGAACACACCGTCCTTACGAGCGACGGGGCGCCCGCCTGCTAGCCCGCCCGCTGAAACGCCTTCGCGTCGCGTATGGTTGTGGGGCGGTATTTGCACGCCTGCGCCAAGCCCCGTGGCGCGTCCCCGTTGGGGGAGCGCGGGCGTCCCGGGTGGCGAAGTCGGATGCGGGGTGGGGCCCAGGAACGGGCGGGGACAGGTTCCAGACGGGGACGAGCGGGCGGGGGTCCGTGCGTGTGTGCGGGACAGGGTGTGGGCGCGCTGTCGGATCGCGCTTGTGCGAGACGGCCCTAAATCGCAAGCGACATAAGTAGGGCACGAGCGGGAGCGCCGCGCCGCGGAACGCCCTCGTCCTCCCGGTATTCTGCTCGCTCCCTCTGCCGTCGACGACGCAGGCTCGCGGGTGAGTCTCTCCGTCTGCTTGCTAACTTGTGCTTACCTCCTTCCAGACGACGGACGTCGTGCGCGGGCTGTGGCGGCGTCGGGCGTGTCCTGTTGAAGCAAGCAAAGTGAGTGCTTCGCTTTCGTGCTCACCTGATGCACGCTGCCCGCCCCGCGTCCGCCCCGTCGCGCGTCGGGCACGCCCCCGGTGAGTGTTCTTGTGCTCGTGCGGACTATGCTGACTCCTACGTCGCAGGGCAGCTGCGAGTCGACGGCGCGACGGCAGCATGCAGGGTGTCGCGCGAAGCGGATGGGATCGAGGCCGCCTTGTCCGCGCTCGAGTTCATTGTGCGCCCAGCAGTGAGTGCCACATTCTGCGCGACGACGAGCTTGCTAACGTCCTCGTGTTCCCGTCCATCTTCGCAGGCGCGGGCCGCCATTGCGGGCGGGTGGGATACAAACAGGCGGCGGACTGACGTGGGAGTGTCGTTGGTCGGGGAAGGGCGGCGATGTAATACTTACAGTACATACCGGGGGCGAGGCTGCATGGCGGGGCATCGTGCTGCGAGCGACGTCAGCGAGCGGGGAGGCTTTGTTTCGAAGCCTGAGGACTTGCGGGGGCATCGGGGCGGCGTCCGGGACGAGTTCCACTCGTGCCGCGGCTGTTGCGCTGGCCTCTTTGCTGTGCGGGGTCGGGGTGCCCTTGACGACCAATTGCCCTCCCGCGCACGCGTCCGCCGTCGGCGCGCACTGCGACCGACGGGGAACGGTGTCGTGCGTCTACCGGAAGGCGCGGGCACCGTCCCGCGGCCGTCGGACGAGTTGAGATTTTGGATGTTTCTGTGGGTGCGCCCATGCCCGGCGGTCTCGACGCCCCGATTTCGACCCTCGCGGATTGCCGCGAAACTTGCTGGGCCGGCGCACATCGTGCAGGGCTGGGCGTGTGTCGAGTGGCAGCGCGGACGGCCGCGCCGTCGTTGTTCCACGCACGATCTTGTGGGCGCCGACGGCCATTTTGTCGAGGGCAGGATTTGCCCGGAGCGCGTCTCGCGTCTCAGCGCCGCGAGCGCCCTCACACAGGAGTGTATGTTCGAAGTTTTGAGTGTGCGGAAGGCGGGGCCGAGCCGCGGCGGCCGTGTCTTTGCGCGGGCGCAGGTGGCGGCGCCGAGGGGGGTGCAAACTATTTCTGCCCGGATCGCGTCGGGCGTGAGTACACAGGTGCGGGGTGTGTGGGCGAGAACGCTCACCAAGTGGCGTTGCGCGGGGATGGGTGCACCGGGAAGGATGCGCGAATTTCTGCGCAAGTCTTCGAAAATGCATGAAATGACCGATTTTGCGAGGTCCTCCGAATCGGCTGAAAATCACAGAGCAGTCAGCGTCCGTTCAGGCGAGAGTGTGTATGAAGTCTTAGCGCGAGGGGGGAAGAAGGCGGCCGGCGGTGCGCGCTTCCCTGTTTTTACCAATGAAATCGGCCGAAAATGGTGCAAATCGAATCTTCGCGGATCACCGCTAAACTTGGTGAGTGCGTGCGGCGGAGTGCATGGGAGCTGTCGTCAAAGCGGCAGCGCGGTCGGAGGGGATGCCGAGCGCGGGGGACGGGGTCTTGTCCAGTCACGGCCAGGGCGCGGGCGCAGGGTTCCGCGGCGGCACGCATGGCGCGCTACGTGTGGGGTGGCTCGCCGAGGTCGTGTAGGGTTGCCGTTGAAGTTGGGAGGGCGCACGGCCGGTATTACGCGCGGAAATCGAATATTTCACAAATAATGCCCTAAAATCAGAGCATTGTGAGCGTAATTCACACGCGCGCGGCCTGGAAACTCACCAGGTACGACGTCGAGGCCATGTGCACATGTCTAGAGGGTGTCCAAGGTGCGCGATCGACGGCGCGGGGCGCGCACGCTCGCGTCGCCGGCCGTCCTCATCCGCGCGGCGTGGTCAATGGGAGACGCACGCGGCGGCGCGGCGGCGCGCCATGGCGCGATCCTCCATGTCCGCACCGACGTCGCGCTCGGGGGAGGGTGTGCACGCAGGCTTGTCACCGCTTGCGCTTGCCGCATGCCCGCTGCCGTCACCTCCGACCCCCTCAATCTCGTACTCGCCATCAGAATACCCACCAGGGGTCCCTCTTCCATTCGACCGCGCGGGGCCGGGGATAGGCACAGGAGAGTCCGAGGTGTCCCTCACATCCATCCGATCGCCGTCTTGGTATTCCTGGATCGCAAACGCGCCGTGGTTCTCCGGCAGCGGGGGCAGGATGACCATATCCTCCATCTCGGCGTCGAGGTCCTCTACGACGGCTGCGGACGCGGCACGCGATACGGCTGGGGCCGGTGGGGCACGACGCGCACGAGAGCCTAGGCGGCTGGATGCAGCAGGACCGGTTGCGGTGCGGGCGACGGCGACGGCGGGGGCATGGGAAGATGCAGCTGTGACGGTGCCGGCGGAGCGGCGTCTGCGGAGCATCTGGGAAAAACCTGGGGTCGAGTTGGACTGGGAGACGGACTGCTGGAGGTTGGCGGTCGCGGGCTGGGCTGCTGGGCGACGACGGTGTCCTGAGGAGTGGTCGGCGGGGGCGATGGCGGGCGGAGGAGAGTCTCTGTCAGCGTGCGGTGGAGAGCGGTGAGACTGGGCCTTGCGCGCAGAAAGGAACCGAGAATGGGCTGGCGGGCAGAGGGCGAAGCGAGTCCGCGAGAGCCGTCGTCCGAGAACGTTGCGATCACCCACCCCGCACGCGCCCTCCAGTTATCGCGCCCTGATTGGCAGGGGTCAGCGCCTATCCAATCAGCTGACAAAACAGCCACCTGAACTCAATCCACCATGTCGCGTCTGCGACAACTCGACGCTGACGAGGGCGCTGATGCCCATGGCGAAGCCGACGACGCCAAAGGCGAAGGTGAGGAAGAGGGATGCGAGACGCGCGGACTTGTAGGGGGCGGTAGCGGCGAACATTGCAGCGCGTTCATCAGGGGGATAGCGCGGGCGGCGGGAGTGGAGACGGACGGAGCAAAGGACGCGTGCGGGGCGTCGTGGGGGTGTCGCGCGGATTATAAGGCGGATCGGCGGGCATGGCAAAAATTGGGTTCGAGAAAGCGAAAGGACACATGACGGACCCCGCAATCCTCCCTCTCTGGGCATGCTCTTGCCCGCTTCCGGACGTCCTCTCTCCCCGCGGCACGCGCGTCGATCGCGCTCCTGCGTCACCCGTCCTCTCCATCGCCCTCCCGTGACCGCCCCGCGTCAGAGTGCACGCCATGTACACCCCTGTCTGCCCACCGCCGTACGCGTCGCTCCCTCCGCCGTCAGCGTCGTCGCCCTCGACGTCCCCCCCTCCGTGCGACCGGCCCTCGCACCCCCAGGCGCCTGGAAAAAGTCGTAGAGCCGTCGCACGACCGCATGCGACGCCACAACCCGTTGGGGGAAGGCTCAATCCCGCTTTGAGGCACGGCGATCCTGCGCAAGTCAGCTGTGCGCCCACACCCACGCTAAACATTCTTGCGCCATCTCGCAGTCGCGCGCGGCCTGTGATTCTCGCGTGCAGTCAGCAGCTGTGAGCCTGACATAACAGCCACCTGAACCCAATCCACCATGTCGCGTCTACGACAACTCGACGCTGACAGCCGTCTCCAGTGCTAGTTAGTGGGCAGCACCGCCACAATCCCCCAACGGGTTGCAGAAACATCGTCCCGCGCTCATCGATTGTCTGGGCGCGGCGGACGATGTCATTTTATAAGTGCGGGGCCATGATATTCCGGTAAAGAGGTGTTGAATTGTGTTGCCGGCGAAGAAACTCTCCGTGTGTTCGGCGATCAAGGGACGCTGGGAAGAGTTTGTGCTCAGGAAGGCTTCCTCAGGCTTCCTCTTCACATCCGCCGTGACCGCACGGTCCAGGCGCCCTGTGTGTGCACGATCAACGCAGTGAACCGTAACACCATCGAGCCGCGTAAAGTACGACGAATCGTACGAGGCTCTCTGCGATGGGTACGTAGCTAGGCCACATGACTGAATATTGATGATATATGATAGTCCAAGCAGCTTTGTAGAACAAGCGCAGGACGTGCGCACAAGTACCCACATGCCACAGAAGCAATACACGCAGGCCCACCCAGCCCTCTTACGCCTTCTTCGCGAGAATCATCGCGAGCGGCCACTCGATGTCGATAGGGTCCGCGTCCTGCGGCACCTCCGCGCGGCCCTCCGCGCGCGCGACCTCCGCCTTGAGGCTGCGCCAGAAGCGCACCGCGATGTCGCCGTCCGGCCGCTGCAGGTCCTCGGGGAACTTCTCGTGGAACGTGTGCAGCGGGCTCCAGGTGCGGAAGTAGCCCAGGAGCTCCTCCCAGGTCATCCGCTTGCGCAGGATCACCGGGCGCGCGTCTGGCAGGTCGGGGTAGTGCGGCGCTGATGCAGCGATCGGTCACCATATGTTCCGCGGTGCGTTGTATAGCGAGATGCGCACCTGTGAAGTAGACACGCTCAAACTCGCTGAACTTCCCCGGGACGCCCTCGCGCGGGTCCGGGACCGCGACCAGGTGCTCGTCGAGGATGGTCCGCCCCGGGCGCTCCCAGTACGTCCCAAGCGAGTTAGCAGCGTCCGCCCCCTGCGCGTAGTCGTTGATGATCCGGGTGGCAGACGGGAAGCGCGAGAGGCGGAATTCCGAGTATCCCTGCGCAGGTCTAGTCAGTCTCGCTGCTGCTGCTGCTGCTGCTCCGGTGTCCTCGGCGTGTGCGGCGCAACCCCGCGCGGGGGCAACGCGGGGTTGCGCCGCATGCACGCGTAGGAGGTACTACGCACCCACGCGGCGAATGTGCCGTTCTTGCGGAGCACGCGCGCTACCTCCGGCCAGAACTTGTCCCACTTGAACCAATGGCACGCCTGTGCTGGGTACGCGTGACGTTCGTAAGCACAAAATCCCCTTGCACGGCACGGGCTAGTTAAGTAAGAACATACCGGCGATGATGAGGTCGACGCTCCCGTCCTGCAAGGACGCGAGGTCCTCCGCGGGCGACTGCACGAACTCGATCTGTTTGGACAGGTCGAGCCCCGCGAGGCGCGTCTTGACGCTCTCGCGCGCCTGCTCGATCATGCGCGCGCTCGGGTCGACGCCGACGATGTGGCGGAAGGGCGTGAGCTCGACGGTGGCTTGGCCTGCGCAGCGACGTTAGCGTTAGCGAATTGGCCACTGTGGCAAGATCCGTTTGGCAGCGCTGGGGAGACACGGGTGCATGTTACATCATGGCACTTGTCCATGTACAGGCTGCAGACTGCAGATAGACTCCGCAGATGGCAGAGAGGACTCGCAGTGCATGACTTCTCATACATAAACCCCTCATCTTTGTCTCCTCTGCGCCACAAAAGAAGATGAAGACGCACCTGTGCCGCAGCCCACGTCCACGGCCGTGTCCCACCGCGCGCCCTGCGTGCGCTCGTGGAACTTGAAGACGAAGTCGAACAGCTGCTTTGGGTATGTCGGACGGCCTATCCAGACACGGATCGCGGGTTCGCATGCCGTTAGCTCCGTCCATTGCGTGTGTATTCCGAGCGAAGCGGCACTCACTGGACGCGTACTTCGCCGCGTTGAACGTCGCCTTGCCAAACGTTGCCATCTTGAAGTTGAATCTAAGCGGGAATACAAGTGTTCGGAATATGGGTTGTGTACTGTGGTCAGCACAGAAGTCCGGGTGTGCCGGTGAAGCTTAAGTCTGGATGTGGGGAACTGTGGGAGACACGTTCACAGCAACCGCAGGTCTTATATCTGCGCCGCGAAGGAAGCGTCGCGTCAAAGATAGGCAGCACTTCTCGTGTGTCCCTCTATGCGAAACACGCAAAGTGCTAGCAGCTGAACAGGTGATGAACAAGTATCGGACGTCGAGGCCGAGCGCAGGAGACGATGCGGGGTACACGTCCGAGTCCGCGAGGGCCGACGTCCGAGAACGTCGCGATCACCCCACCCCGCACGGCATCCAGTTATCGCGCCCTGATTGGCAGGGCATGGCGCCTATCCAATCAGCGCCGCCGTGGGCGCCAGCACGCCGACCGCGCCGAGGCGAGCGGGTTGGACGGTCGCTTGATCAAAGTGCAGCGGCCTCGTTGCAGGCCGTGCCTCTCCCCCGCTGCGTGCGTGCAGTCCCCCCACCCACCACACGAGGCGCAAGGCGTGGTCAGAACGGCCGGACTTTGCTGCTGCAGCTCAGGCTCGTGGCGCTGCGGGTCTTCTTGCCGTCTCCCACCCCACTGTAACCCCCCGCTGATCCTCCCCGCCGATTGCCTTTCTGTCCGTTTGCGAGCTGCAGGTTTTGAACAGGCTTTTCTCCGGAGTTCTCTCGACGCTTGACTGCCTCTGCGCATCTGTAATTGGAACTGGACATCCACGAACTAAACTTGGTTTCTCTCTCTGCGGACACCCGGAACCTGTAAGCACAGGCCTACTGGAAAGATCGGGATACTCGAAGCTCGCACAGTCTATTTCATCCCGCACCCGCGCAGCTCGACCACGGGCGACTAGGGGCCTCCGCATGCGCACGCCGCACCCAATCCTGACGACATCCCCTGTACGACCCCTACGCACTCCCACGACGCACGATAATTGCATCCCGAGGACGAGGACCCGTTTACACACGACCATAACGCGGTGCGTGCTTCTTTTCAACCGCGTCCTCCTGCGCTTCTCGCGTCCCCACACTGGTACTTACACCCCCGTCCTCGTACCTCCATCCCCGCAGAATAAGACTCACCAGAGTAACGCCGCCTCACGAAGAGAGCCTCCCACTGCATGAAACATCTCCGCCGGAACCGATCGACGTCCGTCTCCACCCCCTCCGCATCCACCTCCGCCCCGCCCGCCGTCTCCGCTCCCACCGCCCTCTCACCTGCTGCAGCCGCCCGCGCGGCCGCAGAACGAACGCGCCCCTCTCACGAGACGCCTCTGTATGCTCGCTTCGCAGGTACGCGCCGGGGCCAGGAGGTCTCCAAGCCGGTCGTGTCGGGCCCGATTGCCCTTGGCCCGAGGAAGGCCGGTCAGGGACCTGTACCGGTGCCTTTTCCCGTACAAGCGCCCCCGGTACAGCAGCAGAAGAGCTCGGACAGCAGGAAGGAGAGGGAACGGAGGCGAGATGGGGAGCAAGTTGAGAAGAGAGTCGAGGAGAGGCGAAGAGACGAGGGAGACGAGGAGACACGACCGACTCACGATAGAGAGGAGAGCAAAGACGTCAGACCAGCAGAAGACAGGACGACAGAGAGGAGTGACGCACGACGGGCGGCAGAGGACAAGTCACAGGTGCGCCGCATGCCGAGCGATGGCACCGCGCTCTCCGCGACTGGGAGTCCAAGTACCACCGCTGCAACGCCTGGACGTCACGGCACGCGCGTGGACGGCGCACGCGTGCTGCTCCCTGCGCGCAAGGTGACACAGAAGAGGGTCGTCGCCCCAGACCCGCCACCCGCGCAAGATGAAGGCAATGCCGTGCGCGTCGAAGAGAAGCGCGCGGAGAGGAGCGCGGATCCCGCGCCTATCCCTTCAGGACGGTCGCGCGCCGCCGGCGAACGCGTCCTCCTCCCCGCGCGAAAGGTAGCGTCCCGCCGGACGGAGGACGCGCAGGATCCCAGGTCGTCTCCAGCCCCGGACAGCACGCGGAGGGATGCCACGGGCCCCGCGTCGACGACTGCCCCCGCGCCGGAGCTCTCCAAGGCATCCACCTCGACATCCACAGCGGGATCATCGTCGTCGGCCCGGGCACATGTATCGCAGAAGCCAGGCACGGGAGCTCGCCCCACAGAGCACGCACGCGCGGGCTCGTCCACGGCCGTAGCGTTCCCGGAGGAGGCTTCTCTCGCCGGCTCCGGGGTTTCCGCGCGCGCAGCGCTCGTTGCGTCGGGCGAGGACCAGTTCTCGACGCCCAAGCGGACGCGGATACGCGTACACACGCTCGCCACCGCTACGGCGCGTCCTGCGGCGCCTGTTGATCGTGACCAGGAGGACTTGAAGGCGGCGTGGCGCTCCCGGCCTGTCCCAGAGGACTCGACCTCCGGGTCCTCTCGCGCCACCGCTACTGTCAACGCCGAGGAGACCAGAGTTTCACAGACACACGCACAGGAGAGCGAGTCCCGTTCGTCGATACACAGGAAACAGCCACGCGATGGGTCGCCGCGCCGGGCTCCTGAACCTCTCCGTGTCGACCCTCCTGCGGCGAATTCGCACCCGGCACCGGAGTCCAGCGGCTCGTCGGGTGGCGCTGAGCCCATGGCGTCGACTTCTACGTCTTCGCAGGTGACGCCGAAGCCGGCCGTGCCGGTTCAAACACCACAGCCGTCGAAGAGTTCGGACGCGCCTCCAAGACGAAGAAAGTACTCACTGCGTGCGGCGTTTGGGCTGCCCGACCCCGAGGTGAGCGCGTCAGCAGGAGCAAGTGGGAGTGTAAGTGTGAAGGCAAACGCGAACGTTGCGAAGGTGAGTCGTTTTGAGTTCGACGCGTCGCGGGGCGGGGTAGAGGTTATAGTGTTTGGCGATCTTGCCGGAGGAGGTAGCTTTAATGACCTCCGGATGACGTCTTCGATCGTGCATTCGGCGGAAATAGAGGAAGCGCGTTGTGGCGCGGGGACCCGGGGCCTGGCTCGCGACGACGACGGGGCGCGCAGAGACGCGAACCTGGGCGGCGCGATGTATTCTACACTGCAGATTCATTCGCGCTCGCACGGCGCGGAGCACGCGCAGACCTCGCGGTGCACGGACATATCGCGGCAGCGCGCAGGAACCCACGTTTCTGACGGTCACGTGGGCGCGTCGCGAAGAGAAGGACGGGGAGATCGCTGCATTTAAGCTTCGTCGTCGCCCCCTGGCGCGTTCCCAGCCCCTGCACGCTCTCGTCCTTGTATTTAGCTGGGCCGTGTGCTGACCGCGCGTCTTGCTACAGCCCCCGCCCGTTGTCCTCTCCCCTCCTCCTCCTCATCCTCCTCCTCCTCCTCCCTCACCGGCACCACCCCCCGACCGGACACACACACCCGCGTCCCCGCCTGATCCGCCAGAGGTTCACGTCAACGAGCCGAACAGTGAACCTAGTTCCCAGGTGAGTAATTCCCTGTCCCTTGCGGCGCTGCTGTTCGGGTCCGGGGCGGGATCGTTGACGTCTGGCAGGACGGCCTCCATTCCACCGGCGCCCCTGTGCACCGCGAGCGACGGGCGTCTGTGCCCGCGCTACAGCTACATTCACTCCATTTGAGTGGCTTCAATTTCCCGCTCGACGCCCTCCTAGGCACCCTACCCGCGCCGCCCCCTGTTCCTCCCCTGCCGGCCGTGCTGATTGACGTGCCGCCACCGGAGAAGGACGAGGAGAGTTCAAGAGCGCGCGTAGTTGACGTCGTGTCCGATCGCGCTTCCCCGTCTCCGTCCGACCCTCCCGCCGACAGCGCGCCGCTCCCCACCCCGCACGAGCTACAAGACCTCGAGGAGAGGCGCAAACCCGACTTCGAGACTGTGAAAACACCGCCGCCGGTAATCCCGACCGCGGTGATTGACGTGCAAGCATCGGCGAAGGAGAATTCAAGAAGGCGCGTAGTTGACGTTGTGCCCGAACCGTCCAATCTTCCCGCCAGTCACGCCGAGAGCGCGCCGCCCGCGCCATCCCCCGTCCCGCAGGAGCCGAAAGTCGTCGAGGAGCGACGGAAACGCAGCTTCGACGCCCCATCGCGCCCCGCGCCCGTGCCTTTACAGTCGCGCTCGCCGCCCCCGACAGAGCAGAGAGCAGCGTCAAAGCCTCCGCCAACAGCGGCAACGGTGACAGCACGCTCGCAGAAGCTGCACAACATTCCGCGTACGATAGATCTGGATCACAGCCTGGTGCCCCCCGAGCTGGACACGCGCTATCCCGTCACCCGCAGACGCTCGCCCACCTCCACCCCGCCCCCTCCTGCCCCCTCCCCCACGCCCAAATCCAAGCCCAAAAGACCCACCGCTGGCCCGAGCATGCCCCGCCACCCCTCTCCCCCGCACCCCGACTACCACCGCGGCCCCGTCCAAGGCCGCCCACTCATCTTCGCCGCCATGGCCGCTGCCGAGGCCCAGGCCGAGATCATAGAGCCCAAGGCGTGGATGGCCATCGCCACCCTCGAGCCCGAGCCCGACATGCAGCAACACATCTACGAACGCCCCGCGCCCACCGACCGGAGCGACGGCTCGAGCCACTTCGTGAACGGATACCCCACGCCGCGATCCACGTCTCCAAAGTCGCTCGAGCCCGCGGAGCCGGGCGCGAAGAACGACTTCGCGCCCGCACTCGCCGCGCCGTCGATGGGCCGGAGCATCAGCGAGCCCGCCGCGGAATCCCCGCCCGCGGACGCGAAGGCGAAGGCGGCGGTGCGTCATCCGTCTGCCTCTAATCTGTACAGCCCGACTTCCGTTCCTGCGGGTCTTCCAACGCCTACGGAGCCAGAGCCTAAACCGCGCGTGCGCAAACTGAGTAAATCGCGTCCGCGCGTCACCCGCGCGGCTGAGCCGCCTCAACAGCCCTCGTTCCAGCATATACGTCAGCAGCAGCCACAGCAGCCACAACGGCAACCCAAGCCCAGTACGACCCTTGGAGCTAAGCCGCCCACCCCCGTTGACGACGCCCCACCGCCAGCGCGCACTACAGACCGAGAACGGGGCATATCGTCGAGGCAGCCCGCGGGCTCCGCCCATGGAACAGCGCATACACCCACCTCCGGGGCCCCGCTCGGGTCGCCCATTCAACTGCGGGACGAAAAGGCCCTGGAAGAGCGCCGGAGCGTAGAGGCTATACGTCCCCCTCCTCCCCAACCTCGGATCATCTCGTCCGAGTCTCCTGTACCCCGCCGTCCTGTGAAGATGCTCACCGAGCGCCAGATGGAGAAGCTGAGCGCAACGAAGGGGTTTGTGCATAGTCCTTCAAGCCCACCTGTCCCTGCCCAGGTTGCAAAGACTCAGAGGAGGCAGGAGCAGAGTGCGCCGGTGAGCAGCCCGCCTTCGCAGACAAGATCCCTCCCGTCGACTGCTGCCGCGCCCGAAGAGCACAGGCACTCAAGGACAAGGGCAACAGCTCCCGCTGATGAGACCGTCGCGACTTCCGTTGCGCCCGAAGAGCAGAGGCACAGTACAAGGACAAAAACGACGCCCCAAACCGACGACGTTGCTCCTCGTAGTCCTCAGAAACGACCTACAGACGATCTCCCAGCGACGAATGGCACCCATATCCAGAGTCCACCACCCACGGCTCCTCAACGGCCACTATCCCCTGAGGAGTACGCACAAGCCCGGTCGCGGCGGCGCGGCAAAGCTCTAGAGAAATCACGACCCGAAGGCATCGAGAGTGTCGCACCCGCCCCGGACCCCATCCCTGACACCACCCCGGACGTCCCACCGGAAGAAGCCGAGGCCGCCGCGGAGCCCAAGGAACCAACGTTCTACCCTCTCGAGAAGCACGTCGTCGAGCCCGCGCTCCTCGCCCAGCTCATCGGCTACCTATCGTTCAGCGACTGGCTCGCGCTCTCGAGCACGAGCAAGGCGATCCGCTCGCCTCTGTACGAGGAGCGCGAGCTCAGCGAGCTCATCCTCGAGCGCTACCTGCGCACAGTGGGGTATATGCGCTGGACATACCCCACAGAAGCCGAGCCGCTCGCGCTGACTCTCACGGTGAGCCCTTGCACGCGCGCGCCAGGCTGTCACCACGCCCCTGGTAAACTCACGCGTTTTCCTGCCTTATCTCCAGGATCTCAACGCATACATGCACGGTGTGTCGTTGCCAGGACACCTCTATGCGCGCCACGCCGAGACGTACCTGCATACCGAGAACCGCGAGCGCAATCGCAGGCTGCAGGCGCTTGTCACCTCACTACAAGCTGCGTGTCGCTCGTACACGCGCGTCGTGCTCCGCCTGCGCGCCCAGGCCGAGGCTGAGGCGCGCGCCAACGCCGCTGCTGCCGCGGCGCACTCCCCACTGGCTAGTCCGCTCCGCGGTGGGCGCGGCCTGCCCTCTGTGAAGTCGTCCGGGTCGGTGAACAACGTGTCCCCCGCGAAGAAGAGTTTCTCGCGCGCATCTAGTCGTGCGCCGTCGCCGACGTCAACATACAGCCACCACGCGCGCGGGCTGTCATCCACCGCGCCCTCGATTAGCGGCCACAGCGGCGGCGGTGGCAGCAACGGCGGCGGCGCGGGCGGGATCTTCCACTCGCCGCTGTTCCGGCTGAGGCGCGCGCCACTGCTGCAGGTGTTCGTGCCGTCACCGGAGGGTGACTGGCTGGCGGACGCGAGCGTGGTGGAGTGCGAGCGCGAGCTGAAGCGGGCGGGGGTCGTGCATCTGTTGCGGCCGGGGGATGTTGTGTGGGACACAGCGGTGGGGGATGAGGGGAACGCGGGGCGGATGGTGTGGGACGGGGGGTACCTCATTGTGCGTCTTTTCTCTCCCCCGCTCTGTTCTCGCCCCGTAAAATGAACATCGTGCTGATGGGCGCGGGCGTGACAGGACCTGGACTACACGTACTCGCGCGGGGGCGACCTGCCGAAGTACCTGCCGACGCTCGCGTTCCCGCCATCGTACTTCCACCGCGTCGTGCGCACGCTCGGCGGCGGCAACCCGATCTGCCACATTGACGTCGCGCCGTGGGGCGAGGAGATCGCGACGAACCTGCAGCTCATCCAGGACCGCGCGAAGACCGAGACGTGCGTCCTTCCTTCCCTTCTTTTCCCCCTTCCCCTTCCTCGCGCAGTTGATGTCCATCCCGATGCAACCCCACGCTAACCACGCCCGTCCACAGACCACAAGGCGGCCACCACATGGTCGTGCGCTGGGTGCACCGCTCCTCGTTCACGATCCGCCCCACCACCGCTGACGGGAAGCGCGTGCGGCTCGCAGTCCCGCGCGACATCGGGCCCGGCCCCGGACCTGGGGGCGCGTGGCACATCGACCCCGGCTGGCGCGGGACCGTCGTCGTCGAGGCAGAGGGCACAAACGAGGGCCTCGCGGACTTGCAGGCGCGCTGCGGAGGCGCATTTCCGCCGCGCGCGAGCGGTGGTGCGGGGATGAGCCCGGAGCGCGCCGCACGCAAGGAGGCGCAGCGGAGCGTGTTCAGGATCTTGAGAGAGAAAAGGTGCGTCTGTGCGGCCAATTTGCTATCTGTCCTCGCTCCCGTCCCCACACCTGCGAGCCCGAGGGCGCGCGGGTGGGGATCGGGGACCGCGAGGAGGACAAGGCCACTCGGGTTCGAACGTGGCGCTAATGTGTGGTTTTGTGGCACCTTCAGCCGACCAGGCGAGATCTGGATCAGGACCGTGACGGAGAAAGAACGGCTCTTTCCACCGTACTAGTGGACCCGGGGTCCCAGAAGAGTAACGAGAAGGGCTGGCGGTGGGGCGGAGTCTGGCCGCGATCACGACCACATAACTTCGAAGCTGTCACGGGCAGGTGGACGAGGACCGCAGAAGACGGCTCGCGGGGTGTGCGCCCGCGTGCGTATGCTTGCGTGTTGTGGTGGGTCCTGTGCACGCCCTTGTGCTTTGCGCGCACGCCCGGGCGCCCGGGTTTTGCCCTCGGACGCTTTCCCCCAGGGCGCCTCGCCCGTGCCAGTGGGGGGCCGGGGGGGCGTCTCGCCGATCGCAAGAAGACCGTACGGTGCCTGGAGGTGAAGTCAGTATTCGGTATTAGGTATCAGGTATTTATCTCGCTCTGTCACGCCTTGCGCTGTTTGCACTTTTATCTTTGTTTAGTAGTACAGTACCCGTCCCGGATGTTGTGTGTTTTGAATACGATCATCGACGTAATGTCCGCTCCCGGACCGTGCCACCAGCGGACGTCCCGATCATCAGCGAGCCTGTGCATGCCTGAACGCATGAATGTACGTACGAACGCTTGTCAGTTCGACTTTGTCCTCCTTGTCCTCTTGCCGAGGCCCAACCGCGACACGCGCGGAACAGTGATAGGCTTGGCGAGTGAGTGCACACCGTGCCTATACGTATTACGTACGGCCTGTGCGCGGTGGACGCGTTTCGCACCGCTATGCTTCTGAGTAATAGCGGGAGTGAGTGCGCGCCGCGCCCGCCGTGTCATCCGCCCCTCCGGCGGTGGAAGGGCCTTGCGTTCGACGTGCCATCGATGCGCCTCAGGGTCCTTCGCGCGGGCTCAGTATTCTGCCCGCTGCCGGCGCCGGCGGGTGCAGTGGACGATGCACATGATTCAAGTTGTCACTGGCAGGCTTCGGCGGGCCTGGCTATTGACGCGGACGCGGGCTGGAGCTCGGAGGGAGGGGCATCGATCCGTGTCGCAGCGGACCAGCGAGAGCGCGCCCACCGGCACGCGCGCACTCAGGCCTCAGGCTGGGGATCTGTCCGCGCCGGAAGCTCGGAGCCCTCCATGTATCGTCGCAGAGCCACGCACTGGGGCTCCCGGTCGCGCAGCCACTGGCACCGGGGACCTGCAAGGGCACCGAGCGGGTGCCCGGCCGCGTGTATCTCGATCACGAACCGGTGCGTCGCATTCCAAGAAAATCATACAACTAGACTGTATCTCCGGCATCTAATGGGCCACTGCGCGCCGTGTCTGCCCTCACCCGCCCGCCTCCTGACCCTCACCCCGCTGCGCATTCTGGACGGACTGCGTCCCCCGCGGTCATCAGGCACCCCGTCCCCGATGCTTCTGCTTCTGGCCGTCTCCCCCCGCTGCTTCTCGGCGACCCTGACGAGCCCCGAAGCTCAAGCGGCGTCCGCCCTTAAGCGAGGTCCGCCTCCGCCGCGAGCTGGTTGACGAGGTCCACCATCGCGGGGACGACGCCGCCGAAGTGCTCGCCCTGCAGGTCGTGCGCGCACACGTCCCGGAGGGCGCGCTCGGCGCGGAGGCGGCGGCGGTACTCGTTCTTGCACGCGTTATCCACGAGCTGCAGCTGTTGCTCGAGCGTCGGGCCCGCGGAATTGCCTGTGCGCAGGGTGCGTAAAGGGAGGTGAGTAAGCGGGCGCGGGAACACGGTGCAAGGACCCGGGTGCAAGGACTGACCGTCGTCGGCGACGAAGGTGCCCGCGAGCGGCATGTCGTCCTCGTCTGTTCCCCACTCGAGCGCGAAGGCCTCGACGAGGACCGGGCTGTACATACGGGCGCGTTTGTGAGCAGAGTCACTTCGCGGACGCGGACGCGGGCCCGGGTGCTTACTAGGGGCTGTCGGGCGGCATCCGGGAGGCCCGGACGATGCGCATGGCGGAGCCGACTTGCAGCTGGCTGGCATGGTCGCCGATCTGGGGCGCGAGCTGCGCGGAGAGGGCGAGGTTCGCGTAGCTCGTGCCGTCCCAGACGAACGCGGTGTGGCCGTTCCCGCTGGGGTGTTGGTCGAGGACAAGGACGCGCACGACGGGCTGCTCTGCGAGCACGGCGGCGTCGGTAGCGTCACGAAGACGCAGGCAGGTGTTGTGCTCGAAGTGGATGGACATGTCGTGGAGTTGGATAGCTGGCTGTTTCTCTGAGTGAGGTGCTGCTGCTGCCTTTCTGCAGGTCGACTTTGCGGTGGATTTATACCAGCCGAGCGGTCGGCGCGTATGCAGCAGCCCCAGAGTCGTTGTGCGTATATTCACGAGACGGCATGCTTGGAAGGGTGTTGGAGGTGGTGTCGACGACAGGCGGTCCAGAGGAGTATGCCATAACGAGGCGCTACCCAGCGCGAGGGCGGTAAACGGCGCGCTAGCCCTCGGTCAAGCAGAGCAGAGAGCTGGGAGTGGTGTGGGTCACAGCTGACGCCTTGGTTTGTATAGCTGAAAGCGCCGTCTGGAATGGACGCGGGGTACGCAAGGAATGTCTCGAGAAAGAATGTCTCGAGTTCGAAATTCCAGGGTGGAACAGCGATTGACGTTGCGAATTCCGAATAGCGGCCAAAGTTGAGCAGGGGTTCGTCCTGTCAGCGCTGCTTTGCCCGCTCGCGAACTTGACATTTCCTGTGAATGAAAGAAATGCATGAATGGCGTCAATGCACGCTCTTGCACCGAATGTCAGCCGACGCGGCATACCACAGCATACCCCATACCCGCTACGGGATGCGGCTTGATTTTACGTGCATTGAACGCCCGACATCGGTGGCTTGACAGTCGGTACAGCGCAAGGTCCGCCATGCATTTTCGCGAATTCCCGGGGCAGCGTTTGTCGCGCGGCGCCAGTTTGAAGTTCGAGGGCGGAAGCCGCTGGAGATAGCGGGTTACGAGAGTCGTCGACGGAGCTCCCATGACGAGTCCACACGCCGGCAGTGGTTAATCTGATGCGCCGTGAACTTTGCTGCGACCACACTTACGCGATCCAGATTGTGTCCAAACTCGCGCAAAGACCGGATTCTCCCAGCAGCAGCCCTCCGTAAGCGAAGGGGTAATTGCCAGCGAGCAAGCGCTATACAGCTCATGAGTGGATCGATCTATTAACCAGTCTGGCGCCCTTCTGCCACATAGAGTATAATTTGCCACATAATCCGCCCCTTGCTGCGTAGTTGCGCGGAGGAGGCCATAGATGGAGCCAATGACAGTTTAGTGGAATTTCAGGCCATACGTAACGACATAGATGCCAACCACACCGGAGTGTCCGCAGCTCGGATGAACGCGGCATGGTGGGCATCTGTAAGAATTCCGTGGTCGCGTGGAGATCTCAGGGAGTCAAGATAGTGCCGTTATGAGGACCAAACGGCGATAGCTCTGATAGCCATCGTCTCTTGGTACAGGTCGGACGTGAATGCAGCCGACCATAAGCTTTCGGCCACTTGAAAACACGGCCAAATAAGAATGTCTATGCATGATAGTGCCGCATCGTATCTCGACGACACGTCACTATCCGCAAGAGTTGAGTCCGATGGCCCTGACTCGCCTAGCATGAAAAGGTAAAAAGAGGCTCGCATCCCACCGGGATGGGTGAAGCATGGCGTATGACTCATATATCGCCGCATATTCCAGAGTTGAAGATTGACAGAACGAGCTAGTGAAGCTGAAGAAGTGGTGGTCGGAGGATGAGTTGAGTTCGCTTACTACGCGGCAAAGCCACACCGCCTTGTGGGTCCACCTAGCGTTAAGCGCCCGAGTATGCTCTGATTCATGCCGGTACTTTCCAATATTTCGAGCGTGTTCCTAGTATCAGCTGATTCACGGGATTCGGTGGCAAAAACTCGCGGGTTCGGTCCCCCGATGCCGTAGCAAGAGAAATTTTCAGCACACCTGACGCGTTAAGTTGCAGTAGGGAGGTTGGAGGGGCATCCAAGTCGAAGAGATCTACTACCTGTTCATGATCATCACTCAGGTAACGTGCATGAAAGAACGGCACTTCGTCTTCGTCATCGCTCTCATTTAGTCCAGCTCGTTCAGCAAGACCAAGCATTCAAGTTCAACAATGTTGGACAAGTTGTTGAGCATACCACACACCCGAGTGACACAGCTTGTCTGTGTATACAGTGACCAGTCCCAGAGACAATTCTAACGGAGACACTGCCGCAAAAATACATAGGTGTCATTGTCAAAGCGAGTTGGTGCGCATTGTATACAGTTTGGTGTAAAGATCTTCATCCAGCATAGCAGTCACGGCCAGTACCGACCACGCCCCTTATACGTCGAGAAAAGGAAGGAACTCAGTAACCGACGCTGATGAGGTAATCGGCGAGGGCCTCCACGACGACCGTCGCCTCAGGCGCTTGGATGGGCGACTGGTACTCCGCGACCAACACGGCCTGCTTGGTCTTGACGATCACGCAGCCGTCAGCCTGCAAGCGTACTTATGATCAGATGGACGATTAAGACACAGAGGTGGAGCGAGGACATACCTGCTTCTTGCCATAGATACTATGGTCGACCACCCGCAGGACGAAGAACTTCTGACCTGCTAGACGAACACCACTAGTTACGACAGCGTCTGTGTTGGCGAATCCGGCGATTATTGCTTTCTGCTCATCTGCAGACAGCTATATTGTGTGTAAGACTTTGACACCCGTGTCGACTGTCAGAGCGATGCGTACGTACCGTGTATCCTGGCGAGGACGCCCAAACGCCTCCAGCAAGGCCGATGATGGCAGCCCGTGCTATCTTTCCCGATCCAACCAAGTTGGTGTCAACATACGCTGTGTAAGTAGGGTATCGGCGCCACAGGAAGCAGTGTTGTTCAGAACGTGTGCTGTCGGTCAAGTAGCCAGCTAGGCCTCACCTTGCCAGGACATCGCGGGGAATAGAGCGGGGAGGAGAGGTAGGGATAGCGAGAGAGACTAGAGAGTTCAGAGATGAGGACGGATTGGGCGGCTCAAGTACGAGCGTAATGCATTTATGATCCTCCGTAGCCAATCGCGCGGAGATCGCGCGATCAGATAACAAACGGTTATAACATGCCATTGCAATACTTATCGCGCCGCTAAGCAGCCCTTCAATACACCATCAGTATGCTGACTACAGCCCAAAGCCCTGCTGGACGCGGTGAAGGTTGCGTGCAGACCGTCCTCGCGAACTTTGGCGGGGGAATTTCAGCCGCATGCGCAGCGTGTGGCAGAAAACGTGCATCACCAAGACGTAGACGCCCGCACACGCTAGCGAGATCTCACAGAATCTTCACTTCATGGGCTCAGCCGAGAGACTGATTGAATCGCTCAAATTACACGATGCAGGAGGACAAGGCGCCGCGACTACAAAGCCACTGCCGCATTGGCTTGAGGTGTCAGGAGCCTGAACGTCTGTGCGTTCTCGGACGGAACCCTGGTGAAGATATCCAACACGCTCGTCGCGTTCTTCACGTCCTGCAGCCCGCAGCGCTCGACGAAGTCTCCCGCGACCGCACCTCGCTTCCGCACATACGACACAAAGCCTTCCAGCGAGCAGGACGACCCAGGGCCGGTGGCACAGCCGGGCACGGGCACCACCGCATCGTTGATCTGTCGAGGCGAAACACAAGGCATGAGCTTCGCATGGAACCCAGATGCACTGAGATCCAGCGCAAGGAGGCGTCCTCACCTTGATCCTCACGTATTTCTGCGCTTGGGCGCTTGTGCCGACCGCGGGGCAAAGTTGTCCGGCGCTATGGCGGACGGCGGAGGATGGTGGGTGCGGGTCGCAGGAAAGGCGCTCGATGGCAATGTGCCCGAAGAACGAGACGAGATACGAGGAGCGGAAGGTGCGGAGGGGATTCGGGCGCGTGGGCGAGAGGGGGTAGACGCCGCGGCTGCTGGATGTGTTCCAGATGCCGAGGGCGGAGACCACCGGTGGCAGGTTGTTGTCGTGCTAGCGTGTGGGCGTGAGCTCGTGCATGTGGTGCCGAATGCATCGCGAGGATGATCACCGTGAAGCTCATGACCAGCGGCGGCGGGGTGAACGCGCGCTGCGCTTCGGTCGCATTGGCGCTCGCATTCGAGAGCGACTCAGACGCCAGCAGTTCTGTTACGGCTTGCACCCATGGGTAGCCCACGGTCGCCGAGAAAGGATTCCCGGGTCCAGAGCTGTCAATGAAGACCGGGGAATGCTTAGAGTTTGTTCCGTTAAACCTTGCTCTCCGTCGGACGCACCCGTAGTAATAGTTGAGGTCATGGGCATACTCGTAATCGTTCCATTCCTCCTCTGTTCAGCAAAGGAAAGCGTGAGACCCCATCCAGGGAGGTGAATATCTGCCCCATTGAGATTGTCACAGCACCTTCAAAAATATCGCAGAACCGAGTGTCGCCATTGACTTCCGCCTGGAAGCCACACAAGTCCTGCATCACTCCGACGTCGCTGGCGGTGAGCGTCAGGCCGTCGAGATAGTGGTTTAGCCGGGCGGCGATCTGGCCTTGGTACGTCGCACGGAAATCGGTTGCCTTAGAAGAGGTATCGCCGCCCTTGTACGCGGGACAGCCGCTTGACGGCGTCAACGAATCTGCGAAGGTGTAGTTCACGGAGTCCGGCATCGAGACGATGACTCCCCTGCTCTCGGCCGGCGCCGCGAGATAGTTTCCCTGCGAGAGATAGCCCTGCGAAAAATACGCCGCCGTGTCCACCACACGTTGTTGGCCAGCCGCCCTGCGACATGTGCGGTGTGAGCTCTCTTCCTCCGGTGGACGTTGAAGGCGCTACAGCGAAAAGCCACTGACCAAACTGTGAAATTCTCCCCGCCGGGCGTGAAGCGGTAACGCTTCCTGAGGTCCGACCCAAGGTCGAACGCCTCGCGAGCGCCCGTGGACGTCAGGTAGAGCGGCTGGTGGGACACGTCGTCCACAGGTGGCACCCAGGAGGGGAGGAACGCCAGAGGACCGCGTGCCGTGTATGTCGCGTTCTGCAGCTTTGCGAAGAGCGCTTGCCAGCCGGCGTACGAGCCAGGCTCGGGGTACCGCCTAAGACGATGGTGGGTCAGCGATAGTGGCGCAGCGCTGGATTCCACTTACGAGCCATGCCGCAGGATGTAAGCCGCCCGCTCCACGGTACATTGTGAGGGCGTCGCCGACGAGATGTCGTACTGCGAGGGGGCGTCAAAGTAGGGCGACGCGGGGCCGGAGTGCTCTAGGGGGTTGAAGCGCCCATAACACACCGCGACCAAAGCAGCGAGAACGAGTTTGAGCGTCAGAGCAGCCATCTTGACCTGGCGTGTGCAAGTGGAGAAATGTTGCCTTATAAGAGAGCGGGAGGACGTTTGGTAAAGGTTGCTGCGTCGCTGGAATTGGTCTAGAATTCAAGCACGTTCGTCGTGGTCAACGCTGCCAGGCACGACGATAATGAGGCGGGGCGCAACGTCCGCGGCGGCGTCGGGAAGCGCATGCACATGCCCTGAGTACCTGACACCGATGGACGGACCGGCGGGAGCCGATTGCCGGCGAGGACCTAGTTTCATGGCAGAAGACTCTGGTCGCTGACTCGCTCATGCAGCGGCGATGTTCCACGTTCGTCCGCCAAACTGAAGAAACCTAGAGCGAGTGATCTTCAGGCTGAAACTACATACAGCTCAGAGTTCGAACGAGGACTTACCTGCAGCTGCTGTTGGGTGGCGACGTCCTTGTCGTATGTCAGTGGCATAGTGAATAATTTGCCTACCATCTTGGCCACGCCAACCTCCGGCATGGGTCTTGGCACGAACCATCGTTCAGCTGAGGTCTGACAGTACAATATCCGAGTATAGATATAGGGGAATCCATAGAGTACATGTTACCATATTGCAACCGGAAAGCGTGAGAAGTCGTGAAAGGTCGGACGATTAGTCTGGTAGCTCCCATCCGTATAGTTTTCCTGTATCCTCGCCGTGGTAGAGCGACTCCCTGTGAGCAGCAGTGAGTGAGCAGATACAACATACACGAAGCTTAATAAACATACCCAACAAATCTCAGAGCAGTGACGCAGGGTGTCGAAGTCCTGTAGCGCCCTTCTGTCTTCACCTTCAAAGTCTTCAACGTCGCAAACTCCCAGCGCGCCTTTTCTCCTTCGGGTGTAGAGTCCGTGTTCCAGGTCCTGAACGTAATGGTACCATCCGGCCCCCCGGTAGCAATGAGATCTGTGTGTGAGTAGTCGCGTTCTAGGAAGGCGAAGGATGTGATCGGGGGGTATATTGACGAGGGGGCGAGATCGGTTAGGTCTAGACTGGCAATAGGTCGGGCGTTGATAGTATGCAGCCATAGTCGCTGTCGTGAGCACGTTGCGATATATCCCTGGTTAGGAGTGCGCGTTAGCTAGGCGCTGCAACACGTTGCGCAGCACACTTACGGTGCTCTCGTTGATGGCCACGAGGTGGACCTCGTTCGTCTCTCCGGAGCCGTGCCAGATTGAGCGAGTGTATACGCCATTGTTGAGATCCCACAAGGCTGCACTTCCGTCTTTCGACCCGCTGACGATGATCGACCACGCCCTCGATGCCGCGACACACGACACACGAGCCGTGTGACCGCGCATTTGGTGTGTCAACTGCAAGGTCATCGGCTGATCACGACTCTGGCCGACCCGTACTACGTGCCAAAGTCGGACCATGTTGTCGGTGGACCCAGTGATAAGGGTGTCGGTATCGGCGAAGATCGCGCAGGAGCAGAATGCCGACTCGACGACCTGAGAAACCTAGTACAGTCAGGGTCAGATCGCGCTCCTGTCGTATACACTTGCACGGTTGATTACTCACTTTCCGATCCACGACAACCTTCAGCGCGCCCATCGATGAAGAGCTACTATCCCACATGACTGTCTCATGTGGACGAGATGGTACACATCGCATCCCATCCGGACATGGCACTACTTGCTGTCCGATGAGATCTAGCACAAGGTCACGGACAGGCTGCTCCGGCCCAAGATCTGAACGAAACCGTTTCAGCACAGCCAAGGTGCACAGTTGAACGTAGCGACGAACCTTTGAGAGGTCTTGAGCCCTGGGTAAGCAAATGATAGTCCTCAGCAACACCGTAGATGAGGCCAAGAGGAAGTGACGAGTTCCCGTGCATGTTACGGGGTGGGTGGGGGGCGGCGAAGATTTTTCGTGGTGTTTGACCGACTATATGTTGAGCGCAATTAAGTAATGACCAGCTGAAGGCACGATAAGGCAACTTACAGTTGTGGATGATACCAACTGTTGCCTCGCGTTCCAAGTCGTCAGTGATTGAGTCAAGGTCTTAAGAGACCGTGAATAAGTGCATATACAAAGATGAACAGCTGCCATTCGTACCAATTGCGCCTTCGTAACTCAAAGGGTGGAAGACATTGTAGGACTCCGGATCGGCTTGCTTGTAGCCCCAGATGAGGTCAATCCATTGAGGAAGGTGCTCGCTGACATAGTCACTTTCGAGGGCCTGTAGAAGTCGTAAACAAACTAGAACCCCTATGTGGGTTGTGGCAGTACCTTGCGGTTCATGACGATGAACAGAAGCGGGTCGTTCTTCGCCCATGGAGGCAATTTCACATCATGGATCTTCTCGCCGGTGTTCTGTTGGACACCGAAGTCGAGATTCGCGGAGTTCTCAAGGAATCTGCAGCCATGCGTTAGATATGGAGCGTATGTGGGGGGTTCTAGACATACTCGGGACAGGAGTAGAACTCCGGGATCAGTTCCCGGACATCGCCACGAATGTCCGCCGAAGCCGATGTGTAGGCGCGTTTCATGTCGCTGTAACCCCGTTATGAAATGTTGCCTACAAGGTAGGATCGACGTAGGGCTTACATGAACAGTCGATCTGGTAGGTCCCAATCTCCACCCTACACAAATTAGTCCTGGTCACGGTTTCTTGACACTCAGTGCTTACTTGCAAGGTCTTGAACATGTGCGTGAAGGGCTCAATGCGTATCAAGAAGTGGCAGACGATCATCGAAGAACTGAAGTGTGTTCCATAGTGGAACGGCTTCTCTTCGACGCTCATCAAGCTTTCATACCGCGATTGTGCTGCTTCTTGCCGAGCGGGTGTGAGCGCGCCCATTGGCAACGTCAAACTATAAACATATTAGCCTCAGGGATTCTCACATGCGTGTTACTACTTACTCTCGGAAAGTCTGAGGGGAAGATAAATCGAGCTTTGACGAGGTGTAATCACTCAATACCCAGGCTGTATGCGGTCAGTAAAGCAGCGAATGAGAATGAGATGTAACTCACGGAAGACAGGATACTGCGTCGCATCACTGGGGGTCCGCCCGGAGACTTGATTGAGGATGCTCAGGTAAGTGAACTTACCAAGTGTCAGCATACAACCATGTTTTTACAGTAAGAGGACTCACATTGGAAATCTCACGTGACTGCCATTTCCTCTGCGCAACTGACAGCTCGTCTTGAGTGAACCCGGACATGATCTTCGCACTGAAAGTGGAAGACAACTTCGAGCTCAGTCGACCCACGAATGGCGACTTGATTGCGCCTGGTGTCGAAGGATCCGTGACCAACTTGCCGATCATATGGGCTAGCTGCTTGGTAGTCGCCTGCCTCTGTTTGCGATCAACGAACACGACGAGGAGTGATCTGCTGTCCCTGAAGTAGATCTCAAGTCTAGAAATGTGGACTTGAGTATGCGACGTGCCAACAACAACACGGAAATGCTTACGCGACGTCGCGAAACAGGAATGTACGATCACTATAGCTCATTATCTGATCGTGTGGCCTATGCAATCCATGTCATTCTCCTGCCATATGTTATAAAACATTTCTTACCATCGTTGCGCTCGTTGATGACTGTCAAGATCGATGATGCTGCCAGGAACGAAGAAAAGGCTTCGGGGAGCGTCATGGGCGTCGATGACCTCACCGTCGTCGTTTTCTACCAGCCCATCCAGCAGGTAGAGATGCGATTTTCCGAAGATGAGGAGCCCGGCTGTTACAATGTCAATGAGTACCATAAAACGTTGGCAAACATATGCTACTTACGCGATGAATCTACCCCCGATATTCGAGCGACCGTCTTCACGGCTTCGATGACATCTCCTGGTTCGAGCTCGTGCCTGACGCGACGGTGCTTGTCATCCACGATTTCCTCGCCCAACTGATCTAAAGGACTACTCAGACTTGTGTTTGTGTAATTGCCGGCCAACTTACCATCGACCTCGGTGGAAGACAGTTCATAGGACTCGGACCAGGGTGGCACTTCGATCTGCATGATAGAACGCGTATCGACATCCAGCTCCTGCACATCACCAATCTGTTGATTGGGATCAACCTTTGAGCTAGGCGGTTTATCTTCATCATGTTCAAGCTTCTTCCTACGATGTCGTAGATGTCAGGACGGTGATAGATAGCATTCCAGCCAAGCGTACACTGACCTGACACGGTAGGGGCCCTCCGTCTCGTCGAGTCGCCAACGAGGAGTGACATCAGGCTTGGCCCACAAGCCACGTTCGGTAGTCAGCACGGTAGCCCACTCAGTGAGAGATGCCACTTGTCTATGGTGCTCGCGCCTGATTACTGTATGAGCACCATAGCCCTAAGAAAGTTTGACGATACGCTCACAGGTCAAGGACAGTTTTGCGCAGCCTCTTCTTCTCGGTCGCAATCACCGACGTACGCCACTCACGGATACGGATGATGGATCGCTTGACTGCGCTCTCACCGAGCTGCATGCTCAGACGCACAGACGCCATCCGCCTTCTGCGAGCTTTGGTGCCAACGACAGTCCCTGCATCGATGCTTGTCTCTTGCGACGCCTGCGGGTTGAGGACCGACTCTGCAGATTGGAGCACGTCCATAATCTGGGAAGATATTGAGTTCCATTACAGACGCCAAGTACTCCCGCTTACCTCTTGTTTCTGCGTTACCGCCACTGAGTTGTCGAGTGCAATGCTAAGACCCAAGTGCGATAGCTTCTCTAGCACGCGTACGGTCCCCTGGTCGATATCGATTGCATGAGCGACAGAGGTCGCAAACATCTTGTATGCATCAATGAACGACTGGGTGATCGCATGCGACCTGAAGACCTCGCGGAATGTCGGACTGGTGGAATGAGTTTCGATGAGCGTCTCCAATAGGTGTTCGACAATAGCAGTTGATGTAGCGCGAACTTGCGAGGCAAGATTAGCTCTGACTACAACTTGCAAGATGCCATTCGCGGGCTATACCTTGAGTATCTTCTGCGACGCGGCTAGAGTCCAATGCCATCTTGAGACTCGAAAAGATCGCAGGGACAATATATGGGCACACGACCGCAGGCACGATCTCCATCTTGTCTCGACTCCGTCCAAGGAGTACATCAAACGCCGCATCCTGCACCTGAGCGTCCCATCCATATGGCAGAACCAGCTTCAGAACGTTCCATCCACTGACGAGCTCGAACTTCCTGATGAACGATGTCGACATTCCTAGGGCGATGGAGATTACGCGAAGCACGAGGGTTGCCGTGAAGGGAGTAGGGCGATCACCCAGGAGCAGAAGGCAGATACGGGTGAGCGGCAAGGCAGCGGTGAACTTGTTGAACATGATAGGGTTGTCCAGGATAGCCACGAGCATCTTGAACACCTGTTCGGCCTTGTATTGGACATTCTGATGATCTATGCGTGACATCATCGAATGTGGCGAGCTGGTGCCATTAGTTGCACTCGCTGTATAGGAGTGAGGGGTATGTCGAGAGCAGACGCGATAGGATACGTACTATCATGCAAGTTGGCTGCCAAGTAAGAAACGATTGGTCGTATGGCGGCATCGATCGAGAAATTGGCCTCTGCCACGACGCGAAGCGTGTCAAGCAAAAACGGTAGCATGTCCTGACCGTACCAGTCCGTCTGCAGCACGAAGAGCAGCTTACGGACTACGCCCATTTTGGCTATGCGTTGCTTGCTGTTGAAGCGCTTGTGCCTACTCGTATCAAGGAGCGTCACGAAGTGCTCAAGATGCACGAGTTGGATCTCGCGCCGAGTCCTTGACCATAGCTGGAAGTCGAGGGCGATGGTGCGATATGCAACGGTATTGACAATTGTTGAGTGACTGATTCGTATGTCAGTGAGCGTATTTATATCCACCTAGGAGAGACACTCACTCAGGGGACTTGAAGTTCATGCCCAAGAACTCGAACAACGTTTCAAATCCGGTCATGTTGATCAATTGGCATTTCTTGCGCAGGATTTCGGCCAGGATGTCGTATCCACCTGCAAACCATTCGAAACACGTCAATGATAGCTAGTGTTGGCATATATGCACCAAACGTACGCAATCGCTCCATATCTTCCGAGTTCTGCCAGCCGTACCGCAAGCCATCCGTCAAAACACCAAGAGCGCGCGATACTTCGTGCGCATTCTGATAATCTGAATGAGATAAAGAACACAGCATTTCTTGGACCACCTACGCTTGCAAGCTGGATCAGCCGTAAGGACACCGCGGCGCCGCCAATCTCCCACATAGCAAGATCCAGCCCATTGCACCGCGCGACGAAGACATCGCCGCCCATTGCTGCATCGTTTGGCTCCCCAGTGCTTGTATCTTCAAACCGAGTGGTCGCTGGTGCAACGGCGAACAGAATACTGGAGTCACCTATGCCTAACCCGTTCTTGAAGGAGCTTATCAGATTCTTCACATCTGTCGCTGATACACGTGTTTGCTCGGCGCGCCCATAGAGATGGATGTTGAGCGCGGTGGCAGCTTCGTATGTTAGGAATCGTATGAGGTCTGCTGCTTGGAAGCGCGCGACATAGCGCGGGCCGAGGTGGTGTATGAAGCGCGGCAGGTCATCGGCTGAAGCAGAGTCGGTGAACGTCAGCGACACAGCCGAGACGAACTCACCGTCGCGTACTCACACAGTGGGAGAGAAAAGAGGTAGGCAGATGCGAGGCACCAATTCAGGCAGGCATCAGAAGACTCGTCACCAATGGTGTAGGGGCGGTTAGTCCCGTTTGTGTCGCCTTTCGGGTATTGCCAGTTCACAGAGTCCGCTATGGTGCCGTCGATGAAGAGTCCTGAGTGCATTGTCAGATATTAGTCGCTGCATTTGCAATGAGAAGACTTACGTATGGTTGGCTTGGAGTTCCGATGGGGGTAATGAGTCAACGTCAGATGTGTCCATCGACCCTTCGCCAGGCGGGCTTTCAAGACTGCCGGCTCCTTATTCCCAGTGCTTTCGCAGTCGAGCGAGCCGTCAGGACGAAGCTTCAGTGAGAACAAGACACGGTCACCAGTCGAAATGGAAAACAGATTGTGGTGCTTGTCTCGAGGGATCTTTTCGATCCAAAGCCAAGTCTACGTAGTGTGTTGATAAATACGTTTACCCGACTGAGGACAATTGTAAATGCCTACCATGAATGTAAAGCCGGTTGCTGGGAGTGCCCGCGAGCCGGTCTTGGTGACGCGCACTGCCGCGGGGGACTCCAAGGAAAAGTGTTCCGGCCACTTCACCTTCATACCCGCGCGGAGAACCTCCAACACATCTGGGTCGAGGGCATCATCATTACGTATAGCACGCTGAAACATAAGCCTCGCGTCCTCGGTGCGGATGCTCTGATCGAGTAGTCGCCTGAGGAACTTCTGTATCACCTGTCGCTCGGCCTTGGGAAGGACTGTCGGAGCACATAACCGTTCGAAGAGCGTCCTCTCGAGCCCAAGGCTGCTCAAGACACATTGGTTCCTGTGTTTGTGAAGGGTCAACCGTTCCAAGAGTTTGATTCCCATATACCGCAAGAGCGCGTTGTCCTGTGTGCCCCGTGTAACCGCGTCGTAGAGTACGCGCAGAGCTTCAGGTACGTGTATCATCCCCAGTTGGGCTGAGAACTCCAAGAACTTGCTGTCCGCGGCAGCGTAGTCGGCTCCAGTGATGTGCAGAAAGAACCGGCTCCACGCGAAGTTGTGCAACGCGAGACAAGTGAGGAAGCTGACGGTCTGCTTAATAGTTCGAGCATCGGAAACCAGAGCAAGGGTGGCTTGCGCGAAGGATTCCAAACCAACGGCAGTCTAACAAACTATGAGCCCTTGTCGCGTTTTCATTACAGCATAGACACGCACCCTGAAGTATACGGCATTCTCGTTATGTTTATGCAACGCTTCGGAGAGAATGACGAAAACGAGACGTGTTGCTTCCAGTAGCTCCGAGCTCGCAGTGTCTTCCCGCGTTTCCTTGGAGAACTGAGGGTGAATGGTAGACAGCACGCTCATAAGGACCAGGAAGCCGTCCATCTCTCTGAACACATCTTTCGTGCAGGCATCTTGCAGCATAATTTTGTGTATCTCCGACAACACCTACAATATGGTCATGTTACCGTGGCTGAGACTCGCGCACGCGACAGCAACACACCTCTATTCGTTCCGTCAAGCTTTCTGCAGCCTTCAGTCTTTCCGTCGCGGTCCGCATGAGTTCCACCAGCACGTCCCGCGCAAAGTCTTCCGGGTCCAGCTCATCAGGGACTTCCGGAACCGAATCCTGGCTGTTTCGCGGAGACAGAGGAGACGGGAGTGAGAATCGCGCGCTGAGCGGCGTGAACAGAGTCCGCAACATGACGTGAGCGTGAGTAAGAGTTCGAGGAGGCTACCAGAGTCCCAGAAATTCAGAGGTTCATGTACATCGCCGTGGAGGAGTAACCAACGGTTTGTCGGAGAGTCGTCAAGCGTCGACGGTTGGGTTAACGAATCTCTTCAGCCACCGCCGGTGCATCACTGCATCTACGCGGTTCCGGGGTCACCCTGTTGATGCATAACGTATCTCCTTTCACAACATCCTGAACCTCACCATTAGAACAGTTGAACAAAGGACCTCTGATTGAGCAACACCGCCTGGTTCTGCGCAATCCGTATTCAGCACATGTGCAATGGCTCCGAGCCCGTTACTAAATAAACCCTAACCCCGTGCATCCACGCTGTTTGGGCACTTCGACTCGAAGTTCGACGCTTAAGCTTATGCTGATGTCATTAATCGCGACACGTTCAAATTCTTATGTCCCCATACTGATTTTACACACGTGTGCTGACCGGCTACCGTCTACACAGTACTAGCTAGTCGGAGCAATGAAAATACAACCTGGCCACGTTCTACACAAAAATCTTGGAGAAGTACAGTTTGAGACTGTTGGCATCGAAAACGAAGGCGCCCACGTAGTCGTCGGGTCGGACTGCGGCGACGGTCACCTTGCCCTCCGGGACGCCGTACGTCCGGAACGCATAACCCTCCTTGTCGTGGTATACAGCAGCACCGCTTCGAGTCTTCGGAAGACCGTTGCGCGCGATGACGACCGTCTGGCAAGTGCCCTCCGGGAGTTCCTTGACAAGGTCGAGCACAGCATCGACATGGCCATCGGTATGGTCCAGCTCTGGGGAGAAGACGAGAACTGTGTGCAGCGTGGGCTTGAAGATTTCGAACAGCGAGCTCTCTTTTCCGGAAGCGTCGACAAGCTTGGGTGCCTCTGGGGCTCGATCGCCGGCGTGCAGGTCTTCTCCCTGGTATCCGATGTACGCCCGCGCCTTCAATGCGTCCAGGTCGTCGCCGTTTCCGCGGGCATCGAGGACGAGCGGGCTCCAGCGGTAGTTGATGTCAAGGTGGAAGAGTGCCTGGTTGCGCCACTTGAAGAAGCCACTTGTGTTCTCTTCCTTCTCCTTCTCCTCGCGCACCTTGTCGGCGACGATGTTGGCGTACAGCCCGCTCGTGGTGGCGAGCATCAAGGCGACGACAGGGAGACGCTCGGCCTCGAAAGTCGACAGCAGTTCGGGTTTAGCGAGACCCTTGTGCACGAGCGCCATCTTCCACGCGAGGTTAAACTGCGTTGCGGTTTTAGTGCGGTCCATCGGCGATCGTGGTTTATAAACTTACTGAATCCTGAATGGTGGTATTCAGCCCCTGCCCTCCGGTCGGGGAGTGAACGTGAGCAGCATCTACCATCGAAGGTAAGTGAGTTGGTGAATCGTCGGAGACCATTATCGTAGTACTACATACCTCCCAGAATAAACGCTCGACCGTTGTAGAACCTGCTGACCATACGCATCTTCGGCCTGAGAGGCGTCATCAATTTCGAACGCGATTAAAAGTAGTCTGCTCACTCACTTCCAATAGCTCAAGGATGTAAAGTTAGTGATCTTCAGGTCCTTGCGTCCAGTATGCTCGTGAATGAAGGCGACAAACTTGTCCTTATCCAGGTATTCGATGGGGTCGAAGCCGATGCCTACAAGGCCGATGTGGAATTGACCCTCACGTTCGGTGTTGCGTGCCGACACGCTAATTCTGATGCCTCAGGGGAAAATCAACAATGAAACAGACTCATTTATGCCTACCTGACATTCTTGTCGGACCACAGGTGCCATTTCTATGGTAGACGTTGAGCTGGTGTCATGGGCATCGTCCTAGCAATATGAATCCACTCACGTCAGCAGCGAGACCTTCGACCTCCGCATCGGCCCAAATTTGTCCATCCAAGTCTTTCGTCTGGCCTTCGAAAAGGGCGCCGATCAGCCTTCTCGTTGGGCCTGGGGTGATACGTGAGGTCTCTGCAAGGGTCACCGGGCACTCAAAACTCGAGCTTACCCCGCGCACCATCACTGCCAATTATATACGACGCTCGGAACGTCTCGGTAGTCTCATGATCGGTGCCCCCTGCGTGCTTGATTGTTGCAGTGACACCGTCAGAGTCCTGCACAAACGACACCAGCTCCGCAGAAAGCTCTGGCTCGACAGAGTACTTCGCAAGGTGTTTCCGCATCAAGCCTTCTATAACGTATTGCGAAATCCCCGAGCCCACGTTGTTGATCTAAAAAAAGACGTTAAGTGCGCTATGTCGATTATCAATTCGCATGAACGGATCACTCACGAATGGCCTATCCGGGGTGGGCTCGACGGCCTCCCAGAGAGACCAGGTCCGCTCGACCTCGGTGCCCCCCGGGAGTTTGTACGACACGAATGGCGGTACAGACATCAGCTCTTTGCGGATGTCAGGCCAGAGGCCCAAGAAGTTGTATATCTCGAGCGACCGCGGCTGTCAAAAATCATTTGCATCAGTGTACAGGTTGAAGGCGTCAGCTCGCTGAGCGGCAGACAATCAAAACTGGCTGTTGCACAACCGGAGCGTACCTGCGTGCCGGCGCCACGCGAGGCAGTGTGGAATGCTGGCAGCTTCTCAATGACCCGCACCGGCACGCCGTGTTGGGCGAGCGCGAGCGCTGCGATGAGGCCACCAGGGCCAGCGCCGACCTGCAATACAGCATGAAACGCGGTCAGCCACGGAGGTCATGGAAGTATCGCAGGCGTAGTACGCACCACCAAGACGGGGGCCTTGGCTGAATTTGAGGCTGACATCGTTCAATATGAGTCGAAGGATGATACGCTGGGGGGGATGGGTGGATGAGTTTGAGAGAGCCTGGGGTAGATGCTTGCTCCGTGACGACCATCTATCGTCGGTCTTTATACCATTGTCGTGTAAAAGTCCATTGATTGTCGGCGTACGTCGGCGTGCCAAACGCGTACTACGTCTGCCGCATAGCATTCCATCCCCTGGTACTTCCAAGTTGCGCAGCACATCTTGATCCTGCAGTGAACGTCGACGGCGTCGCGTCGGGCCCACGCGCGTGCGATGCCGTCGGATGCGCGCGCGTGCTTGAGATTAATAGCACCGAGCTCCATTGAAACCCAGGCTCTCGCGCCGGCGACGGACCCGAAGGGGCTGGAAGGGGGCCCGGGGGTGTGCATTTGGAGGTGGACGTGCACGGTCGCCTATCTTTCGCCCGCGCGCGCTGAACAGGTCAATGTCATCAGCGAGATCCCGGTCGAAGCTCAGCGGCGCTCACCCCTTGGTATTCGGGGTATTGCCAGCGGTGTTCGCTAGCTCCTGGGCGGCGCGCGTACGAAGGCTGGCGTACCACGTCAGCATACACCTGTCACTATCGCTACCTAGTAGTACTTTGTCGCACTGGAGGAGGGATCATAGATACTAGCTAAAATCTCGTGAATAGGTATTATGTAGCGTGTTATACATGTACTAGGGGGCCACAGCGGATAACGCAAACATGCAAGCAGTAAACAGCATCAAATTCGGCGAGGCGCACATCGCATAGGTCCCTGCAGGGTCTACTGCCCGAACGCCGCAGCGAGGAACTTCTCGATCTGCTTCTTGTGCATACCCTTGCTGCCCGTCGCGACGGAGCTCGTCGGTTCGCGCCCGGCGTAGAACGGGTACTTGCCCTTGTGGTGCTCGGTCTCGTTCGCAGCGGTCATGATCCGCGGCCCGACGTACGTCCACGCGCCGTTGTTCAGCGGCTCCTCCTGGCACCAGACAATGTCCGCGTTGGGGTATTTGTCGAGGTGGGGGGTGAGCTGTAGGACGAACGAATGTCAGCAGCTTATTACGCACGGCGTGGAAACGGATACGTACGAGGTCGTAGGGGAAGGGTGAGATTTGCTCGAGCCTGCTGATCGCAACGTCGTTGATGCCCTTGTCCTCGCGCTCCTGGAGGAGGGTGTGGTAGACTTGACCTGCATTTCATAATGTTGCAATCAGAAGACAGGCACCCGTCTGAACCTTAATGTCTACGCACCCGTGCAGAGAACATGGCGGCGAATCTTCTCGGGCTCGACGAGGTTCTCAGGGTGAGAATCAGGGATGTAGCGCTGGAAGTGCGAGTCGCCCGTCAGCTCAGACAGCTCGGACTTGGCCTTCGGGTGGCGCAGAAGGGATTTCGAGAAGAACACGATGAGCTGCAAGGGATATCAGGTGAATATTTACGTGCTATAAAGTGAGATAACGACGAACCGGCTTGCGGAAATCGCGGTGAATCTGGCGACGAAGGACGTGGTACTGCAGCACAACAGTTAGCGGATGAGTCAGGGTGGAAGCTTAGCGCAGACATACGTAGTTGGCCGGCGTCCTAAAAATGTGATATTAGCATCAATCATTTGAGAGAACTCTAGAGGGATAGCGTACGTAGGGTAGACAACCTGCATGTTGCAGTCCTGGTGTTGCCGGTCGATCTTCTCGGGCGTCGGGAAGATGTGTGGGTGGTCATCACAGAGCTGCAGGAACCGCTCGATACGACCACTAGAGTGCTCCGGACCTTGGCCATCGAATCCGTGGGGGAGGTTCACAACAAGCCCAGTGCGCTGGAGCCATTTCCGCTCGCCAGACGCGATGAACTGGTCAATAATACACTGCGCGTTGTTCGCAAAGTCACCGAACTGCGCCTCCCAGATCGTGAGCGCGCTGGGGGAGACAAGCGAGTAACCGAGCTCGAAGCCGAGTGTGCCAAATTCGGACAACGAAGAGTTGCAGACGACGAAGCGGGCCTGGTCGCCGCCGAGGTTGTTCAGCGGCACGTACTGCTGCTCGTTCTCCTGATCGTGGATGACCGCGTGACGTTGGGAGAAAGTGCCACGTTCGACATCTTGGCCAGACACTCGCACGTGGATCTTCTCCAGCGCGAGGGCACCAAAGGCCAAGGCCTCGGCGGTCGCCCAGTCGATGTTCTGGCCCTCCTCGATTGTCTTGCCGCGGTTGGTCAAGATACGAGCCAGGTTGCGGTGGGGCTTGAAGCCCTCTGGGAAGGTCGACATAACCTTGCCAATGTGCTTCAGGGTGTCCTCGGATACACCAGTGGCACGGTGAGGCAGGTTCTGCTCCGCGAGCTCCTTCGGCGAAGGGAAGCCAGGCCAAGACGCCGACAGCCACTCCTTGCTAGAGGGAACGTAGTCCTTCGCGCCTGCAGCAGCAGTCTCAAGCGTACCCCAGACCCACTTCTTGTGGTCCTCGATGTCCTTCTCGGTGAAAGTACCGCGCTCGACAAGGAACTTTGTGTACTTTGTGAGCGTTGTTGGCTGCTTCTCGATCGCCTTGTACATGCGTGGCTGGGTGAAGCTGGGCTGGTCCGTTTCGTTGTGCCCGTGACGACGGTAGCAGACAATGTCGACAACAACATCCTTCTTCCACTTCGCGCGCCAGTCAGCAGCGAGCTGGCAGACGAAGTTGACTGCTTCGACGTTGTCACCGTTCACATGGAAGATGGGGGCGTCGATGGCCTTTGCGATGTCGGACGGGTAGGGCGTCGAACGCGCGAAACGCGGGTCGGTAGTGAAGCCGATCTGGTTGTTGACGATGAGGTGGATTGTTCCACCTGTGCCGTAGTTGGGGAGGTTGTGGAAGCCCATGGTCTCATACACGACCCCCTGGCCAGCAAACGCAGCGTCACCGTGGAGGAGTACACCCATAGCGGAGTTATGAGAGTGTTCATCGTGCTCGAAGTGCTGGAGAGCGCGAGTCTTTCCAAGAACAACGGGGTCCTCGGCCTCGAGATGCGAAGGGTTGGCGACGAGCGACAGCGCGACCTTCTTGCCGGACGGCGTAGGGCGGACGTAGTTTGCGCCCAGATGGTACTTGACGTCACCGGCCGGGAAATCGTCATCCTCAGCGGTACCCGAGAACTCGTTGAGGATAGCCTCGATGGGTTTCCGGATGACGTTGGCGAGGACGTTGAGACGACCGCGATGAGGCATACCGATGGTGACGTGCTTGACGCCATGTTCGACGGAGCGGTCGATGAGCGCCTTCATACCAGGGATGAGGGATTCACAGCCCTCGAGACCGAAGCGCTTCTCGTTCGGGTACTTGCTCGCGACGAACCTCTCGAACGAGTCTGACCACATCAGGCGGTCGAGAACCATGCGCTTCTCCTCCACGGTGTAGTTCCATGGCTTGGGGATCTCCACGCGTTCCCGAATCCAGTCGCACTGCTCCTTGTCAGGAATGTGGACATACTGGATACCGATCGCACCGCCTGACACGCGTGTCAGGGCGCACTCAAACTCATACATCTTGTAATGGACTCACAGTATATGCGCTTGCAAAGCTTGATGATCTCGCCCAAGGACATCGTTTTCCTGTCCTCCGTGGCAAAGTGGGGGAGGATACCAGGGCCGAGGGTGATCTGCTTGTCGAGATCACGCTCAGAGAAGCCGTAGCGACTCAGCTCGAGCTCAGGGGGATGCACGGGGTTAAGGTCGGGGTCCAGGATACTGAGGGGGTCAAGATCTGCAACGTGGTGGCCCCGCACTTGGTAGGCGCGGACCAGCAGTTGAACCTAGGTGCGCGCGATGTATCAATAAGCTCCCGTTGACCTGGAGAGCGAATGGAAACTCACCTTCAGATGGTCGTCGAGCTCAGCGCCACCCTTTGTGTGCAATGCGGGCGCGCCGTCAGTGGGTGTGGGGACAAGACTGGGAGGGGGCTGGAAAGCCTGCTGGCTGGAGAGGCCCTTGTCCATGCCAGAGAAGTAGACGTGCCATGAGGCATGAACAGACTTGGGATCCTGCCTCCATAGTCTGTACATCTCGTCAACGTAGTAGGCGTTGGTGCCGTTCGCGAAGGGGTCGTTGGGTGAAGGAGCCGCGGCCGTCGCGAGGCAGCGCGCCAGAGGTTGAACTCCATAGCGGAAGCGCGAGCCGTTCAGAGCCTGCACGACCCGGGGGAGGCGAGCGAGCCTGTGCATCGTTGAAGATGTCGCCGAGCGTAGGTGGTGGCGGAACGAGTGGAAGGGGGAGCAGACGTGGTGGAGTGGTGGTGACGGTGCAAGTCCGAATTAATTCCTCCTCCTCCTCCGTTTTTGGGATTTCGGTCTTTCGGACTATGTAACCGGCGCTCATTCCTTGGATCCAACGAATCCCCGTTCGTCAATTTCCGAGCAGATATGTTCGGTGACATGCTAACGCGGGTGCACACGGCTGTCGAGGGCAAAAACATGGTCGTATATGATAGGAAATACAAAGCTACACGTAAGAGACACATCGAGGATACAGAGTAGGTTGGGGCCAGCCAATCAGCGACAGATTCGGCACAACGGCCCTGCGGGCTACAAAGCCATGGTCACCCCGACCAACGCCGGCCAGAAGACGAAGACGAGCTGGAACTTGAAGCGTTCCGCGTCGAACGTTGACCGCTTCCCGAGCATGGACATCGCCGCACCAATCGGTAGCTCTGGGTGCCAGCCGTCTTTTTCGAACGATAGCGGAGGTGCGGTGGCCGTTGGACGCATCGTGATTGGCGTCGGCTTGAGAGTAGATACGACTGTTGCGTCCGGGAGAACCAGGGTGAGCTGAGGCGTGATATACGTGACGGTTGGCGCGCTCTCGTTATGTGCATCAGTCGTCAGGCCGTCCATGGGGGAGATGCTGGCCATATCAATGATGGTGAAGTCTGCTGTGTACACAGCGACTGGAGGATCTTGACAGATGAAACGGATATGGCTACCAGACGTGAGCAAACCTGTTTGTGTTTTAAGAAACGAATTGCAACACTGACTAGTCTGAACCGTTGTGCCCCAGCGCGGGAGATATCCAAACATTCGCGGCAAGACTTGCGGGATCGACGTGGTCTGCCAGAGTCGCTACAGCGTTCTGACACGGGCTTTTATCACGTTTGAACTACGCGGGATATGAAGTGTGAATAACTACCTCCCCCACGTACAGCACTATCTTGATCGGGCCCATAGCATCAATTGAGGGCTTCCTATGGTCGTTGATCCATTCAATGGTAGTCACTCGCCCAGCGCTGAGAACAGTATCAGCGACAGGCCAAGTCCCGTAGATCCCAGCCCAGACGCAGTGTGCCAAGAGCGAAGTCAAAAAGAGTACATGGCGGAGCATCTTCAACACCCAGGGCCAGCCGACGAGTGGATAGTGAGGGAGTCCAAAGATACGACAAGACAAGAAAGCCCGTCAGTGTTTCGTGATCAGTGAAAGATTCCCAAGTAGTATTGTACGGAGGTCAGAGGAGGAAACGTCGAAGAACGTTGCAAAAAAAGTGTCGCAACTCCAACTTTCATCAACATAAGCTTGAGCGCTTAAGTGTCGAAGTACTTCCGGCGCTTGTTTATATTGACTTCAACCTCAACCACCTCAGCTTCGTCTCATGTCCGCTATGCTTTAAAAATCAAACGACTCCCTCTTCACATGCTCACGGATCTACACGTTACTAGGCCGTCTATTCCAGCACATCGATTGCGAAGTCGCTGTATTGACCGTGTAGGTGTTCAGCTGCGCTTGTGGGAACGGTAACCTTTGAGAGCCCATTGCGGTCAGCCTAGTACCATTGGTAGGTCTGTAATAACACCACCGCCATCACTAACCTGAACATGTCGATGCTTTGAAAAGGCACTTTGAACAGGCGAGGCTGACGACCTTTGTCCCAGCTAACGCTGTTGCCAGTCTGGTCGATCGCAGTGCGCCGCAAGATCTTTGCAGTCAGCCGCGGGCCCGTAGCAGTGGAACTCTGCTCTCACAGACAGTGAGACACCAAGGATCGTCGTCTTTCCGCTCGTCGCTATGTCTAAAACCTTAAATCCTGGGCGCGAGGTGTTCTGGACCGACAAGGGGACGCCTAGCCTCCCGTTGGCGAACACCGCGGGCGCCACGCACGCCTTCAAGTCTAGTCTGGATCCCTCTCGACTACGGCATGGTACCCTTTTGGACGGGAGGACTGTGCTGCATAACGAAACTGACGACACTCCTGGGTTCTCGCTGCCATCTCTGGGAACGGCTACTCTGGCGACTGGTGAACGTTGTGGATCGTCTCTGCTACTGGCGACCTCCTCCTTCCTCTCTATGGAGTCTAAATCACACAATGTGCCGTTCTCTAAGACTACTTCCACCTTCCTTCTTGACTCACGCTCATTACTACCTGGTCCCTCCTTACTCTCTGACACACCTTCCTTTCTCAAACTTGCGAACATCCATGCCCCTAAGGCTGCTGCGGCACCCCTTGCTCTCACGTCCTCACCCGAGTTCACCCTTCGGGAACCAAGGGCGTCCCTCGACTCGACGCGCAGTTCTCCCACCAACCGCAGTGTAACGGTCCAGCGTCTCGCCCTGGATCTCCCGCTGTCTTGCAGCAGCTCTCTATCCGTCTTCCTGCAGGCCCTGGAGGACGCTGCCCCAGGCTGGTATCAATCTCTGATGGATAGTGCCGTACCACGCGAGTCAGAATCTCTCCTGACTGCATCCGCTCCATCCTCGCCCTCCTCCACACGCTACCAAGCTCATCACGACCCCAACTCCGATGCTCCGTACCACGGACTACCACCAGATATGATGGAATCCCTGGACGCACTGGAGGCCATCGCATCTCGTGTCCAGTGCTTGCCGCTTCCCAGATCCAGACGAAAGGTTCGAGAGGACATTATCGTAGAAGAAGACGCCTACTTCCGGTCGAGTAGGACCAGACAATCGACTGTGCGACCTGCAGAGGCACAGTTGGCGTCTCCCCCATTGACGCCAACGGATCCAGAGGGTGACCATGAACGCCCGCCCCCTTCTCCGTGGGCCGCAACGCCGCAGCATCGAAGACGGAGAGAAACCACGGGGTCACAGCGTCCACCTGAGTTCCTCGGACGTCCCCCAACCTCCTCCCGTATATCCTCCAACCCAACTCAATCCTACACCCCTGCAATGTCCAACGTCGCCAACCACCCCAAACTGGCGCGAACGCTCGGCCTGGGCGCGACGACCCCCAGCCGTCTTCCCACGCCGTCCGCCCCTTACACCCGTCCACCAAGTGTCCCCGCTCCCCCCGCCGAACCCCTTTTGCCACTCACGCTCAACAAGAAGGCTTCTTCGAGGAGTCTCAAGACCCCCACGCCGAAAACGCCCAAGGCGTTCAAGTCCATCTTCCGCCCGCGCATGTCCGCACCGCCCGTCCCACCGCTCACCTCCTTCGCGCCAGAGTACGACGAGGCGGACAGCCCGGTGCGCAGGCCGCCGCTCGCGTCGTACCGCTTCTCCGAGGCGGGCCTGCGGCGGGAGGACAGGCGCATCGACGACGCAAAGCGGCACTTCAGCTCGGGCAACGCGCCGCGCGTGAGCGTGGGCCGGCACGCGTGCGCCGCCGACGCGGACTCGTTCTTGGTGCTCTGAGTTTGACGCTGAGTCAGAGCTGCTGCACCGCGGCCGGGGAATTGTATGTACGTGTCCACGTGTCTGGGTGTCCTCGGCGTGGAGTACTCGAAAGTTGATATCTGACGACTAGCATCGATCGCATTCAGTTCGGCCTCGGGGGCTGTACGGTTGCGGTGCCGGGTACGCGGTGTGTTGGTTCTCGGTCCTGGTTCCTTGTCGCATGTATGAGTATGTTCGCGATGCGGGCGTGCACGCTAATCTCGGGGACTTCTCGGGTATATAAATATTGTACATTGTAGGCCATATGTACACCATAGCTACACAACAGACAGACTACTATCGCGTACGAATGGCTGACACATAATATGTATGCTACTTTCAAGATATGGAAATCATCGCCAGCTGGTGCTCAGAGTGGTCGACCCGGAGGCGGGTGCGGTGGCCTGTCGGTTAGGGTCCGACTCCCACACGACCTGGAGTGAGCGGTGAACGCGGTCAGCAATGTACGCGTGTCGCGCGGAGGTGTCAGACTCACGCTACCGTCCGTCTCCTTGCGGATGAACTTGTACTGGAATGTTGTGCCGGCAGGGATGTTGATGGACACGGTCCAGGTGGGGTACGACGCGGAGGAGAGCGCGATCTGCGAGGAACGCGGGGTGAGCGGGATACATCGAAGGCGGACACATGTGCTGCTCACCGCGTTGGCCGTGTTCCAGGTCCCGAGCTGCGAAATGCTGCCGACGACGAAAATGTTCTGCAATGGGAAGATCAGCGCCATGTCATATGTGTCATTGATGAGAGTAGCATCCATGGTCACCAGTCGCGTGAACGGGGAGGTGGAGACTTAAAATAAATACGTACCTCGCCGAAGGTAGTGGTGGTCGTCTCGGCGAAGTTCACAGCGACGTTGCCCGAGCCAGTGCTGCCGCCACCGCTGGTTCCAGTTCCAGAGCCGGTCCCCTTTTGACCGGTGTGCACGGCGATCGCACTGCGGGCGGGTACCGTAGCACTCAGAGAGCCACCAGAGACAGTGAAGCTGCGGATAGGACGGTCAATACGTGTGCATATCGGGCGTAGGAGTAAACCTACGAGGAGCCCGTGCAGGTGCTGCCCGAGGTCTGGCCACTGATGACGTCGCAGTACGAGCCGTCGGGGAGGGAGGTGGTGAACGTCGCCGACCAGGCCGAGTCCGCATTGTTGATAGCGACGAATCCAAGCGCGCCTATAGTATCACTGCATGAGCCCTATTCGTACTCGGACGGATGGAACCCAAAATACATACCGCGGCCGAAGGCGATCTGCTGGGACTGAGGTGACTGCCAGTTGCCAAGCGCCGCACTGCCGACCTGGTTGCGGAAGCCGACCATGCCCGCGACGGCGGTCCAGCGGTGCTGGCAGAGCCACCCGTTCGTGCCACCGCTGCCGGAACATGTGCCAACACCGCCGTTAGGCGCGCCCGCATCGGTGTCTGTGAAGCCGCTGTAGCTAGATAGGATCGAAGGGGTGCCGAAGGGATGCGCGAGCGAGAAGATCATCGCGGTCACGTAGGTGTTGGAAGGCGAGTTGTTGTTAAGCGACGCGCCGTTCTACAAGAGAGCAAGGTCGTCAGCCTTCTGGGTGGCGGGGGCGGTTCAGAGAGGTCAGCCGCTCACCCGCTCCGTATCGTGGTTCGTGACGAAGACGTTCGCGCCCGAGCCAGGCACCCATCCTGTGCGCAGATGTTAAGTATTGCATCTCAGGTTCAGGTGAATGGGATGGATGCTTACCGCGGTTCTCAAGGACCTGTAGGTTAGCAATACCGGAATTCAAGAACGCATCTTGCAGAGCAGAGGTGTAGCGGAACCTAAAGGCATCACGTCAGCCACACCGCACACATGGAATGGAAGTGGACATGCGCACTCTTGAACATCACCTATAGAAGATGTCTAAGTTAGCTCAAGGTTTACACTGAAACGGTCTGCGGTCATACCATTGCCGGTGTACTGGTTCGGTGTTATGGGCTCTCCGGCGCCAAAAATGACCTCTTGTGTGATGTAGACCGTGCGGTTGAGGCGCGACAGGATGTTGGCAATGTCGCCAACAGCAATGTCTGCGGAGCATCAGATTATCCCTATGCGTCTGTGGTGGAGCGGAGGAGACGTACGTTTGGCGGCATCCAGGCGCATACCATCAGCGCCCAACGAAAGCAGGTCGTTACCGTACTGAGCAAGGCGGCCGCGCACATATTCGGTCTCAGTTGCGAGACTGTAGAATCCATCATGTCAGCCACGCGTGATACGCATGGTCTTGAGGAAAATAGAACTTCACTCACTCAGCAAGGTTATCGAGTTCACACGTCTGGACCTCAACAGCGTTGTCGTAATTAACAATGTCGTCGCCGGGCTCAAGACCGCAGTGGTGGAAGTCCTGGTTCTGGTAAATGCCGGGATAGTTGTAGTGGGTGAAAGACGAGCCGGCAACGCCAGTGCCGGAGTCAACGCCGGCCATGTGGTTGAAGAGGGTGTCTGTAACACGGCGAAAGAAGGCGATAAGCTTCTGCCACATGGTGGAGTCGAGCGTGTCGGCGATGCTCACCAACGATGACCCCAACACCTGCTGTGTGGCAGGTCTGGATCATGTTCGCGAAGCTCGTGCGGTCGCCCCGTTTCGAGGTGAGCGTGTATGAAACCGGTTGGTAGTCGGTCCACCATTGGGCGCCCTGGATGTGCTCCTGCGGGGGGCTCACTAGCGGTGTCACGGAGGCGTGTCAAAACGTGCCAGCGGTAAGAGACGTGATAGAAACCTGCCTTGCACGAAGCCATATCCGGCTGGGCCGATGAAGTTGGTACACTCGGCTGCGACGCTGTCCCAGGTCCACTCGAACATCTGGATGATGACATCCTTGCTGCCCGACGGAGCTCTGGCATCAAGTGAACGTGCCTCGGCGCCGTGGAACGAGGTGGGGGCAGGGCGGGCGTCGACGGTGCAGAAGACACCTAGTACGGCGAGAGCGGCGAGTCGGACCCAGTTGGACATGCTGGAAAGAGTGCGAAGATGCAGCTGAGGGAATGAGGGAGCCGAAGGCTGGGCGACGGGCTAGGGGAGGTCGACTTGGGGGCTGAGGTTTTATACGATTCCCTGACGAGCAAATCAGGAATTGGCCGTCCAGTTTTGCTGGCGCGCGAGAGAGAATGGAAAATCACAGACGCGCAGTGCGAGCATCAGGAAGGAGGGCTTCGAGGAATGTCATCTGGCGTGTCGGGAGGCGCGCGATGCAAAATTCGGGACCGGGCAGAAAAAGGGTGAAACGCCGAGGCTCTCAGCGTGTTTTGCAGCTGACGTCGACGAGCAGAGGCTTTGGTGGAGTTGCCCAATGGGAGAAGTGCGAAGTCGCGGTCGTGAGGGTGCATCACCACCGAATCCGCGTCTGTGGCCAGGAGTGGATCAGCAGACACGCCCAGCGACCCGCGCCGCCCGAACACAGCATGTGCGCGCGAAGCTCACACAACTCCGCCTGCCCTCCGCAGCGACCCCGCCCTCGAAATCCGACCATCTTCGCTCTTTTGCATACCGCGATGGAGACCGACCGCGTGCTACTGATCGTCCGTGTGTACGCGCGATCTGCGCTGAGGCGGGGGAGGGCGGGGGAGGGCGGGGGGAGCCAATCGCACTCCGGGATCGCAGATCGGCCAGCCCGCCGCTCTCGCCCACCCCCATTGCCGACGGTCGGCTGTAGCTCCCTCGTCATTCCCCCGCCTCTTGGATTATGAATAAACGTACCGTCAGAATCTGACCGGCGCCCACATTCCACGGGTACAAGCTACGTCAGCCAGTGCCAACGGCTGCGCACAGAGAGTGAGGACCACAGGTCGACGCAGGTATCTTTGGGACAGGCACTGTGCAGACATGACCTATTATCTTGGCACAGTAGCGGAATCTCAACGAGACCTGCTCACTCTGAACGACGTGATCGACCTGATGTGCTGCCCATCGACCTTCCATCGTCGGTCCTAGCAACACGTTGACCGGGACCTATTCCAGGTGGCCACCACAATATTGTGCTTCGTCCGGTTGCCCCGTGAGGCTACGCTCAGCGGGTAATGCAGACTTCCAACGGCTTTCAGATATCGTCGATTTGGCGAACGTGGTCAAACTTGAACAGCCTAGAGAGCAGGGAATGGTTTCGTCACAGGTACCAGGTGGTGGCTAACACCTGCTGGCTGCTGGCACCGGCTCGGCCAAAGTCCAAGGCCGCCGGATGTTGGCGCGTGCTAGCGCTCCGATGTCAGACTGTACCCCGTAAAATGGACGAGAGATCCGTAACAGGACGCTCAAGTAGTTCCAGAATACCTAGTTGGTCCAAATCGGTAGATGGTCCAGCATCAAATTCCAAAGCTTGCAACTTCAAGAGGTTTGCGCATCATCTTGAAACTTCCGGAGAGCAAATGCTTCCGCCGTTTCTTGCTTGTTGGTTGTCAAAATACCAGCATTAATGTGAATTGAACCTGGCCGTGCCCTGGTGCTTCTTCTAACTTGATCGGGGCACGAGAAGGGTACTGGATGACTTCCCGTAAGGATTTAGAAATTTAGGACGCATTCTAAATCGTTGGAGCATCTCGAAATGGCAGGTCTGCCGAGATACCGAGGAAGATTCAAAGTCAGCTGGCGAGATGCCGAGTTCTAAACTTTGGGAGCGCCCAAAATTCGACCCCCCCTTCCAGATTTTGAACGCGTTCTAAACGACGAAAAAGGAAGGCAGCTGGCGTCGAAGCGACGAAATAAGCAGGTCGTTGAGCTCATCCATCACACATTTGCCATTCTTGTGTGCCAAGTGAGAGCTGAGTCAGCGTGCCGGGAGGCGCTGGCTGTGGGCGCTCGAGTGGCTCTCATTCAGAGTCCGACGCAGCCCCGCCTCTCGATCTAGGATTTAGAATCGACTCTAAATTTCTAGATTCTTACGGGAAGTCATCCACTAATTCGGAGCTCACCGTGAGCTCCGTTTAAGACTATGGTAATGCCAACCTACGGGCACAGGGCGCAGAGACGGATTTTCTTCAAGGATGATGTCTGCGTAGTTTGAACATTACCTAGAGATGTTCCCCAGATTATCCTTAAATGTATCTATCCGATGATCTCTGCTGTAATGCCCAGATTAACCTCACATTCCGGACACATTCCGTTTGCCCGTTCAAGGGTTTTCGCGACGGCCACAATAAGTATATAATTTTATGTGCACAAGTCCCGAATAGGCAGATTCACGGTCACGTATTCTGCCCTGCGCTGGCGCGCGCGCCGCGACGCGTGCCGCGCGCTTGCTCTCACTCTGGCACCTCTGGTATTGACCGCTCTCTCATGGCACCTCGGAATCGCTGGCAAGAGCTAGTTGACTGCACTTGTGCTTTCTATGGCTGTGGCAAAACTATCCAGGGCTCGAAACCTCAGCCGGTACAAACCAAGGCTCGTCATGTCCGCGCAGACAAGCTCCGGGATCTAGAACTTGCAGAGGCAGCTCGAGCTCAGCATATATGCGCCCAGCAACTCCCCTCTGTGTCTCGAAGCCCCTCTAGATCCCCTGTACAGCACTCTGCAGAAGCCAGCCTTGACCTACCCCCGCTTCAAACTGTGACTACAGCTTCCTCTGAAGACCCTGCCCCCCTCTGTGCTCGGCTGCCTGGGGAAGTGTCCGACGACGAAGAGGAGGATCAATTCCATCCTAGATACATCAACAGCTATGCTATGGGCTCGACTGAGGCTGGAGAGTCATCTGGGGCTCATCGAGAGCCGTCTAATGCTGCTGGCGACGAAGTCCGACACCGTCCTCCTGAGCAACTGCCCCCCGGAGCTCCTCAAGACCTCGATCCTCCTTGAGACCCCACTACTGATGTCGACAATGTCTTCCCTCTCTCTGCACACATCGACTACACGAAGAATGCCCCTGCCCGTAGCCTAGTACCCTCTGCATTCAGTGAGCTCCCCAGCATACGCCTTCTATACCTCCAGACCATCCTCCAGAATACATTCAGGCAGGAGACACAGGAGGACGCCGCCGCCAGGCTCAATTATGGGTATGATCTGATTGAAGTGACCAGTGGTGTGCCTTTGCCCATCTACCCGAAGCCCGCGCGTACCCTCGTCACTGCTCGGCGCCGTATGGGCTTGCATATCGATGACTACATCGAGAAGCACCCGTCGTGTCCAGTATGCTCAAAGTTCTACACGTACGAACAGATGTTAGCACTCCCCTCCCCGTCCTGTGTTGTTTCCCGCTGCAAGGGGATTATCTGGGGTATCAAGCGCAACGCTACCGGGACCGAGAAGCGTGTCGCACTCAAAATTCAGACATATGCGTCATTTTTGAAGTCGTTGGAGCGTCTACTCCTCCGCCCGGATCTCGTGCACAACCTACGATGCTCGTCCGTTCGCAGCGCAAATCGGCGCCCTCTGCGCGATGACGAGCCTATGCATGACTTCCACGATGGGACCGCTTACGGTCAGCTAGAACTTGGGCTGGAGCGCATCAAGCTCGCCGACGGTGCCATCGCAGATGTCAGGACACACTGCGGGAATAAACCAGTCACACTGAGTTCCGCGAAGAGAGGACTGAGTATAGCCTTGTTTGCCGATTGGTACGAAGCTACACTCTCTTTTCTGTTATTTCATTCTCTCAGCATGTTTTGATACAGGTTCGGGGTGATTAGCGGGCGGCCGCATTCATGTGGCGCCGTGTATGCAGTCTTCAACGACCTCAACCGCTCTGTCCGCTTCCTTCAGCGGAACGTCTTGCTGCTAATGAATATAGCGGGGCCAAAGGAACCTTCCCTTGAGGAAATGAACCATCTCCTTGAGCCGCTTGTCAAGGAGGTCAATGCATTGCAATGTGGTCTGTTGTAATCTAGGCTCAAATTAAAGCACGGTGGGCATATACTGATACTGTGTTGTGCACAATAGGTGTCCGTTTCAACATCTATGGTCGAACTGAGCCCGAGGACGTCTTTGGGGGCATTGAGCTGCGAGTGTTCGATGTTATGGGGGCCCGCAAATGCGAGGGAGCCGCTTCGCACGCTCACAAAACACACATGTGCAATTTCTGCCATGCCACACATGACGAGATCAACATGCCATCTGGGTACGATATAGAAAGTGAGTTCGCATCTGATTTCAGAGGTGGCGCTGCCCCTTCTAAGCCATATAAGACTTTCGCATGCGCGATGACTTTGAACAGCTCGCGTTTGCTTGGAAATCTCGCGAAGCACCAAGTCAACGGGCCCGACAGCGTATACTGGATGAAGGCGGCTCAAGATGGACAGAGTTCATCACCTGCTGGTGGCACGGTGATATATTACTCTGTCTGATTAGTGACTCGCCCTAATGTATTACTGGCTCTCCCCACAGAGCTCCCTAATATATCATTCCCCTCTAATCAGAGGCCAGTCCGGCACTGGAAATAACACTCTCTGCACTATATGTATAGAGCTATGTTTCTGTACTTCGCACAATTCCTTGGCTGTTTGTTTCCCTTCCTGATTAGTAGCACCCCCTCCCCGCGCAGGGGTCGAAAGCATCTTGCAGATCTGTGATGTATCGCTCGAAATGGTATGTCCCCTCCTCACTCTCCTGCACAATCATCAAGTTAGAACCGGCCCCGAACACCATCGCGGATTGATCATCACAGGTGTAGATGCAATCGGTGTGTGTTACCCTTGCCTGGCATACTTGACAGCATTCATGTTCGGGACTACCAGGCGTTCCTTTGGCGATCAGGTCCCAGGGGCAATCAGCGATCTTCAACTTATGGAACATGTCACTACCAATGTAGATACACATGGGCCCGGCCGTGCGTGCGCGGGTACAAGGAGGGCACGACTGATGTACAAAGGTACATGTAGGGGTAGTGTAGATACGCCAGGAGGATATCGCAGAGAACCAGCCCATGCGGGCGCAGCCGGGTACCGTGCGGGGGCGGCGGGGTTTGGGACAGCGCGGTGAGAGCCTCGACTGCACGGCGGGGGCATGCGGGCGCGGTAACAGCCTGGCCGGCGCGACGGGGGCGTGCGGGCGCGGTGGGCGCGTGCGGGCGCGGGGACAGCCTGGCCGGCGCGGCAGGGGTCGGGCGGGCAGGCGAGAGCCTTGTGGGCGCGGAGGCGGTCGCGCGGGCGCGGTGGGGACCTTGCGGGCGCAGCCTGGCCGGCGCGGCGGGGGCCTTGTGGGCGCAGAGGCGGTCGTGCGGGTGCTGCGGGGGCGTGCGGACGTGGTGGGGGCCTCGTGGGCGCGGGGACAGCTTGGCCGGTGTGGCGGGGGTCGTGCGGGTCGTGCGGGCGTGCGAGAGGGCGCGGAGGCGGTCGCGCGGGCGCGGTGGGGACCTTGTGGGCGCAGCCTGGCCGGCGCGGCGGGGGCCTTGTGGGCGCGGTGGGGGCCTTGTGGGCGCGGCGGGAGCGTGCGGGCGTGCGAGAGCCTCGTGGGCGCGGTGGGGGCCTTGTGGGCGCGGAGGCGGTCGCGCGGGCGCGGCGGGCGCGTGCAGACGCGGCGGGAGCGTGCAGGTGCGGCGGGGGGGCCGTGGCGGGGCGCCCGTGGGGGCCTTGGTGGGGCCGCGAAGGCGATCGGTGGCGGGGCGGCCGGTGGGGGGGGCCTTGTGGGCGCGGAGGCGGTCGCGCGGGCGCGGCGGGCGCGTGCAGACGCGGCGGGAGCGTGCAGGTGCGGCGGG
>JABYQU010000077.1:0-106244 GCA_022264855.1 Lenzites betulinus | reverse complement strand
CCAAGTCCCCCTCCCCATAAGCGAACTGTGCGTTGACTAGCTCGCGCTTCAAGTCCTGGATGTCCTGCAAGTGCCCTTCGACGCGGACCAGGGTCGACGGAGCTGGCGCGTTCATTGGATCCAGCGCGTGCAGGCCTACAAGAGCGTCGCGGTACTCGCGCGCGCGGTGTTCTAGCAGCGCGAGAACCGGCAGCCACTGATTGAATATCATCGGCGCGACTCTGGTGCGCATGGCGTAGAACTCGTCCTCAAAGACGCGCGCGAGCCCGAATTCGGGCGGAATGGCCGCGACGATCCCCTCGACGGCCTCTACGCGCTCCGCGAGCGTGGCCCCGCGCGGGTAGACGATGTAGTGGGCCTCCTGCGCGCGCGGTCAGCAACAGCGCGCGGAGGCAGCGCGCGCGACTCACAAAGGCGCGCACCACGGCAGCTATGCGCGCGCGCAAGTCCCCCTCCGAACCACGTCCTCCCTCAACGACCCGACGCAGTGCATTGGTCGCGCGGTCGATCCTAGGCAGGGTGGCGTCAGGATGAAGGCTGCGCAGCTCGACACCGACTTGCAAGAGTTGTTCTAGGGTCATGCTCATGGTGGCGGCAGGGTCGGCCTCTATCCTATACCCCACCCCCCTTTTATACTTCCAAGGACCCCCGGCATCGATCGCGTTGACCGAGGGCGGTCAAGATTTTAGTGGGGGGGAGATGATACGCTCCACAGGCGTTCCAGGCCAGAAACCCTCCTTCTCCACCCTTGCGCGCGCACGCCAACCACAGCGCGCGCAGAGCCCACCGCACACTTCGGTACCCCCTACGTCGCGCGCGCAGTGCGCGTAGCCCATCGCGCGCAAGGTCAAGATGCGCGCGGGCACTTCACCACGGCGCGCGCGATGCCTGTCGCTATCCAGAGCCCTCTGCCCTAGCTGCTCGCGCGCGTGGGTCCGCTGGGCGCATCAGTGGCGCGCGCACGAGGCGCGCGAAGAGTCGGATCGCGCGCGGCGAGTGCGCCCGGCGCGCGAGGCATCCTGGGCCCGGTTTCCGCTTATCTTCCGTATGGTAGCACGTGTTTTTGATTCAGCCTGCGGGCATTCTTGTACATAGTCATTTCGGGGCATTCGAACCCCCCAGACAATCCACCCCTCACTCTCTCAACTGCTGGGAACGTGTCCCTCGCGCTTCTCAACGTGCAACAGCTTCCCCTTCAAGGCAGGACGACTGGAGACCTCTCCGCTGTGACAGCGTACCGTCAGTTGCGTATATTGCGTCTGTTCCGTTCCTCCTGCGTTTTACTGCGTGCGTACTGCGTTGCGAAGCCCCGCGGCTGACTGCGAGCGTTGCGTTATTCCTGCGCGCGTTGCGTTACTGAGTTTACCTCTGCGCGCGCCCCTTCTACAGCGCGAGTCCGCGCGCGCTCCCACCCGGTGTGCGAGAGACCTCCCCCTGCTCGCGCGCAAACAGTATACGGACCGGCCTACCAGCGAACCTAGGGAGCTCGAGACCTTACTCCCCTTCATCACACACCTAGACGTCCTCTACCCCTCGGCTATCGGCCGTCAGAGCACCTCTTACCGTATCAACGGTTGGTATTGGCAAAGCTTAATTCGGTGTCCTTCATCCTCGTAGTTGTCTTTCCTTGTGTGAGTGTTGAAGTAGTGGAATAGGTTATAGCAGTTGAGGTCCGCGTCCGTCATAAACGTAAGTTGTTCTCCGTTCCTAGTGGTCTGGTCCGTGATACTGGGACGGTTGGGATGTGGCCCACTGGTTGACTAGGAAGCGGGCTGCCGCAATGTTTTGGAGAAGTGTGACGGTTGTTGCAAATGCCGGGTCGTAGGGGTGAGTTACTCCTACTAGCTGCTGAAGGTTGTGTGCGTGTATTTCAAGCCACTCAGGAAATGCGACGGCTTGTCCGGGGATGGGGTAAGGAATGTCGTGCCGAAGGATGCGAATAGCTTGGAGTAAGTGCCAGGCAGCGTCCCGAACGTGTTGGATTGCCAGGGGGTTAATGCGAGGGTTGGCCTGGTTTACTTCGTGAAGCTCTCTTGCGGCGTTGTGTCCGTTGATGACTGCTTGATAGAATGCCTCCCACGAATTGTCTGCTGGTGAAGGAGGGTCGGGAACAATCTCGTTTGAGTCTGGGGGAGATGGGGATTGTTCGTCGTCCGCAAGGAGTCCGGATGGGATGCGGTCCTCAGGGGGGTTCCAGAAGTTTTCTTCTTCTTCTGCAGTGTCGTTGAAAGCGGGTGTGCGTGAAGGGCGCGATGGGGTAGGTAGTTCTTCTGAAGAGCTATCTTCTTGAATTGGGAGACGTGAACGAGTGGCCAGGATGGGCGAGTTGTTTCGGGTTCGGAATAGGGCAGGTAACCTTCGAGTTACCCTCCTCAGGTATGGGGTCCTTGCACCGTTACGAGGTGAGGAATCCAGAGCTTCGATCTAATGTTAGGATAACGTTCACTAGTGGCTGTCGAGCGCACTGGTGAGGTTCGGAAGGCGTCAAGCCTGAGGATGTATAACAGAGAGTACGAGGTATGAACAGGAGATCGAAGCTGGGGCTCTACTGTGAGCCCCTAGGGTTTTATATACAGGTGGAGTCGAGTCATGCTCTGCATGAGTCATAGTTCAGGAAGAGTCACGACAAGTCATAATGAGTCCAGGGGAGTCCTATCGAGTCACAACGAGTCATAGTGTCCAACGAGTCACTGGGAGTCATACTGAGTCGCAACGAGTCATATAGAGTCATAGTCCAGAAATAGGAGGAATTGTAACACTGGGTACTGCTTACCCAATATACTGCTTTCTTGAATGAAGTCTTCGCACTGGTTGCAAACTCCAGAGGTGTTCATTGTCGTGCTGGTGCACCCCTTTGCTTTGACAAAATGGTGCGGATAGTCAACTTCCCAGTGTGCAAAGCCCTTCAGTGTATTGTCGAAGTAATGCTGCTCTTCACGTGTCCACAAGCTCTCCTCAAGCTTGGAGTTGCCAGTAGTTGGAGGCTCGGGGCTCGAGGCAAACAGGTTCGGCTTGATGGGCATTCCCTCGGTACATTCCTTCTCTTTTCTGACCTCGTGATCTTGAATGAATGGAAATGGTGTATATGGGAAGACTTGGCGGGCTATCAATGCGCGAAATGTGGGCAGAATACCCCCAAGGGATTGTGTTTGGATGCGAAGGATATACTCCTCGTATTGCAGTCCCTGAAGGTGCTGACAGGCAACAAGAACGGGTTGCAGAGGTTTGTCCGTCTCCTCTGCCATGTTGACTTTCTTCTCTAATGCTGCAGATGTCTTCGGAAGCACACTGAAGTGCTGTGTGATCGGAGGCATCTGCAATTGCTAGGTAAGCAAGATCATCTTAGTGGCAGACTGCTAAACTCACCACTGCAACAGTGCGAGTATGATATTTGACTGATTTTTCTCCAGGATTGGATGGTGCAGGGCCAGAGAGACCTTTTGTCTAGAAGTAAGACATAATGCCCTCGGTTCCATTTCCCTAGGTGAGATAGGTGTATCAGATCATGTATGATGGCAAAATCTACTTTCAGACGTACACTAACACATGCAGGGCCTTTCTTCACAAGTGCAACACAATGTGTTGCCACCCCACTGATACGTGGGCACTTCTGCTTATGGTTATTCCAGTTACGGAGGTCATACTCCCTATCAGCCTGCAGGGCAATCCAACTCTGGCAACCACTGTAGTGCACTCGGTGAGCCTCAACACATGTCCATTCATCGGCTTCGAGAGCTTTACGCCATACATCAGGTGTCTTGCGCTTGCCTCTTGTTTTTTTTTTCTTGAAGTAGTATCTTTACTCTTGTCACTGGAGCTATCCACAAGATCACGCGGCCGCTTCAGTGATGCCTTTGGGAAAAGGTGAGCATCGCTTTCTCCCTGCTGAGAGATCTTGCTTTCTGAAGGGACATGTACAGCTGCCTCATGGGTGTTGTGTGAAATTCTCGCATTGGGTGGTCATTTGCTGGAGGCTAGTAAGTACACAATTATGTTTTATGCAGATATGTACTCATGGTACCGTCAATAGTGCTTTTAAGGCCCCTGCGCACACCTCCTCCTTCGCACTGTCACCAAGTAGAGGGTGCTCCCATCGGTCAGCGAAGGTTTGTATTGCTATCATAACCAATAGGCCGCATGATCACGAGTCTGCCTGACAATCCTTGGCCGCAGGTGTGCGTACTGAGAACGTGAATGACATCCAGGGTAGGGAAGGCAGCATTAAGCATTGCCGGATCGCGTCGACCGTTGTATGCAAGTCCTGAATAAAACAGATGGTGAGGTGAGTATATCCCGATGATGTCGTACAACACTCACCTCCTCTGCCCAGTTTCGAGAGTTTAGCTGTGGCATACTGTCTACAATACCGTATAGGCATCGTTCCATGTCAATCTACCCCAGTAGCCAATGAAGAGCTTCACCCCCACACATTGGGATGCCCCAGCGAGTACAACACTTCAAGGACTCAGCGGGCCCCTACATGCACCGGTCAGTGCTAGAGCAGTGTGGCTAATGGCAGATTACTAACCGCTGCTAATACATGGGCTTCTATAGTTCCTTCAAAGCTGCCATTAGGCCAACAACCACTTGCAATAGCTGGAATCCACAAGAAGAAGAAGCAGAAGTCGGGTGTGGTTAAGGACCGCTCAGAAACATCTTGGACCACAGTGGCGTAGGCATCAAGTGTGATTCCAGTAAGTTTCTGCATGCGTCCAGGTAGAAGTGTCTCGAGCTCCTGGCTGCAAAAATCAATGTTGTGGATACGCCGCATATCTTTATCTGGAAGGTCGTGCATCCTCGTCCAGTAAGCTCAGTAGATGTTGTGAACATGTAGTAGAGGAGAGAAATGTAATGTTCATTGTTTTATCGGTATACATGGTTTGAAACCTCCCTGGGCCACAGTGGCTGTGACTTATGTTAGCGCCCATCATTCAGCCACCTCAAAGACACTATCGTGGTATAAGATCTTGGGCGCTTAAGCATCAATTGGCGTCTTAAATACGCTAAGTGGGATAAGGGTGGTTGCCTTTTCGGGACATCTAAATATGCTATGGCAGATAGACATAGGTGGGAGTTGCCTGGGTCCTTGGTTCGCATTGGTGTGCCTATTTGTATGTTCCTATTTGCACCAGATCTATTGCAGACTCAATTTTGCCCAAACCTTGACCAAATTGAATGATTTTGGTATCATCAGAAAGCTACAGTCTAGGCCATCTATTCTAGATTGTACTAACACATCTAGGGGCCTTGTAACTGCATCAAATGGCTGTATTAGTGCTCATAAGTGACAGAGTCACATAGTGTGACCTATGTCACCACTGGCCACTGGCTGCTGACCTTGTGACATATTTTCCTTACCAACTACCCAAGTATTATATGCTGTTAGGATCAGATTGACTAGCTTTTCCTGATAAAAATAGTATCAGTATTTGTTTGAAGGCAGAAATTGCATAATAAGCAAAGCAAGCAAGATTTATACTACTTTACCCTTTGGTGATTCATAGAGCCAAAACATGCTTAAAATGTCTGTATTAATGCTAGGGTAGTACAAATGCAAATGTGATGTGCCATTAAAATCATTATTGCTCACCATTTCTCCTATTTTAATATCAAATGATAGTTTCTGATCAACACACAATGATAATGTGATATGCACAGATATAGTGTTGCAGCTTCACATTTTGGTAATGTATTCAGATAGGTTTAAAAGCTTGATTGTGCTAAAATACCCTAATACATTTATATAACTGATGGAATCTTTAATTGAAGACCCTCCTCCCTGGAGTGTTTAAATTCAAGAGTTAGTAAACACTGAGGCTGACCAGTGAGGTAATCATAAAACAGCACTATAATCAGGGATGGGTAATAACAAGGATGATATGTCAGTATAAATAATACAGTACAATCAGTATTAGAATATATATGCATAGTATGTGGCACCAGCCCTCATCAATCATATCTGCCGGCAGCGGCCCTCTTGAGCAAGTAATTGTGACCAAACACATGACACAGAGGGCGATGCGGACATTGTCACTCGGGGGGGGGGGGGGGGTGCATGGAGGGAGGGAAGGATGCGCGGGGGAGAGAAGGGAGTAGTGTAACGGCACGTTACACGTGACTTACTATATTCGGAATCACCTACGATACGCTTCGCTACACGCTCGGGTCTCTTGGACGAACCAACGCCAGTACGGCGTCGGCGCTCGCGCGCCCCCCCTCTCGCTTTGCCCTGTACCTCGCCTACGCCCTCGAATACACCTCGTTCCCGCTCGTTCTCGTCCGGCGCGGGGCATCGGCCCGTTACAAGTAGATGGAAAGGATAGGTGCCCATGCTTAGTCAGCGGATCAGTGGGGTAGAGAGAGAGTGGATATACCTTGAGGAGAACAAGACAGGACAGTCGAGTTGGGAGCACCACTAATCTGCCAGCCCAATCGGGCCTTCTCTCTTCGAGCTAAGTCCACTCTCTACCTGGGGCTTCAGGATAGTACGTATCCACCGTAGTCCAGGTCTGCCCGGAGGGCCGTTGTCATGGTCAGTACTATGGTATGTTATCAATGTAACAGGCTGTGACACAGGGCAAGGCCCCTGGTGAAAGGAAGGGCTCCATAAAATTTTCAAGTGACTTTCCCCTCTCATGATACGGAATAACCATATAATTGACAGTTTACTCATCTCTGCATCACAGTGGTCGCGATCTCTGGACTCTACACCATCCATCCACCGTACTACCCCGCGCTCTCCATCTAGCCGGATATCCAACCAAACACCCAGCCAGTCACATCCTCCCAATCACCCACCGCCCGCATTGCTCGAGCAGGGCCGCACCGGGTATGCACCCTCCGAGACTCACACGCAGAGCCCGCGCGTAGCTCAAGCTCCGCACCGGCGGCCGCCCTCTCGTTACGAAACCGCACGCTTCCGGCCTCCCCTTCACGCAATCTGCTATCTCGTCTGGGCAAAGAAGGGCGTCCCAACCTTATATTTGCGTACGCGCCGTGCCAGGCGGCGGCGGTGACGTACTCACTGACCCGCCCGCGGTCTTGTGTCCGCTCTGAGCGGCCCAAGAGCGCGACTATTATGTACACACCACCGCACGCCGCGTACACGGCGCCGCTCCGCGACCGTCGAGCGTCCCCAGGACAGCCGGCCCTGTGCGGGTGCAAACACGAATACAACGCCATGGCCAAGTCCACCTTGTCTCACGGCGGCGCGCCCCATTCTGGACATCCTTCTCCAACGCGTACCTCGCCAGCCGCTGCTCTTCGGGACCGCCCCCTGGACAGCGAGGTCAGGTGGTGCCGCGCCCTACCGCAGAAGAGAAGGCCGCACACGTTGGGCCCGCGAACGCAGCGCTTCGCGTGTGCGCGCGAGGCAAAGTAAGTACGGTAGGAGACCGGGGCCTATGCGTTTCTATGCGCTAAGCATGCATTGCGCGCGCAGCCCCTTCCGCCTCGATCCCGGTGCGCACATCCCACTCGCGGGACCTCACCAAGTGGCCGCCGTCGGGGTTTCACCCGCTCCCTATCCCAACGCCAAAAATATCAGACTCGCCCGCTCCCAGGCGCACCGAATGCGCACCTCGCTCGGCACAGCCGGGCGAGCTGCGACCTCGCGCCCACGCATCCCACTCCAGCCCTCCGATCCTGTGCGCGCGCATCGCGAGGGCGGGGCGGGATGCCGTCAGCGGGGCGCGTCCGGTCCCAGCGCGGCGAGGCACAGCGCGCGCGGACCTCGAGCTTCGGACGTACAAAGTTCGCGCTCCGAGCGCGTTCCCGGGCGTGGGCACGCGGCGACATCAGCCCCACGCTGATTCGATTCGGGCGGAGCCCGGGTCGCTGGGCACGCGCCGTGCTCGAGCTTCGGGCGGTCGAGGATCATGATCCCGAACGCAGCGCGGGGTGATGCCTGCGCGAGCGGGGTGTGCGCGTGGGCTCCCGGCGTACACTCTATTCGGGGCTGGGGGCACGAAGGGCGTGTCCCGGTCGCTCGGAGGTCGGGCTTGGGGGAGCGTGAGTGAGCGCGGCGAGGGCCCGTCCAGGGATGGCTGGGGCACGTACATTCAAAGGCTCCCGCGCACTCACGGGGTTCGAGAAGTGGGAGGAAGGAAGGCGCGGTGGTGGACGACGGCGCCTGGGCGGACTGGTCAGGCTCAGTTCGCGGTTGTTCTCCCGCGCCACCGTTCGAAGAGGCCGTACGGAGTATAACGCTTGCTGCAGCGGCGGCGCGTAGTTGCGTAACCTTCGCGTTTCACAAGCAGCCTTCCCAGCCTGGTGCAGGCCGCGCTCTGTGTTCTCTGGGCTTCGCAGCGGCGTGCAGGGGGCGTGATCTATGCAGGAGCGATGATGTGATCAGCACGCGCGGAGGCGAACAGCAGAAACCTGCGCTGCACCATGCATCCACGCACGATCATCATCCGCGCGTCTCCATAGTGCGGCAATTCCTATGCCTTTGCATGCAGCGAAGGCCTTGCGGATGCTGATGGTGGTTGAGATCAATGCAAAGCAGGGAAGCCTTTACGCAGGGCTCGAGTACGGCATACGCACAGATGGGCGCGCACACGCCCTCGGCAAGCGCGATATTGCATTCGTAAAAGTCGTCATGCCGCCGAGGAGCTGGCTCTCTTCGCGCGCGACCTAGTCTCGGGCGGTGAACGCGGTAGACCATCGCGGGATCGAGTCGACTTTGGTTGTATCTAATGTGGCACTCGTTTGTGGCCGCCCGGGACTCCGCCTGGAGTGGCCAACGCCCCAAAGAGGGAACATAGCGAGCAGCGAGGGTCGTATATGGTGAGACTAGCGAGAGACCTGCGCGCGCATGTGGTAGCCGGCGCATCAAATATAGAGGAAATAAGGAGGAGCGGCGCCGCATCACAGGACGACGATAAGTGGGTGTTGATCGGCCTCTTACATGTTGCACCAACGGCATACCGTCCGCGGCGAGCCTAGCTGCGCCCTGTAGCTGAGACGTATCGCCGAGTATGCCACTCTATCGCCCGCTCTGAACCCACCGCGAGCCAGCGAAAGTCGGCCAAGGCACCCAGGGGACATCGCAGGGGCTAAGAGGATGAGCAGACGCACCAGGCACCGAGGGCAATAACACGGGCCACACGCAGCGAGTACAAGGTGTTGCCCGAGAAGGTTGTTATATTCCGCGATGGCCGCGGGGCGCATGTACAGAGACCAAGAAATGAGAGCGCAATCGCGCCGGGTGATGGTGGTGGGAGAGCGAGAGCAAGTCCGGTGTGTGCCAGCGATAGCAGGGAGCGATCGAGAGTCCCTCTAAGACAAATAAGTACGAGAGGCGAGCAACTATGTGGTACATGTACGATAGGTATATGATATGGGGATGCGATGGGATGCTTGTAAGGTCGGGGGAGGATGCGGGGTGGGCGGTATAGGCATACATGCGAGGAGGCACGAGATGCGGGGACGGGGGGTGGTATCGAGACAGGACAACGTACAGCGACGGCATAATAGCACACGGTAGAAATATAGAAAGCAGGAGAAAGAGACCACCGACCAAGAAGGACCGCCGTACACGACTTTTGCAGCAGAGAATATACAAGCCCCGGCGCCGGCGCCGTTGCAGCTCCCCGCCCGTGCTCCGCCACACGATCGTCGATCGAGAGTGCAGGTAAGACCAGATAAGACGCGAGGGGAGGGCGGCGGGGCCGGGCGAGGCGACGAGGGCCGGGTGATGGACGACGAGGGGGCGACGACGAGGGGAGAATTAGTGGGTAAACTACGCTACTTTGATCGCGGACCGTCCAAACAAACAGAGTCCGGCGCCTGTCCACAGCCGGGGCACGACTCGCCGCGCCTCTTACGTCCCAGCGCGCCGTTCCGCCCGCGCTCGCTGTTCGCAGCAGCAGCAACGAGTCACCGCGGGGCCGGAGAGCGTTCACTGCGGCGTGCCGTAGCCAGACCCGGACTGGGGTCCCGGCGAGGCGGAGTGCTCCGGAAACCGATATCCGGCCTGATCGTCGTTACCGGGGGTGAGCACGCGTGGGCTGGGAGCCGCATGGTGGTGGCTGCTGCTCTGTGCGTAGCTCGTGCTCTGTCCGTAGATGGGCGATCCGCCGAGGTAGTTGCCGCCGCCGCTGCTCGACATCCCGAAGAACCCGCCCGGGCTGGTCGAGGAGCCACCGTGGTGCGGATGCGTCGACGAGGGATGGAGCGCGGTCGTGCTGCCATAGGAGAGACGGCCCTGCGCGTAGGAGCTATCGCTCATACCGTACGGGCTGTGGCCGTGACCGTGGTGACCGAGGCCGATGCTGCCGGCAGTGGCATGGCTCGAGGACATGCTGCGCGACATGTTGACCATATGACGCGTCGACATCTGGTGGCCGTGCGGGTCGAGGGACTGGAGAGACATGGGGTAGTAGAGCTGCAGCGAGTCGGTGGGCATAGACATGCGGCGGCCGGTGTCGAGGGGAGAGGGGACGCCGAGACCACCCATGCCGGGCGCTGGCATGCCCATGCCCACACCACCGCGCGTCGCGAACGGCGTGGTCGTGGTGGGTCCGGCGGTGCTATGGCGAGCGGGCGCGAGGATACGTCTCCTCGCCTGCGGAAAGGGTGAGCGGCGAACGAGCACGATACACGAAACACGCACGTTAATCATCCAGTTGGAGACCTGGGACATGGACAGCCCTGTCGCGTGACAGAGCTGTTTCTTCTCCTCTTCGGAGGGGTAGGGGTGGTCGGAATGGCGGTGGAGCCAGTCCTTGAGGAAGTCGGTGACGGGCTTGGGGAGCTTGCCGCGCTTGCGCTGGGGCGGGCGGTCGGCGAGGCTGCCGGGGCTGCCGCCAGCGGGGGCGGACTGGGGGGAGCGGGTGGGGGAGGTCGTGACGTTGATGGCGGGATTGGAGCCGCCTGCAGAGAGGCCGGAGGGGGACGCGGAGCTCATGCCGAAGTCGGGTGCGCCGTTCGGGAAGGTCCAGTCGCTCTCGGACTTGATGCCGTTGGCGGGGCCGAGGCGGGGGACGGGGGGGCGGTCTGCGGAGTGTCCGGAGATGCGCTGCACGCCGCCAAACATAGACTGGGGGCCGCCGAGCGCGTCGACGCCGGGGGTGGAGCGGGGGCGGGCGATGGACGCACCGGACCAGGAGTCGGGATCGGAGAGGCCGGAGGGGGAGACGGCGGAGCGACCGCTGTTGACGGAGAAGTCGGAGGAGGAGTGCGGGGAGAAGCCAAAGGGGGACGTGGATGCCGCGCTGGGGAGGGAGGAGGAGAGGTCGCTGACGGGGCCGGGGTAGAAGCCGCCGGGCTGGGTGTCGAGGCGGGGCCGCTCCGGCTTGTTGTCCGCGGCGTCGGCTGGGTCCTGGGCGGGGAACTGGTAGCCTTGCAGGCCGGAGGAGGAGGACTGGGAGGGGCGGTGGACGGGGTAGGGGAGACGGAGGCGCGAGGCGGGGTTGTCAGAGTAGAGGTTGGGGAGGGAGCCGCGGCGGGAGTCGTGGCGGTCGCTGAAGGCGGAGGCGAGGGACGGGAGCTGGACGCGGGACGCGTCGAGATCGGCGGCGTCGGCGTGGTCGGGGGTGGCGGGGTCGGACCAGGGCGAGTCGAGGGCGGGGCGGGCGCGCTTGGGGTAGGGCGAGTGCTCGGGCGTGGCGGGGCGCTTGTCCGGACGGGAGGAGTGGAGGCTGCTGTCAGACGTGGCGGAGCTCGACATGCGGCGCGAGTCGTAGTCGATCTCCCTGCGTCGGTCCGTGTCAGCGTCCGTGGAGCTTCGAAGGCGCAGACGACGTACAGGAGACGGGCGTCGAACGACAGCGGGTCACGCGCGGGCGACTTGGCGTGCTGCTGGCTGTGGGTGCGTGAGTAGCAGCGGGCGGGCAGGGCGCACGGGACGCACTCGAGGGCAAAGTGCAGGTGGAGGGCGTCGAGGGCGAGGGGGTCGGGGAAAGAGGGGGAGATGTCGACGGGGAGCGTGTCGATCATTGAAAAAGCAGGGCGCGGGCGGGAGACGACGGCGGCGGCAGCGTCGACGGCGAATAACAATCTGGCGGTGTCGCGGAATAGCCTAATGGAGCCCAGCAGTATTTAATTAAGTCGTCCTCGATCGCCGTGGGCTCGCGTCCGTCGTGTCGTAGGGTGGCAGTAGATCGAAATTCCATTCTGCCTCTGCACGCGCCCTATTTATCCTTCCCTGTCACCGCTTTCGCCCTCCAAACCTTGCTCCCCTGCTTCCCCCCCGCCTTCCAATCACCTCGCTTCCGCTCTTTCGGGGCGCAGACAGGTACCGCGTACCCGACCCAGATGGCTGTGCTTGCCCCCGCCTGCAATTAATCATATCTCCCATCCTCCGATCTCGCATGCCAAACACCCCACAACACGCCAGATTTCCCCAGATATTCCCGAGCCCCTTCCCACCCGCAAACCTTGTCTCCCGCCCCTCTTTTAATTACCGCGAACTACCGGCCGCCCTCCGCGGGCCGCCGATCTGCCTCCTTCCCTTTCTCGGCCACCCGCCGCCTCCGCCGCCGCCACCATCAGCGACGACGGTGAGTGCGAGGACGCGTGAGTGCGCGCGAGTGCCCGCCGCCTGCACACAGCGACGAGCGCGAGCACAGCGCAGACCCCCGCACGCGCCCGCGCACGCGCCCGTGCTGTGCGCGCCGCACCGGGCGGAGGACGCAGGGCCGGAGGGGGCTCGCGCAATGCCTGTTCGAGGACGTATTGGATGCGGCCCGGAAAGGGCATATTGCTAGCGCCGGGTGCTTACGTGACCTTCGAGGCCTTCGCTCGCAGCGCGTGGGCATGGGCTCACTCGCCTGGGAGCGGCCCATTCAGTCGCATGCTCGCCCTCCGAGCGCGCACGCCGCCCATGCATTGCATCTCGCGATCGCTCCCTCGAGACGATATTGACTGCTCGCTCGTCGAGGCTCGCGTCCGCCGGTGATGAGAAAAACGCCGCGCATGTCGTAGCGGGCTCGCTAGAGGGGGCGTGTCGCAGGGCCTAGTGCCCTGTATGGGCAGAGCGAGCTTGTTCTGCGCGAACGCGTCTCATGGAGAGCCTGGCCAGGCACGCGCCCGCGCACACCCACGCCCACGCTGTGCGCCTGGGAGAGCGCGGCGCTGGAGGAGGAGGAGGAGGACCGGGGGTCGCAGCAGGCCTTGTGCGATCCGCTTCCCTGCATCGGTCCTCGAGGGTGCGGGCGAGGCCTTGGCAGGAGCGCGCCGCCTCGGACAAGCTCCTTCGCGCAGAGGATGTGCGCGAACGCTGCTCCACAAACAGCCGTGCTTTCCCCGCTTCCAGCCACGCTGCTCTCGCCGGCCTCGTCCCCGTCCTGCCCCCCTCGCCCGCCGCCCCCGCGCGCCTGATCGCCATCCAGCGCCCGCACACGAACTTTGTACGCCGAACCTTCGCACCGCCCTCCCAGCACAGCGATGTGCGGCGCGCCCTCCCCCGCCATCTACAGGCCCCGGTCGCCCCCAACACAGCTCCCAGCCCTCGGCCGCGCTCGAGCTGCTACCGTGCAGATCCCCCTCCGACGCCCTCGCGCACGGGCGCACATCACACATACGCTTTGCGACGCGCTTCGCCCGCTGATCTGCGGCCCATTTCGATTCTCATGACGCGCCGGGGGCGACGCTCTCCCGACGCCGGGGCTGTGCGCGCGCGATGGCCCAATGTCGCCGTCGCGACTCTTCTCCATTAATGAGCGCGAGCGTCGACGCTGGCGGTGGCCGCGCGCCGTGCGAGATCGTATCATGAGCATATCACGTCGGGCCCGTCCCAGTCCCACGGCTCACGTCGCCCTCCCAGATCTTCGCCCGCGATGCGCTGTCGACGCAGACAGACAGCCACAGACAGCTGCTCTCTCTCTTTCTCTCGCGGCAGTCCGCGACGCCCTCCTCTCTGCTCTCTGTCTGATTCGCACTGCGACCCAGCCCTCGGCGATCTCTCTATTCTCCGATGCGCCCCCTCGAGATACGGCAGCACGCGTCCCCGTCTCCCATTGCGTTACCGGTGCTGTGCTCCTCACAACCTCCTCCTCCTGCCACCCTGTCCACGACGACGTCGTGCGCGACAGTACTTCAACGCGAGCGCGTCCCCCGCGCGCGCCCATGCGCGCCTCCTTCCTCCCCTCGCTCGCTCGCCGCTCGCCCCCTCGCCCGGGCGCGGACGCAACTCGGCTCTCGGGAGATGAACGCTTCACATCGATGCAGAGGGCCCGTATCAGACTGCCCTCTGATTGATTACGCGGCGCGTGGCGAGCAGACGCAGCGGCCCATGACCTTGGGCCGCGCGCCCGCTGCGCTTCCTCGCAGGGCCCCCATTCATAATATTCATTGCTCCCGCGGGCCGTGGGCGTGGCACTCCCGCCTCTATCTGCACACACACATACCAGCCACACCTCCCCGCGTCCTCCGCCGCCTGGGCGCGGGCTCCAGCTTCGCACCCTCCGTGCCTGCCTGCACGCTGCGGAGCGCTCGGAGAGGAGGGGGAGGGAGGGAGGATGCGGGAGAAGGCGCTACCGCAGGTCCCATGCGTCGCGGGGCGCGCGCGGCACGCTCCCAGTGTGGCGACCGCGGTACGCTGCCCGTCGCGCCCCAAGCACTCTCCGCTCGCGGGGGCGGCCAGCACCGTCCTCGGCGCATGCGGCGCCTCTACTTGGGTCAATGTCGGCATGCAGCGCGTGGCGCGTTCCAGGAAAGGCGACGGCGCGGGTGCGGACCGCGCCAGGATCACGCCGGGTGCGATGCATCATGCAGTGTGTGCGTTAATGAAAAGCGGATCTCGCGCGGTCGCCCGCGCGAGTACCTGGATATCCGTCTACGCTCGCCGCGCGCACGAAGCTTCATTTCCTCGGGATGAACGAACTGGATCATGATACGCATGCATTCGCGCACTGGCCCTGCGCTACGCGTGCTCCGAGCTCCATGCACCGTCCACCGGCCAGGCGCGAAGCCGCGCACGCGCACCGGGGCCCCGGCTCGAGGACGAGGGCGCACGGAGCAGCCTGGGACGCCGACCGGGCTCGGAGGGCAAGCGAGCTTCTCGCCGGGCCCGGCGTGCGCAGTGCCCCTGGCCCCTCGAGCAGCTCCAGGCCTCGCTCGCTCGCGGTATGCATTGCTCGCCTCCTCGCACCGCGTACCGCCGCTGGGATCAGAAAGGCTCGCAGAGACGCGCGCGCACGGCTCGCCCGGGGCAAGGAACGGCAGGAGGGCCCCCTTCGGGCAGCCCGTGCATCCAGATGGGCGCCAAGGAAGTCGGCAGCAGCAAGGTTCAAGGCAAAGAAGAAGGCGAGGAAGGCGACGGTAAGATAGGGTGAAAGGCGGCGGAGGGCGCGCACGACGGCCGCCGCCCTGGATCTTCGAATTGCACTGGTGCTGATGGAGGTCACGCAGGATCGCAGCAGCGCCGTGTTTTACGACGTTCGTCGCGCGGTCTCGCAAGGATCCCGGGTGGGGACGAGAGAAGCGCGGATGGGTGGAGGAGCCGGCGGCTGGAGCGGATGGGGAAGACGCGAAGGCTGATGGTGGTGCGCATCTGCATTGGCCAGAGGCGTGAGATGGGCGACGGGATGGTGCATTGCAACACCGACGCAGCGCAAACGTTCGCGCGCTGCGGCGCCCATGGCCAGCTTCGCAGGTGCGTCGTCCCAGAGGACTGGGTTGCCGGATTGGGCGTGCTCGGATCGGACGGGGCGAGTTCGGAGAAGCGTGATCCTAATGCACTGGGCGTGCGGATTGATGGAGATGGCGTGCGGGTCGATAGAGAGGGCGAAGAGGGAGGCCGGGGACTGTGTTGGGGTCGGGTGCGAGGACGTCGGTGGATTAGACACGGGCGAGTGGGTGTCGCAGGCACAGATGGGATGCGTGCGAGCTCGAAGGCTGATTTGCCTGTTCGGGCAAGAATAAGTTGTTGGACGCGTCGTCAAGGTGTGATGGGGCAGGAGTAGGTTAGATGATCTACACGCACGGTGAGTGGCCGGACAGACGGTCGACAACGGACTGACCTGGTGGCTGCGCAGGATGTGGGCATAATGAAGGACGCGGTGCGCTGGCCGTCGAGGGCGTGCGCGACCGTTGACGGCGAATTTCCTGGATGACGCAGCTGGCTGTACGCCCTGCGACGGACCAGGCGCGCGGCGTCCCTGTATCCTGTCCCCCCACGGTGCGTGCCCTGTTCCGCCTTCACGCGCACGAGCGCTCTTCGAGAGGCGTTCGAGAGTGCAGACTGCCTATGTCGGCGCGGGCGCTGGAGAGGGCGCACGCCGCCTCCTCGCTCGCGCTGGCGGATGCTGGAATGGAAAACGCGGTTCTGGGTGGGGGTGGGCCATCTTGTTTCGCACAGATCGCGTTCAGGCTTCGGGGCTTCTCTGGCGGTGATGATCAGGACGATGTCAGCATACGACCATCACCTCCTCTTTCTCTTGCACGCTCTCTATATCTGGCGCACGCACGGACTCCGCGTGCGTGGGCGTGCGTGGAGTGCCAGCGCGCGTCGCAACAGCGGCGGAGGGAGCGACGGGCGTTGGACGCGGGCTGGATGCAATCTGTCCCAGTTTGTGCACAAGTGGAGCGCGTCGGGGGTGTTCATTAAGGAGCGTTCTGGTGGAAGGCGGGCGCGGTTCTTGCAATAAACTGTCAGCGCTGGGCGCGTCCGTGTCAGATCGCCTCCTGCGTTCGGGTGCGCGTGCTGCCTTCCCCGGCACGGCTCGGCAGCGCCGCCTTCGAGGGGCGGCGTCGTCCTTCGAGTGCGCACGGCGCCGCTTCTGCATCGCGAACAACGCCCCCCTATGAGTGCGCTGTGGTCAGAAGTCTGGTCCCATCGTCGAAGGCCTCACGCGCGGCAAATACAAACTCGCCGCCGAAACCTCCTCGGAAATACAAATTCTGCGTCGGCACCACCGGCGAAAACATACCATGTGAGTGAGGCCGAGCCGACCGACATCGGCGCAGGCTGATCGGGGAGGGATCTGTGGGTGCCATCGAGCTATGTTGTTCGACCCTGGCCCTGTCGCCGCCCTCGCAGTCTCTTTCTGACCCGCACAGACGACGACGCCCTGCGGACATGCGCCCATGCTACCAGCGCCGCATCCCCGCGCGCCCAGCTGCGTACTGTGCACACACGCCGCCGGTATGTTCTCCTCCGCGCACACCCAATCGTTTGCGCGATCTCTACGTACAACCTCCGCGATTAGCTAAGCCGGACCGCCATCTCTCCTGCTGCGCCCTTCCCCTTACGTCCCCCCCACCGGCGAACATACCGGCGGACGCACGAGCCTGCTTCTTCGTCCACCACACCACGCCACCTCTCGTACGCCCCGCCCTACCGTCATCTACGCAGTCGCCTCACCGTCCCACCTCAGCTCACCAGCACCCCAACATCCGCCCTCGCCATATTCACGCTGCCTGCCCACCCGCCCTCACGCCACACCCCGTGCTGCACGCGCCCCCGTGAGATCCTGCGAAGCCTCGACGCGCGCACCCCGCGTCCGCACGCGCCCTCTGGCAGCAGGAATGGGGGCGTCCATTTTGATCCTCGGCCGTGCAACATTGCATGCGTCCCCTCCTCTGTCTGATGCCCCGGCCCGCCATCGCGCGCCCTGCACTCCGCTTTTCTTCTAGCGGCGGCGGCGGGTGCACCGGCACACGCGTGCACTTGCACGTTGCCATTCCTCGGAGGCGTACACCTCCGTCTCCGTCTCCGTCTCCGTCCCCCTTCCGTCGCTAGCCGCACCGCGCACATACCGAAACCCCTTCTATCCCAAAACATCACCGTGCGCGCGAACACCCCATCGAGCGCCGGCCGTCGACCGTCGCCCGTTGAACACCGGGTCTCGCACACCGGGCCGCGACGATCCACCACCCTCGACACCCTGCCACCGCCTGCCTCAACTGCCACCAGCCCCTCCCTCTCGACAACAGTCCGTGTATTTCCGTGTATTTCCCCCCCTTCGTGGCACGCCCTCTGAGGCGGATCGCCCGCCTGCGCCCTGTCGCAACTGTCCCCGCGCGGCGTCCCCCACGCCGCCGCAGCCTCGACGGTACCTAACAAACATCTAACATCACACTGACCGGACTCACCAGACGTGACACCACGCCGTCGCGCGCGCATCCCGGCTGCGCACGACGGACGGCGCGAGAGCCTCGAGCCCGCCGCCCCCGAGGTCGCCGTCCGGGTTCACAGATACCGTCACCGCCATGCTCTCCGAGTCAGCTCTCAACCTCTCTACCTCTCAGGCGTTCAAGCTTTCAAGCTCTGACGCAGCGACGGTGGCTGGACGCACGTCCGCTGCACATGGTGCCATGGTGCGTCGCCCACGACCCACCGGTGTGTGCACTACCACCCGACCCCGTCCCGAGTCCACCCGCTACTCTGTTACGCTTCCCGGCGCAGCAGCAGCAGCTTCCCCGCCCCAGGGCCAATTTACCTTCCTTCGGCCTCACCAGCGTCTCCCACACCTCAGGCTCGCAGCACTCCTCGGGCAGGCGAGCAGAGAGCAGTGCGATCAGCTCGCGGTGTTCCCCGCCACCGTCCCTCGATGCATCGGAGGACCGTGCGCCGCTACACGGCTGCAGCTGCGAAAATTGTGTGGTCCCATTGCTCGGCGCGGGCCCGGCCGCGGGACGCTGGCAGGCGGCAGCGCATATCGGGCATCCATGCACAGAAAGAGGGCCAAGTCCTCTCGCTCATTGTGGCAATCTCCAGCCCTCGCCCAAACAAGCTTTCGAGGGTCCCTGCGGACCCGTGCGCCAGCGACCCAGGGGGACCGACAGGGAGCAGACGATCACAGTATGCATTGTACTCATCGTAGACACACATATCTATTCCAAACTCGCAGACAGCACGATGTACAAAGCCAGACCGCAACGAGAGGGAAAAAACAAAGAGCAAATAAATCGCAAAGACAAAGACAAAGCTAGAGCTAAAACGAGCGTCCGACATGCGAGACCAGAGACCAGATAGCCTGTACCGAAAACGGCGAAAAAGACGTGCGCGAGCGACCGAGTAGCGTGTACGACGTAGAGCCTAATGCCCGAGGGCGTGCGGTAGATTGTATGTTACATGTATGCGAGATCAGAATCACAGTCAAAGTGCGTAGCTGAGCAGATAGCAAAACGGGGTCGCGTCGAAACGGGTGCGCTTGTACTGTGTACATGTGTCCTGGCAAGTGTCGGCGTGAAACGCGTCGGGCCACCGACCCCGCCCTCGCCGCCCTGTAAGAGCAGAGCAGCCCCATCTGCGCCCTGCTCCGCGCCGTCACTTAGGCTGACGGCTCGAGTGCGTCCAAGAGGTTCCCGAGGAGGGGGCCTCGGAGCGGCGGCGGCGAGGGCGTCGAGCCAGGCCTCTCCATGGGTCCCACTCCGCGCACAGATGACCTTTGTTCCCAACGTTGGCCCGCACCGACAGGGCGTAACGTTCGTCGCCCTCGTCGGGGCGGCACCAAACCCGTCCCACCGCCCCAGCAGCAGCAGCCACCACCACCACGTCGCCCCGGACGTTGTTGGTCCAATCAGTCACACTAGCTCTCTTCCGCGCCCACGGCCCCCGCTTCGCGCACGCTCCCGCCCGCCGCGCGCGGCCGCCCCGGCGCGCCAAACACGCTCCGGAGCAGCTTCTCGGCCTTGTCGCGCTCCTTGCGCTCCACCTCGACGCCGTCCAGCATGCGCACGTGCGGGCACGCGCGCATCACGAGCCCGCGGTACGCCAGCCGCCCCACGTACGCGTCGTCGGGCAGGTCCCGCCGGAACTTCGCGTCCAGCTCGCGCCACAGCAGCTCCTGCCGGCCGCGCTCGCGCTCGCGCCCGTGCGGCCGGTCGACGTCGTGCTCGCGCTCCGCGTCCGAGGGGGGGGGCAGCTCGTCCGCCGGGAGCGACACGGGGCCGTTCTTGGTGCTCGAGGAAGATCCGCGCGGGGCGGTGGCGGCGGAGGGGTGTGAGTGTGAGCCTGATGGGCCCGAGCCCGGTGCTTGTAGTTCGCTGTGGTGGGGCAAGTCGTGTTCCGCTCCCTGACGAGGGGGCCTGCGCTGGCCTTGCCCAGGCCCTGGGGCGGGCGGGAGCGCTGCAACCCCGGAGGTGCGATCACCGTCCGACGGCTGCAGAGCCCCTGGGAGGTCCTTGACGAGGAGGGGAAGATACCACCCGAGCGTGCACGGGTTCATCCTATACCCACAGGAACGGAAAACACGGTCAGCCTCGTCCACCACCACGAGAGTACGAAACAGAATAGGATACAGGTCCCGAGGACCCGCACGCGGCCCCCGTGCTTCTCTGCACAATCGTGCACCCTCACGTGCGTGATGCATGAACCTTCTCGTCCGTGCCCACGCCACAGCTGCACTCTGTACTTGCTCCGCGGGCATCGGCCATAGCGCCCCCCGCGTTCTAGCTCATGCACGGAATGGATGCGCAAAGCAAAGTGAAGAGAACTTGCCTGAAATCGATCATCTCCATGTCTTTCATGCCCCGGAGGACCCGCACGAGCTGCTTCGCGCCCTTGATCCGCGACCCAATAATGGTGAGCTTCCGCAGGCGAGTGAGGCCTTCCAGCGGACTCGGGTCCTCAAGGAAGTTGTAGTTGAGGTTGAGGACCCGAACGTTGGGTACGCTCCGGGCGAAGTCCGCCGGCAGTGTGATCAAGCGACATGCAGCCAATTCGAGGTAGACGAGGTTGTAGCAGGGCTCAGACAAGAAGCCGGGCTTGAGAGGATTGCCTATGTGGCGAAAAAGGAAATGCACGACAGGGAAGGACGGATTGGTCAGCAACCGTCAACCCCGCGAGCATGCGCAAGGTACGCAGATGCAAGAACCGGCAACACCCACCGGACAGGTACAGCCTCTTCACATCCCGTACATCGCGTATCGAGAACGTCCTGAATATACAACGTCGTCAGCAAGCGACCCGCATCAGCACGGGCGGCACGTACAACCCAGCGCGGCTGCTCTGGTTGCGCAGACTGAGGTTCTCCAGCTTCGCGAGCCTGTATGCCTTCACGATCGTCCCAAGCGAGTTGTTGTCCGCGTACAGCGTGCGCAGGTTGGGGAACGGCGCCGCGTTCAGCGTCTGCAGCCGGTTCCCACTCACGCGCAGAATCCGAAGCCGCGGCATGGCCACCTCGGGCTCGAGTTCGCCTAATGAGTTGTTATCTGCGGGGGGTTATGGCATTAGCGTCCGCCGTACACAACCATATCTGTCATTCTCAACAGCGAAGATCAGGCGCAGCCCGCTAGCGACCCTTCCTGATGCGGCAAATGACGTCGCGGCGACGTGACTGAGAACGAATATGAATGCGCCCACTCACCGAGATTGAGCGAGACGAGTGATGGGACTGATCCCAGCCCGCCGACGCTGCCGATCCGATTTTGGCTCAGGTTCAACATTTCTAGCCGAGTCCTGTCCAACAACACATAATGAAAGTTTCGTCAGTAGACGTGATAGATTGGAGAGCGCCCGTCAAGGGCACAATGTAGCCCCGTCTTGGTAGCCGCTAGAAGGCGCTATAGTGGGGACGCACCATTTGTACTCGTGCAAGTCCAACTCGCAGATTTCATTTGCCTGCAGGCTGAGCTTGATCAAACCGTCCATCTTTTGCAGGCCGTCCACGCTGTCGATATGGTTGCCATCAGCACGTAGCTCGCGCAAATGGCGGAGACAGTCCAGCTCTGAAAACAGAATAATGAGGATCTGCACCGTTCGCTGTCAATCAAGCCAGGGGGAAGACTCACGACGGAGTGAATCGATCTGGTTGCGGCTAATATCGAGGTTTTCGAGGCTCAGCAGGTGGCTAAAGGACGTGACTGCTGTGAGGCTGGTACGCGCACGGCCCGACGGCTGTTTAGCAGAACACCTAGCGGTCAAAAAAGGACACAAACGCACAGATTAGACGCGACGGAAAGTGTCCGGACGCCGCCCGGGACACCGCTCAACCAGGCAAGTTGGTTGTGATTCCTGTCGGATGCCACGCCCTATCAGTGGACCGCCGGCAACACCGTTTACCATCGCAATATCTCGCATCGTGCATCGTCGGACCAGGCCCACCGCTCCGTGCGTCCCCATGTCACTTTGCCATGAGAAGCCGCGGACGAAGGTTTGGGCTCTGAATTCGATCGCACTCCGCAGCGCCATCGCCGCGCGGCACGATGCAATAGAGTGGAGATACTCACAGAGACAATGAATCAAGGCGGGGCAGGAACTCCTTCAACCTCGCGGTGCTATCCAGGTTGCGGTGGGAAAGGTCGATCGAGGTTAGCTCCTCCCAGTACGGCTCGAACGGCTGCACATCCGTGATCACTTGCACCAGCCGGTCGTGCGCCACTCCGAAGCTACATTCCGTCAGGAACGTCGCATTCCCACTCACGCCCCGAGGCGTGGGTGGCGCCCGTGATGAAACGCGACGCGACCCAGAGCGCAGCGGAGAGCTTGCTGCGCCCGGGCCAGTACTCGGTCGACGAGGAGAGATGGGCTGGAGTTCTGATGTGGGAGGCCGGGACGAGGTGCTAGCCTTCGAGGGCGAGTCGTCTTCGTAATCTGTCCGGCGTCTGAGCGATACGCTTCAAGCCACTACTCGCGACGAAGACCTACCGTCATTCTCCAAATTGTCGAGCATGTTGGCGATGCGTTTCGATCTCGCCGACATTGCCGCAGAGCTCCCAGCCTTGTCCCCAATCCGCGAGCCAGCCGCAAGCGGGCTATCAGTCGCAGACACCTCTGGCGTAGGGATGTTCCGGCCAATGCCCACAATGGGCCCCTCGCGCTTGCCATCTGAGAAGCTCACCGACCGCCGGTGGCCTAGCTTGTTAGCAGGTGTGTACATCCGACCGCGGCTGGGATCCTTGAGGGCTGAGACAGGCGTGATACTCGCACTCTTCAATGCTGAACGAGGAGCAGGCGTAGGCGCCATCTCAGAGCTGGAGGAGCGAGTCGGCGGGTTGGGAGTCGTCGTAAGACTAGCATGCTGAGAGGGTCGAGCGACAGGAACGAGGAACTGGGGAAGGGTGTCATCGAACGCAGGCTCAGCTGTGTGTTCATCGAACGGTTGTCCTTGAACACCCTGCTGTTCCAGAGGGAGGTCAATTGTCGCTGTTGGGACCATACCCTCCGTTCCTTCCCCATCTTCATCGGGGGCCGTGTCGTCGGTGAACCCTGAGTACTCGTTCATCAGCCCCTCGTCATCCGCCGGTCCATCCTGTATGTAATCTTGTGAGGGACCGTCGGTCGAAAATGAAGTCAGCTCAGCCTCCTCCGCGTCCTCCACCTCCGATCCCCTATCGGCCTCCTCAAAGCGACCGCCCTGCGCATCCATCTCCCCATCGAGGTACATGGAGTCTTCCTGAGCGTCCTGTTGATCGGCCCCATGAGGCACTCCCTGCGTCCCAGAGTCATCCTCACGAAGGCTCTCGATATCACGGAACGGGTCCTCGCTGTCGTTCTCGTCGTCGAATTCCTGAGTCACATGGTCGTCCACCTCGGACATGCCCGCAGTGGCGAGGGCGGTGGCCTTCACCCAGCGCATCGTGGTACGATCGAGGACCATTTTACCAACCCTATCTGAGAGCAGAGGTACATCGCGGGGCGCGATGTTGATGAACTGCTTCGGACCGGGGTGTTTGACAAAAGACTCTGCACTCCCGACAGTGACCGTAGTCCCCGAAGCAGTGCTCGAGGACACGAAACGTGTGAGGTCCGCATTGCGGCCTGTTCGAAGTGAGGAAGTGGGATAAGCTGGACCGTCGACCGATGGAGGCGCGAGGAGCCCTGGGCTGGGCTTGATGGGCGATGGGGGCGCCGTAGACGTTGACGCAGAGACGAGCCTTACGGGGGGCGCAGGGAACTGGGCCAGCATACGCGACGACTCGAGCGACATTCGGGTAAAATCTTCTGCGAGATCTTTGGATACATCTGCGGCGGCCGCTGAAGGTCTTGGACGTCGGGGGGAGTTGCGCGGACTTGTTGCGACCTTTTCTCTCTGTTTTCCTCGCGAAACGCTAGATATGCGAGCATTCGCAGCAGACACTCGGCGCATTTGAGACTGTGCCGTGGATGGCTGTCGCGGTCGGCTTTGAAGGGCGAAGTCACCCCCACGGGTGCGTAGGGAAGGTACTGTGTTGTCTGCCGAGAGTACAGATGACTCGGTTGCGTCGTCAGTGCGCATGTGGGAGGCCTCCGTATCACCCGAGAAAAGCCGCTTGGAGCCCTTCATGTCGCTCCTGATCTGCGCCATAAGATTGGCGGCCTGTTGGCGGAAACCTAGAGACGAGTACGCTGACTGCCTCCCGGAAGAAACCGTGCCAGCCGGTGAAGGATCTCTGCTCGAGCCATCGTCGGGTACTGTAAGGAATGAGGGGCGCCCTGAATTGGAAAATATCAAAAAAGTGCGTGAGATATAATATAGATATACGCACTTAGTGGTTGCTGTTGAACCTCCTTCCCTGCAGATTCCTCAGGGGAGGCCTGGCGGTCCGCAGCAGGCGATCGCGCGGTCGCGACGGTGGAGACAGTGGAAAAGTCCCGCGCCTTTCGAATCTGGTCCATCATATTCCTCGACTCGGCGACGTAGTCTTTGCGCGAAGAAGGGCGAAGGATAATGGCGGCACCATCGCCCTTTTCGCTACTATAATCGCTAGCAGGACTCAGCTTGATACGTTTTGCACTACGAAGACGCGTGAAACTGGATTCCTGCACAGGAGAAAGTCCAGAAGGCGTGGACTGGCGAGACCCTTGATTTTCTCCGCCGCCTTCGCCAGATGGGGTGTTGACCGCTATAGAGTCGACCATGGCGGAGAGATGGTCTCGTGTAAAGGTATCATACTGGAACTGGAAGAGGCGAAGGCGTGGATCTGTAGGTGGTGCACTGAGAAGACGGGTAGCAGGTCCTGGCGCAGGTGTGCTCTGGGCATTTGGAGGCGGGCCAGCTGGATTGAAAGGGCTAGGATGGGGAATGGAGAAAGTGAACTGTCCATGCGCCTCGTCGACCTGTAGATGATCACGGCCCGATATACTCCTAGAGTTTTGGAGCTCTTCCTCTTCGTCCTCTTGGACGTGTGAAGGCTCTGATGGCGGAACGTGAACCTGGGAGAGGCGAGAGGGCACGACCGGTACTGCAGTGGTAGCTCGGATAGAGGGTGGAGGTAGGGATGATGATGACTTTGGAGGCGACGGAGGTTCGAACATCTTCTCAAGGGCTAGAGGGCTAAAGAAATCCTTGACTATAGGCTTCTTGGCTCGGCCAGGTGTCTTGGGCAAAAGCGGAGCCTGGGGCACCTCCTCGCGGACGATGAACGTACCGGCAGAGTCGCCCGAGCGAGACGCGTCAGAGACTCCGCAGAGGTCATTGTTACGGACCAGAACAGAACCAAGTGGCTGAGTTAGCGAGAGATCAGAGCCAGAGTGGGCGGAGTCAAAGGATTGGTCCTCTTCATCTTGCCAATCAACCCATTCATCGACGTCCGCAAGCTCGTCTGTAAGCCATGCTGGTTTGGACTGTTCGCTCGCCATCGCCCAAAGCAAAGAGAATAAAATAAAGACAGCAGACGAGCCAGCGACGGCAGGGTCGAGTTAGGGGTGGATGAGAAAGACCTGGGTAGTTAGTGCAGAACGAGGAGGAGGAGCAATGAACACGCCCGCCACCCTCAACCGCGTCTGGCACGTGACCGCGGCATTGAGTGGCTGAACGCGTCTTCCCCTTCCTCCTCTCCCTTTCGCGCTCTGTCTTACTTCAGACCATTGCAAAGTCTCGTATCCTGCCTTTACAAAGACTTCACTTTTATGTCGCAAAGACTGGACTGTAAATTGTCCCACCTGTTACACCCGCCAGTCATGGATCGCCTTGCAACACTTTGTCTTCTTTAGTCTATGACCAGCTCGGGCCTATATAAGATGGCTAGGTCCTAAGCCCTGGCTAGCGTTAGCTATCCTCGAAGGCCCACTCAAACAAACCACCAGCTCTCACATCACGATGTTCCATTGTCACAGTACCCTAGGGCGGACTAAGTCCGCCATGGACGTCGACACTATATACCAGTCTACAACTCCGCAATCGCGCGCAGAAAACACGTACGCTCACTTTATCCCGTTTCTTATGCTCCTTATGCACTTCAGCACATGATTATATTTCTCCAGACCGCCGCAGCCATACCATTGGAACGGGCCACTCACGCCTGCATCGGATCAGAGTAGTACTCACACCGCACACCCCTCGCGACCTCCACCGCCACGTGTTGACGACGACGACGAGAACGAGGAGGAAATAACTCCCAGCCAGCTATCGAGCCTCATGTCTTTCGAAGAGACAAACGGGGATGAAGTTGGAGCGTCGCGGACGCGATCGCCAACGCCAATGGCACAGTCGTCGCAAACCCTCTCGATGATGGAGTCTATCATTCTTGGGCCATCGGGACCCTCTACACCTGTGACCACGGGTGAGTGTACCCCTCTCTTCGGAAGGGAATGGCATCAGTCGTTCAATCGCCCCCACGAACCGTTTCGAGCCGTTCTACGACTCGTATTCCGTCACTAATTTATGAGCAATAGGGCCGCCCTTTCCTTTGACCATGGACGCCTTCCTCGCGCATCAGCTCTCCATGGCCCGCGACGCTCAGACCCAGCAGCTCACAGCGATCATGGAGTTGGCTGCAACCCTTAGCACGGGCATTGCAGCGATGGCACACGAGATCAGGCTGCTGCGAGAAGATGCCCAGAAGGCCAAAGAGCGGAGCGAGCAACCACCGAGAGCGCGTGCCGGTCAGCGCACTCGTCTGCCGCAGCATCCTCGATGATGCTGCCTCCACCTTGCGGTGTGGTTGTATGAAGTTCGTAGCCTTATCATTTCGCTCTTGTATCCTTATGCATGTTTGTCCACCCACAAATCACGAAGAGCCCAATCATCCACCCAAAGTGATGACCAATGGGATGACACTGACAGTATAGTGGCAGACGAAGCATTCATGCCGTACAGTGTGGAAGCTAAGAGATTGTTTACAATTGCCGAGTCCTCCAGGTAACAGAATTCAAAAGAAGTCATACGAAACATTAGGTCGTGTCAGGCGCAGAGCGTGCACAATGTGAAGCTAGTCGTATCCGTTCTTTCCAGGAACAACACCGTGCGCAGGACCACCCTTGCCGAACATCTTGCGCAGGTCACCCGCAAGCTTTTCCGGCTGCTCGTACGCAGCAAAGTGGCCACCTTTGTCATGTTCGGCCTCAAACTTGACGTTGCCGAGCATAGAGGTCCACCTAATCAATTGTTGAAGTGAGTGGGCAAATCCCAGAGTGCATGCGGCTCGCGAACGTACGACTTGGGGAGCCGTACAAGCTCGCCGGGAAAGTAAGACGCGCCAAGAGGGACGGAAGAATACTTGGTGCCCTCCAGGACATCGTGCTGATTTTGACTGGTCATCTCGTAGTAGATTCTTCCCGCGGCAGCAGGCCCCGAACGAGAAAACCAGTAGATCGAAATCCACTCTAGCACTGCGAATGTAGCTGTCAGCGGGGTACCACTGACCGGTGCAGCGAAAAGGACACCTGCCTTCATCTTCCGTCCAAGGGTATTTGTCGGACCAGTCCACCAATTTTTCGTAGATCCACGCGAGAAGGCCGACAGGCGAATCAGACAGGCTGTACCCCAAGGTCTGGGGCTGTGTCGCCTGCTCTATGAAGTATCCCCTACCCTTGGACTGCCACTTCATCGAGTGTGCAAGGCGCGTCTTCGTTACTGTGTCGAAAGGGATGGTCAACATACCGAGGAAGAGCAGCGGGTTTGAGAAGAATTTGGGTGCGCGGTAGCTAAAATTACGCGTTAGGTTACGCCAAACGCAAAGGGAATGATGGATCGTACAAAGGCATGTTGCTGTGCCACGCCTTAATGTTTGTGTGGCCATAGTGCGTTACGGCATGGGCACCAAGCTTTCAACAGCCGTCAGCACTTGGTGACTATGCTCCGTAACAGAGCTTACGATATGCCCCCAATCACCACCCTGGTACACTAAAGCCGAAAAATAGGTGCTCAGGAGCAACGCAAGCGGAGTGAATGTTAACGAGACCCACCATACTCGTTGTATCCCAAAGCGACCATGAGCTTGTTGAAAACCTGTACGGCTGCTCAGCTTCCGACACGCAAAGTTAATATTAGCTCTCCGGCTACCTCTGCATATTGACGGCCTGCAAAGCCAGGCTTCTTCGGTGCCTCCGAGAAACCGAACCCAGGCAAGCTGATGGCAACGACATGGAAACTGGGATGTTCATCGGACTTCGCCGTCAAGATCGGCAAGACTTTCTTGACTTCCAGGAAATCGCCTGGCCCTGGATTCGGAAAGGTAAGTATATACCAATTTCGAGACAGACGCGCCCAATCTAAAGCTCACAGCCGTGCACAAAGAGCAAGGGAATCGCGTTCTTGACTTCACTCTTCTGGTGGACATAATGGATGTTGAGCGTCCCGTGGCCATCCACCTCGATGTCGCGCGTAAACATGGGGAGCTTGTTGATCCCAGCCTCCGCCTTACGCCAGTCGAAGGAGTCCTTCCAGTACGCGACGAGACGCTTAATGTCCGCGAGGGGTACACCGTAGTTCCATTCCGCGCCCTCGAGCTCGTCCGGAAGCCGCACAAGGTCGAGCTTCTTGCGAAGAAGTTCGAGGTCGGTGTCGGACACGGCGACAGTGAAGGGCTGCTCGGTGGTGTCAGCCATGGTATGCGTCACGTCCTGATGGTACGAAGAAGAAGGCTACAGGGTACGCGAGCTGCCATATGGTTTTATAATCCGGGGTCATGATCCAGAACTGCGGCCTTCGTGACCGGTACCGGATAGCCTTCTCACGACTTAGAATTTGAACGTTTGAATGCTAGCTCTGAGTCAGCAGCCTGAGGTGAGAACCAGGGGGTTGAAACTCCAGTATTGATGCTGCTGCGTGCATAGGATCGCAATGTGTGTACAACGTTGAGTCAGATACTAATAGCGCCTGAGGTGAACAAGAGGGTTTTGGTCAAGAATTGACCATCGACTGCGTCGGACTTACACCAATAGTCCTCTATCCGAAAACATCGGGTTGGTGACCACCTTACCCGGACGCAGCTGCAGCCGGCGGCAGATCCCGGACTTAGTACTTAGCGCGTAGCGCCGCTAGCACTTACTCGTACTTAGCTGCACTTGAGGCGGAAGACATATACTTATATCCACTATGTCCATGCGCGCAAAGCGTCTTGCCTCCCGTCGCCTCAGGCTCAGCTCCTCCATTCATTCCACCTGATGTGTTTTTCAAGTCATTAACGAAAATATAGTCCAGCACTGCCAGGGATGATTGCCGTCTTTGTCCGGCCGCGTAGAGCCGCGCAATGTTGAAAGGAGCGACGCGGGCGAGATGACGATTATGATTTGCTGAGTACAAGACGACAAAAACGATGCGGATGCGATGTAACAAGAGTAGGGCTAAGAGACAGGTGATTGACGCGAACAAGTGTTGAAACTAGGAATATGAGGAGTGTACGGCGACAGGAAGACGATACGAAAGCGATGAAACAAGCATGGACGGAGGCGAATGAATGATGCGAAAGAGAGAAATGCCAGTCACTGAGAGGACGATACGAGAAAAGAACACGACACCTGCTCGGCAAGGCGAGAGTCAGTGGGGGATCGCCATCGTATAGATCGCAGTGTGTGCTTACCATCTTCGAACTCTAACCCGACTAACCCTTAACCACAGAAACCCCTCGAAGATCTTGAAACCGGAATCTTGAATCCAACGGAAGTCGGCCTAGGTAATCGGCATCAGTGTGGAGTAGCGAAGGTGTACGAGAAACACTGACCTGGAAGGATGTATGAACACCTTCTCCGTCGCGCGCCGATGAACCGCCCGGATGTAGAGTGAGCTATGCGGATCGTGTCGGCAAAGAAGACGCCTATGTTGATTCGTCAGGTTAGCGCAGTCAGATATGTAACGTAGTATTATCACTCACGTTAGCTATAGACGCAGCTGCGAGAATCTCAAGGCCCGTATTCTTCCATGCCGGCCCATGTCCTAGAAAAGGACCGGAAGGGGGTGTTTAGCGCAGAGCATGACGTGAATATGGTTGGGTCAACTCACCAAACGTCTGGAACGCTTTCGGGGATAGACCGACCATGACAAGCTGTGATGATGAGTAGAACGACCAGCGTCTGCTACATCAGAGGCAATACGACGCGAACACAAGCACGGACAAGAACAGGAACAGGAACACAGGCACGAACGCGAACACGAACACGAACACGAACATAATACGAACACGAGCACGGACACGAGCCAGAACAAGAGCAAGAACACGAGCAAGAACACGAGCAAGAATACGAGCAAGAACACGAGCAATAATACGAGCAAGAATAGGAACAGGAACAAGAACAAGAACACGAACAGGAACACAAACAGGAATGCGAACCGGAACGAAACAGGAATACGAGCACGGAGAGGGAAATGAGCACGAAGGAAAATGAACACGAACAGGAGCCCGAGCACGAGAACGGACACGGACACACAACCACACTCGAAACGAATCCCCAAAGAAAGCCACAGCCGTCAACCGCGAATCTAAACCATCTGCCAATGAGACCTCCGCTGAGCCGTCGTCGCCGTCCTTCGACCGTCGAGCCACCGCCGCTGCGCCCCCCGTTCCCCAGTCCCATGGCCGGAGGTCCTCGGGGCTTGCATCACCCTGGGTCGCTTCGCCACTGGAACGCCGCTATCCGAGAGCTCGCCGTCTTCCTTGTCGTCGGTCTTCCGCTTCCGTCCAGCGAGGTCGTCCTGCCGAGAGGGGAGCTCCTGTTCGCCGTCGAAACGCCGCTGGATCGTCCTCCCGCTCCTGGCCGCCGTCGTCGACCCCGTCACTACCGCCACCGCACTCGCCACCACACTCATCACCCTCTTCTTCCCGGTCGTCAACATCGCATGGCACGTCTTCATCTTCTTGAACTTCAGCCCCGCTAGCGTCCGAGTCCTGGCGAGCGCGTCTTGAACCTCCGGAACCTTGCTGGCATCTGTGTCAACATCCTCATCATCGGTCTTGCGCTTTCTCCCCCTGCTGGCGTCCACGTCGGTTGTCCTGGTCCTCGGCGCATCCTCTGGGGTCGGTCCTGTCAAATTAGCCTTCGCAGCAACAGATACCTGAACCAAGTTAACTCTCGGCGCAGGCTCCGTCGTCCTCCTGGGGGTCGGCACTATCGACCTGACGTCGGTCCTGGTCCTCCGGCTAGCAACGTCCACGGCCTCGGCTCTGGTCCCGGTCCTCGGCACGTCGGTCCATCCAAGGTCGGCGCTGTGTCCAAGGTCGGCTCCAACGTCCTCGTCGGTCCATCCACGTCCGCGGTCGGCTCCAGGTCCAAGGTCGGCTCCAGCATCCTCGTAGGTCCCCACCGGCTCCGGCCTGAATCCCATCAGACCGAAGTCGGCGCTAGGCATCGTGCAGATCGGTCGGTCCCAGTCCTCCGGGCGGGTCCACTCTTCGACAGGTCGGCCACTGTCCTCGAAAGACCAAGGCGTACTCGCGGCCGTCGTCTCCGCGCGCACGCCCTGAATCCCGTCGACGTCCATGCGGTCGGCCTCGTCTTCGTCCTTGCCGAAGAGCGCGACCTCCCAATTCCCCTTTACCACGCACGACTCGTCCACCCGCATCCCCACCAAACCGAACACCACCTCGTCATCCTCGTCATTCTCCTCGACATCCCCGTCGCTCCCGCTCTCTTCCACGTCGCTCTCGTCGTCGTACCCGCCCCACAGGCTCTCGTCCTCGTCATCACTGTCCTCCACGTCCTCGTCGTCCTCATCCTCGCTGTCAACCTCCCCGGCCGCCCACATGCCCGCGTCCACGCCCCCCTCGGAGTCCCCATCGTCCTCCATCATCGCCGCCTCCAGCCTGCGCGCCATCAACTCGACCTCGCGCACCTCCCGCATCGCCCGCCGCACCGCGCGCGACCTCCCCGACTCGCCCCGTGTCGCCGCGCCCCCGTTCTCATTCGCGCATTCGCTCCCATCGCTCCCGACATCCCCGTCCGCCTTCCGCTCGACGAAGTAGACGACCTCGCCGCGCCTGATGAGCACCTCCTCGATGAGCCCCTCCGTGTCCTTCCCCAGCGTAGGGAGAACACGGTTGTGGGTGAAGCCCATGGAGGGGGCGCGAGCCGCATACTGTCCCCCAGGAACACGCATGAGCTCGGCAGCGAGCGCGCCCGTGGCGGCATCGAAGGTGTAGACGTAGGCGGTGGAGGTGTTGAAAGAAGACATAGTGATGGAGTGGAGAAGTGAAGAAGTGTAGAAGTAGAAGAGTGTGTGAAGTTCGATGTACTGCGCAGCAGTAGTGTAGTGATGGATGGAAAGAAAGGTGAGGGAGAGGGGATAGCGGCGGGGGCAGGAATATATGGGCGGGCTGACGCGGGGCTGACGAGCGGATAACCGAATAGGTAGGTACTCACGGCCGGGCTGACGAGGTCTGGACTGCTCGAATGGCTGCTCTTCGGTACGTCCAGTCGCAATTATAAATGTGACCGCGTCGACACTGAAAGATGTACGGTGAATAATATATACTTGGGCTATCAACGCACCTCTACATCAGTACCCTTGCGTTGCAAGCAGTAACAAAACAAAATTGGGAATCCCGAAAGCTGTCGCTCTCCGAGTACGACATTGAAGGGGGCATAGTGAGTGTATAGACATCAGCATACTGTGACTGTACAGCGTGAAGCCCGCTGATGCTTTTATTGACCATACTGGGGATGTAAGACGCAAGATATACCACGTAGCCAATGATATACGTACTTACCAACAGACTCTCAATCATATCCATTCTTCCCGAAAACAACGCCATGCGCGGGTCCGCCCTTGCCGTACATCTTCCACAAGTCTCCCGCAAGCTTCTCCGGCTGCTCGAACGCGGCGAAGTGTCCGCCCTTGTCGTGCTCAGATTCGAACACGATGTTACCGATCATGCTCGACCATCTGTGGAGGGCGCGTTAATTTTACGAGCGTGACTGGGATATTAAATGACTAAGGGGCGTACGCCTTGATGGTCGGGATGATCTCGCCGGGGAAGTAAGACACGCCGAGCGGAACTGACATCCACTTAGTGCCCGCCTTCGTATCATGCGTGTTCTGGCCCGTCAACTCGTAATAGATCCTTCCTGCCGCCGCAGGACAGGAACGTGAGAACCAGTATATGGAGATCCACTCGAGAACTGACACACAAACAACTTATCAGCATGTCGAAAGGCAGATATATGCAGCCCGTACCTTCATCATCGGTCCACGGATATCCATCCGTCCAAGTTACCAGCTTCTCGTAGATCCACGCAAGCAGTCCGACCGGCGAATCCGTCAGGCTGTACCCTATGGTCTGGGGCTGCGTGGCTTGCTCCATGAAATAGCCCATCCCCTTTGTTCGCCAATTTCTCGCGTTCCCGTGTTTTGCCTGAGATGAATTGTTGGAGCTGGAGAGCCAAGAGCTCAGCCAAACCAACGGATTTGAAAGAAGCTTCGGCGGCCCGACGCTGGTACCCGTGTCAGTCAAGGTTCGCTTGCGGAATATGACAAATGAAATACATACGAAGGTACGTTGGTATGCCACGCCTTGATATGCTTATGTCCGTAATGGGTCACAGCGTGGAGGCCGAGCTATCGTTGTGAGATCAGCTTAGTATCTCGGCGGGACGCTCGGGTGCTTCTGCTTGCTTACTATATAACCCCAGTCTCCACCCTGGTAGACTGGCTTTGAGTGGTGAGCACTAATCTACGCCAAAAATCAACGACAGACGCACCGTACTCGTTGTACCCCAAGGATAACATGAGCTTGTTGAAGACCTGTCTGACGAGTAAGACTTCCGCGTTACCTGTTGTAATTTCAATTTGTCATGACGGACCTCAGCATACTGACGACCCGCAAAACCCGGCTTCTTCGGTGCTTCAGAGAACCCGAAGCCGGGCAAGCTGAGAGCGACAACATGAAAGCTGGGGTGATCCGGAGACTTCTCCGTCAAAAGCGGGAGCATCTTCCGGGCTTCAAGAAAATCACCCGGCCCTGCAAAAGCTATTTGTCAATGATACATGGAAGACGGACAACGCTACAAACATCCGTGGGAGAAAAGTAGGGGGATGGCATTCTTGACCTCGCTCTTCTGGTGGACATAATGGATGTTGAGTGTGCCAAACCCATGTACGTCGATGTCGCGCGTGAACATGGGCAGCTTGTTGATCTCTGCCTCCGATTTGCGCCAGTCATATCCGTTGACCCAGTGAGAAACAAGACGCTTCATATCCGCGAGGGGCACGCCATAGCTCCAAGCCGCGTCGTCGAGCTCATCCGGGAAACGCACAAGATCAAGCTTCTTGCGAAGAAGGGCGAGGTCATCGTCGGGCACAGCGAGCACAAACGGTTGTTCCGTGGAGTTAGACATGCTTGAGGGAGAGCAGTGCGGGGGCGAACGTAGATAATGCGAAGAACGCGGCTTATAAGTGAGGGCAGTCCGACGTGTTACGTTCATGATGACATGCCCCGACCGGGGGTCATGCCGGTGAGCGGACGAAGTAGAAGGATGGCATGAGCGCAATTGACTCAGCAAGACCGATCTACTATAGAACGGGACTGCGAATGAACACACTTGGACGGAGTGAATGGGAGAAGGGTGCAGGCTCACTTGGTTCTGTCGCGGGTGTACGAGACCACGCAGGATGCCGATGGGCGTCTGTCGCCTGCAGCCCGGCGCTTGCCGAACGGCCATCTTAAGGTTCTTACTTCGCTCGGGTATGTCTGGCTCACTCCAATGCTCCTGTACCGAAGCTGGTGTCTATGTGACGACTGAAACACACTGCAAGCTGTCCCAGCCTCCACAAGATGCTCTCAGAGTCTTTCTCAGCCCATCGCCAAGCACAGCAATACTGCCAGTGCCATGTTTGCAACGCATACGCTTTGCAGTCGCCTCTAATGATCAATATGCTACTACGCTAGCACTGGCCGACCTCCAGGCTTATTTAAATATGTAAGTGATATATCAGTCAGTCACTACCTATATTTTAGGATGTCGTACGTCTGCTCATCGGCCGTTTCTGGACTAGCATTGCCGCTGATTGACCGTAAACTTTGACTACGAACACGCTCTCGCGACGGGCTTGCGCAGAACGGAGCCGACATTTGACTCTCCCGGGTGTTATTTGCGTTGCCGGATGCGCGTTTCGTATACCCTCAGTAGTCAAGGAGTCGACACGCTAGCGTCTGGAGCTCCTCATACGTCGGCGCAATTATGCTAGCCGGCGCCGTGAAAGGTGTAGTCGCCCCTTAGTGGCGGTTTTGATTCTTTTGCATCTACAAGTCGCAGTGAATTCTCACTGCACTCCTCCCTCTTGCTACAGGAGGTATATCACGATGCGCTCTCCAAGTCCTTGCTGAAGGCCTTGGCGAGCATCGATTCCTCCGATGGAGGCGGGGATGCTGCACCGCCACATTCTCACACCACCGATGGGCCGGTACCGCAATATAACACAAACTTTACTGACCACTTCGTCGCATTTTTCGTTGGCGTTCCTTCTTCGCGTCAATACCTCTATCCAGAATCCAACGCGTTGCGCGACCAGCCCGTGTAGCACCGGCACCAGCGACCCCACCCAATGCACTCTACGCTGGCGAACCGGGAGTGTCGAGAGGGCGATCGAGATCTGTCAAAGAGGTGATCGAACTGGCAAGGGCCCCTGCCGACGCGAGAGGATGATCGATGATGGGGCCGCGGCGGGTCTTGCGCGCAAATGGGAAAATTCATGCGCACCCCCACCCACGCGGCAATACACCAGAGCCCAATGTCTGAGGGGTGTACGCAGCACGCGCTCTTACCTCACCCTGCCATCTCATTACGCCGCTCAGCTCACCGCACAGACACACACACAGCTCTCGTTGACCGGAGCGCGAGCTGAGATCTGAGAGCTCGACGACCCCACTCTACTCTCCGTCGCCAAGAACACGCCCGAGATACAAGGTCACCTCAGTCTCCGTCTTGCGCTAACTCCGCGCAGTCAGCATCGTGGCCGTCGAGCGGGACCGAGACTGTTGAACTTCGCTTTCGTACCCCCACTTCCACGACGCGCCTCATCGTCCTGCGTACGCTACTGGCTCACAGTCTAATCTACACTACTGCTCTCTCGACCGATGCGTTGGATCTCCGGCTTTGCCGTGTGTTCTATCCTCTGGTCCTCTCTCTCGCGTGGCGTGGCGGGTGCTACTAGGGCTGCAGGAAACACGACATGCGCGAGTACTCAGCTGGACTGGTACACAGACGTAGTCGGAGAGACACCATGTGAGCTCTCCTCGCTTGTAGTAACGCGTGAACGCGTCTCCTCATCAGACATCGGCGGTGGCACGTAGGTGCCACATACCAGAAGCTCAGGCAGATATGCAACCCCGATTGTGAGTAGCCAAAACGTATCCACGCTGCTGGCCATGTTCGTTGACCATCCCGTGCTGCATCTAGACCTGGTCCCCCAAATGAACACTGACACACCCGGGGATACCTGCTCCGACCAACTCTGTATGTGCTTTATTCCCCAGAGGCTATTTGCCAATGTGTTTCTGACCCCTGCGCAGCCACCTGTTGTTGCAACTCTATATCCTGGGCGCTGAGCATGCTATGCATGAAGTAAGTGCATCGCATCGGATCCCTGCGAGCTACACTAACGTGTGTGTCTCCCTCCAGCTGTCAATACGACCTCACGCCTGGCGGCTCGGATAGCGGCATCGACGCCGGTCTGTCTTTATATTTTCTTCCAACGTTTACAAGAGCTGACAGCAATATTGCAGGGGCGGGCGCATACGGGATATACTCAAGGACATGCGGGAAGCCATTGAACCAGACGTGATTATATTGTTTATCCGCTCTTTGTGCACGTCTGACTCGAGTTCCAGGCTGCCGACCGACATCCAGACCGCGGTGTGCAATAAAGCGATCAAGTTAGACGATAATCTTTATTCGTTGTTCTGGGTCAACGGTGACTGGTAAGAACCATATTATTCGGTGTGCCAACATCTGCTAACCACGGCGTTATAGGTTTTAGTGAGTTCCCTTCAGGCTGCAGTTACTCCCCCGCACTGATCGCCCCCCCCAGTGTATATACGAAGCAGCAAATGTCGAAAAACTTTGCCGTCACGAACAACAACTCCTTCACGCACTGCAACTCCACGCTCAAGGCGTCCGCAGCCGCCTCCCTCAGCAGCTCCCTCCTTCCCACCTCCACCTCCACGAGCTCAAGCTCAAGCGCCGCCACTCCTCAATCGAGCAGCGAGAGCTCACACTCAGCAGTCGCGATGGGCCCCATCATCGGCGGCGCCGTCGGAGGCGGCCTAATCGCCATGGGCCTCATCGCGCTCGGATTCTTCCTCCTGCGCAGGCGTCGCCGCCGCCAGGGCCCCACGCCGCTCGACCTGAGCAAGGAGTACAACGACTCGAGCACGCCCGCAACCGAAGAAGAGATGGTCGTCACCCCCTTCTCCGCCCCCTCCGCGCACAGCAGTACGTCCCCCCACCGCCACCCACCGGCCCCTGGCTTCACGCTTACCACTTCACTTAACTTAACAGATCTCGGCTACGGCGGCGGCAAATCCGCCTCCGAAGAGTTCGCCTTGCTCCCGCGGGGCTACACGAGCCCGGCCGCGACCGAGAAGCTAACATCCCCCTGGGGCGCGAGCACGCACTCGCTCGCGGAGACCGACGGCGAGCGGCACGAGGACGGCGGGCCCGCGGCCGCGCTGCAGCGCTCTGCGTCCGGCCGGTTGCCGCCCGCGTACCGCCGCTCGTGGGACGGCGGGCCCGACCCTGCGCAGGTCGCGCTGCCGCCGTCGGAGGTCGGGTCGGGGTCGGGGATGGGCAGCCCTAGTGTCAGTGGGAGCGGGAGTGGGGGTGGGAGCACGGTGCTGCGCGTGGTGTCGCCGGGGAGGGACGTGAAGCGGCCGCTGCCGCCGCCGGACTCATAGCACCGTCTGCCTGCACACGGACGCTGGTGGGATGTGGATATTGGTGGGCTGTTTTAGCCACCTCGCATGTTGATCTCTCGGTATACCTCATCGTACTCATTCCTTTGGGACGCTCGCTCTGCTGTCATATCAGTATGTACATACGGCGGCCTGGTTAGGTCGTTCACGCCGTAATGCATCCTCCGTGGGATGTTATGCTTGTGCAGCCATGAAGCAACATATTTATAGGAAGGCCCGCATACAGAGACATGCGGTATACGCAACTAGAACGATACCTCTACCGGGGCGCGCCTGATCACCATATCGCGCCCGACCATAATACACTGATTCTTCGGGATGAGCTCCCAGTCCTCCTCCCTATAAGTCGTAGGCTCGCTCGCGATGATAACATGGTCCCCGTGCTCCTCCTCCGTCTTCACGTTTCCCGCCCCATTGTCCACGCCCTCCTTGTCCGGGTGCCCCGGAAACTTCCTGTTTAGCGCGACGCCCGCGCGCGTCGATAGGTACAGCGACGGCGGGTGCTCCGTCGCGCTGTTCCGGAACCGAATCGCCAGCAGCTGCTCCCCATCCGTGATCGCGATGTTCAGACTCGACGGCTCGACGGCCCTCCCCACCCTCCCCATCGCCTCCCCCTGCAGCCTCAGCACCGTCCCAACCGCGCGCTCCAAACATCTTCTCATCTCCTCCAGCTCATACTGCTCCTCCCACGCGCCCTCCCCCCTTCCCTCCCCAAGATACGTAAAGAACAACGCGGCAAACATCTCCGAGTCCGTCGTGCCCTTCACGCACTCATGCGCCTTCTCCGACAGCTCCAACGCCATCGCCCTCCGCACCGCCGCAAAGTGCGCCACGGCCCCGTTGTGCATGAACGCGTGGCGCCCGAACGCGAACGGGTGCGCGTTGTACGTCGTGATCGCGCTCGCGCCGCTCGCCGCGCGGATGTGCGCGAGCACCGCGTGCGCGGCCGTCCCCGCGCACAGCGAGCGGAACACGGGGTCCGTCTGCGGCTGCCGCAGGATCTTGTACGACACCGGGCGCGGGCCCGTGCACTCGCCGAACTCCGCGCGCGCGGTCGTGTACCTGTAGGAGTGCGGCGGGCGGTGAGTCTGAGACCCCCGTGTGTGCGACGTGCGTGTCACTGTGTGAGCCAAGAGGGGGCACTCACCAGACGAGGCCGAGGCCGTCGAGGTTGTACGGGCTGTTGCGGAGGCTCATCTCCTGCTTGGTCGCGGTGCGGTCTGCGTCGGGCTCGAAGTGGAAAAGGTAGGGCAGGAAGCGGTCGTGCACCTGCTTCGCGATGGCGTGGTCGGGGAGGATGAGGACGTCCTCGAGCAGGCACGGCTCGGTCGCCGAGAGGTACGCAAACCACCTGCACATTCTGACTTGCGCTGTTAGGGAGGGTGTGTTGATTCTTCTGTGGTTGCGAGTACGCGTATTGGTAGGTGGAAGGGCGTGTAAGGCAGACCACTGACGCTCCTTTGCTCTTTATGAGGCCTCGGCGACTCACTCGAACTATGCACTCCACATACACGATCCGCTGTGGAGCTGAACGCAGTCAGGCACGCCACACGCGTAGTAAACTCAACGCTCTGCGAATATGTAGGTCACCGGTCCCGATGACATATTGCCAGACTAAAGTTTGGATGCGTTCAGTACCCTTGCTCGCGCTCGGAAGCGTTTATCAGCTATCGCTGAGTGAACGTCAATCACCGCACCGAATGCACGCATGCCGCCCATATCTAACGGGCGAGCTGGTCTTCCAAGTATACTTCAACGCTGCCCTGAACGGAACACTGTTAAGAATAGCCCACGGACGGACGCCCTAGACCAACCCTGCGCAGTAGTGCAGCTGGTATACGTACGGACACGTTCGCCGGAGTCCTGAAACGAAACATACTGAAGAGAGGGCCGTGAAACGAAGAGTGCATAACTCTTACAAAGGTAGGAGCGTCTCGTCGGGCCTTACACGCTTCGCGCGCTGCATGGGATAAGCAGAGCAGTACACGAACCTGTCCCAGACATCACACTCTCTGGATGGACGTCCAGACGTTCACCGCATACGGCACATGGACGAATGGGCTACTCATCTGTCGAACACGAATGGAAGTAAGTAACAAGATGGAGATCGTCGTGCTTACTGCCCCCCTGGTAGAGAAGAGCGGCCATATCGCGCACTGCCAGTGGGATGGACATGGCGGAAAGCGGCAGTGCGGTAGTGGTGATGTGAGTTGTGTATGTCCGTGGTGAGGCCGAGATGGCTGCTGCGAGGATGGCAGGGAGCTAAAGATGGAATAACGTCGAAGAGAGACTTCTGGGAGCGATGGAGTTGAGGGAAGGCGTTCATAAAATTAAAGTTGCACAGATGTATATTGGCTGAGAAGTGATACGCGTGGCACAGGCGAAGAGAGGCATGGCTGCGGTCTGCACAGGGTGTGAGAGTAGGCTTGGGACGGGGTTCCCATCGGTGTGAGGATGAGACGGAGGTTCTGAAGCTGGCGAGACGAGAGCGCGTGTGATGAGGTATGGAGAGAGACGAGCGGGAACGCGGCCAAGACGTTTGGACGAGCGACCTCACACAGGCACGGGCAGGCAGTGTGCATCCCGGCCGGCGCCCGCCACCCGGCACGGCGTCTCCCGTCCGCCCGCCGTCACCATGGTTGCGCCTTCTTCCGAAGAAGAATTCCGTCTTGGCTTCACCATCTAAGCCAGGCGGCGGCAGCGCGCGCAGACACTACTGGCAGTCGTCGGGTGCGACGATGAGGGCGAGGGGAACGAGAGCAGACGTATGATGATGATCAGGGCGTGATGGACGAGTTGAATGTGAGAGGCGGCGCCCATGAGTGAAATTGGGAATAAACTGGGGTAAACGGAGGGTAGCGCGGCAATCTGACGGGCAACCCTTCCTTCTCCTCCGCCTCCTTCCTCTCTTCTGCCCTCCACAGCAGCCCCCACGCTCTTTCTCCTCCATCCAGGCGGACAGGCCCGCACCGTCCCGCCGTCCACGCTCGCCAGCACCCGTCCTTGGCCTCTGCTCCTACCTCAACATGCTCGCCTTTTCTTCTGTTTTCATCGTCTCCCTCTTCGCTTCTGCTCTCCAGGTTTACCCCGTCGTCGCCACCCACTCGTCCTTCACGTCCTCTCATGCTCGTCGTTCTCTCGCTGTAAAGCGTGATGCCCTGGCCGCCGCTGTTCTCGAGGCCCGCGACCTCGGTGATGCCCTCGGTAAGTCTCCTTTTCTCCCTCTCTCCCCGTGGCGGCTCCATCGTCCGTCATATGTCCGCTCTCTTCATCCACTGCGGCGCTCGCCCGCTGCAGCGCCCATGCCCAGTCCCGCTGTCTGTGTACGCCCTTACGCGGCCGTATGGTAGTGTTGGGGAGCTTAGTAGTGGACAGGGATAATTTGGTACGCCCGCCCGTCACCTAAGCGGTTGCCCTGTTCTCCCCCCGCCCACAACCAGCTGCCGTGTCCCTTCTCCACCTCACTGGAGAAGGTGCAGTCATCCCCATCCGCTAGGGTGCGCGAGCTGCCCATCGCTCCGCGATGAAATGCGCCTCCGGTGATGATCATCATCTGTCCGCCTCTGATGCGCTGCCACCGCTCCCGTTTCAGTCCACATGCTCCGCCCCCGCTGGCCAAGCACCTCCGCGCACATGTACGCATCCACGACATGCAACCAGCTGCAGGAGGCCCCAGTGCATATACTGTGTTCTCAACCGAGGACGTGGGCATAAACATGCGAGCGCTTGTTTGGGCCGATCGTGTTGCTACTATTTTGGGTATAATGGTTGCAACATGCTAGTGAGGCGGATGCGCGAGCATACCGCCATTTTGCACATACATGCTCATGACATGCAATCGGACTGCGCTTTTCATTCATACATGACATGCCACGGACATGACGCATATGCTGACCTTCGTTCCTCCAATTTGCAGGCGACACCGGCGACTTCCTCGGTGGTTTTATAGGCGATGTCGGTGGCTTTCTGGGGAACACCGTCACTAACGTCGGAGACGGACTGGGCGACGCCGCCAACGATGTCCTAGGCGACCCGTCCCCGACGACCTCGCTTGTCGCTGCGAGCTCGACCAGCATTGCGGACGCACCCACGAGCGTCCCGACATCAGTCTCGACGTCGGATACTGCGTCCTCGACTTCTGCCTCTGTTAGCGCAAGCACCAGTGACTCCGTCTCTGCGTCGGGTTCAGCTTCGTCCAGTGTATCTGCGTCTGCAACCTCCGTCTCGGCCAGCGACAGCGCCTCTGCATCTGCGAGCACCTCCGACAGCATAACATCTGCCCCGTCAGCGTCCGCATCTGCTTCCGATGCGTCCTCGACGTCGGCCGCTTCTGACTCTGCATCGGCTTCCATAACTGATACCCCCACGAGCCCCGTGTCCACCGCAAGTGCGACAATCACCACGTCCCCGCAGAACCCGATCGACTCCCTCACGTCCATACTGGGCTCTCAGTTCTCCTCGCTCACCTCTGCTGAGGGGTCGGCCTTCTCCTCGCTCACCTCTGCGATTGCCTCTGGCGTGTCATCTTTGACGTCTGCGCTCGCGCCACCGCCCACCGACTCCGCATCCTCGGTAATCTCAACGAGCGATGCTCCGACGTCGGTGCCCACTACTAGCGCGGGCCCGACCTCAGCCTCAGACATCACGTCCGACCCTGGCCCGACGGACTCCTCTGTAACGCCCAGCAGCCCCGCAAGTACATCGGACTCTCAGAGCGTTAGCCCGTCGAGCGAGCCCCCGTCGAGCGCCCCATCGAGCGCCTCTATCACCACGAGCCAGCCTCTGTTACCGACGACGTTGCCCTCGCTTTCGCTGCCGATCACTCTCCCGTCGATCTCGCTGCCGTTGTCCATCCCCTCGATCACGCTGTTCCCCACCTCGCAGCCGTCTAGTGCATCGCAGTCCGGGTCTGATTCCGCTTCTGCGCCGATAACCTCTGGCAGCGCGAGCGCGAGCGCTCCACCTGTCAGCGGCAGCGACAGTGCCAGCTTGTCCTCCAGCGACAGTTTCAGTCTGCCCATCTCTATCCCGACGACGTTCCCGATATCGTTGAATTTCACGACGGTGTTCCAGCCCAGCTCCTCCCCCTCGTCCGTGTCCGCGTCGATCACGTCCTCGTCCTCCGCGTCTGTGATCACTGGCGTTCCCGGGAACTCAACGACCACGACTTTGAGCAGCGCTTCGTCTGATGGCGGAAACGCAACTGTCTCTATCCCCAGTGTCACCGGGAATGGGACTATCACGACCACTGGCCCGTATGTCTGGTTTCCTAGTAGTGGTATCCTTGGATGGCGCTGACCTATATACACCCACAGCACGACGATTTCCTCCCCGCCGATCACTCTCTCGAGCTCTGCCGCCTCGAGCTTCAATGGAACCGCGAGCGCATCGGCGAGCAACGGCACCGTGATCAGCTTCCCGTCCATCACTGCGTCCTCGACGATGAACTTCACCTCGCTCTCGACGTCGAGCCTCCCGCCCACGTCCACGCCGTCCGTGAACTCCCAGTTCAGCGCGTTCGTCACGCAGTCCAGCCTGTTCCTTGCGCCTACTTCGTCGAGCTCTGCCTCTACCACCTTGACAGATCCCGACGCAGCGACGACGTTCAACCTGACGATTCCCACGACGACAGCCGCGGCCGACTCCAAGCCAACCCAGGCGCCCCTTCCCTCGAACCTGCCGTCGGTGATCTTCCCCGCGGAGGGCTCCCACCCGGGAGACCCAGACCTCACGGGCTACACGCTGATCTCGATCCTGTTCGATTCCGCGCTCAGCTGGAGTTTCGTCACTGGTAACTCGGGCTCTCCCTCACAGATCTTCGCTTGGATGCCCTTGATTATCCAGACCGCGCTCGGCCTCCAGTCCAACCAGGTGAAGACATACGAGCTGAAGGTGAACGTCCCTTCGACATACACTGGCCCAGCCGACGTCGCGCTCCTGCAAACGATGTACCTCGGATGGATCCCCAACGACAGCGTCGACGATCTCGCGCAGCAGCTCAAGGTGACGTCCTCCGCGTTCTACCACGCGCTCGGGGATCCGTACAGCCAGCTCGCGGCGCACGTCGTCTCCTCCTTCCCGGTGACGAACGCTGGCACGACGGGCACGGACGACGGCACCTCGGGCACCTCGCCCTCCAGCGCGTCCTCGTCCTCCAACACGCGCGAGGACGCGATCATCGGCGTCGTGAGCTCGCTCGGCGCGATCGCGCTCCTCATCCTCGCCTTCCTCGTCTTCCGCGCCGTCAAGCAGCGCCGCGCGCTCGCGCACCGCCGCCTCTCGGACCCGCCGAACGAGTTCATCGGCGCGCCGCCCGAGGATCACGAGTTCGACCGCGACAGCGTCGGCGGCCAGCGCCGCCGCTCGTTCTACTACGCCGCGGACTCGATCTCCGTCCAGCCGCCCCCGGCCCCGCCGCAGAGCGCGTACGCGGACGACCCGTTCAACCCGACGATGCGCGAGCGCCGCCCGCCGATCGGCGCGCCCATCCTGCGCGACAACACCATGAACTGGTAGGCGCCGCGCGCGCGCACGCCCCGGGGCTCGATGTAAAATGATACCACCCGCCCACACCCCCTTCACATACCTTCGCCCCCTTGTTGTGCTTGTTTATCTGGGACCGGTCTGCGGTGCGCGTATGGGCGCCGGGTGTCCGTCACGGCGTCGAGCGCGGGGGAGAGCCGGTCGGTCCCAGTCTACGTCCCGTCTTGGTGTTGCTTCGCTTAACGTCACGTCCCCCCACGACCCTCCCGCTCCTTTCTGACGACGCCTGTGCACAGTGCGCGCGGGCACTTTTTCTCCCTCTTCCTCTTCCCATTTATTCACTACGCTATTCCCTGCTGCGCGCGCGCCCATACCGTATATTCTTTTTCAATATTTATTCGCTCTGCGGCGGCGTGGCCGTCCGGAGCCGACCTTCGCGTCCTGTCCAGTATCCAAGTTGAACTTCGATGTTTACTGTCAAGTACAAGTACAAGTACTGTTACGCCCCCGGACCCGCGTCGCGCTGGCCGATCCCGCCGCAGGGTTCTCCTTCCTCTTCTTCTGTCCCTCTGTTATCCCCCTTCGAATTATGCATGTTTAGTCCAAGTTTGAAGTCAGGTCCTGGGTCCCGCTGTGTGCGTCTGTAGATGAAATCTGGAAGTTACTACCTATAAGCTTATTCACGGTCTCTGATGCCCCGCTCTCAGTTTCACTGTGCCCGCTGGCGGATCATGATGGGAGTCTGGCAGCACGGTTTGGGTGCACTGTATGTATGTATTGGCGCAGACGGGCGATCTGTTGGTGATCCGGAATATGCACCATGTTTGTTATATATGTGATCCGGAGCGAGCGAGCTTGGCAGGATCGGCCGCGGAAAGGTACGCCGCGGAGATGGCTCGTTCACCAGCCTAGTGCACACACTCACCCTCGGGTACCACGCGGTTGATACGTTTCGTAGTAACACACATGTACGGTGTTTACGACGAGCGTCGAGCGACGGACAGGTCTAGGCTCTCACAAGCGGAGCATTCTCGAGTGACACAGCTCGACGGCCTCCCAACCTCGCTACACCACCGCACCCGCCTCCAGCTGCTCCTTGAACCTCCTCACAAGCGGCTCCATCCCGCCCTCATCCACCACAAACCCCAATCCCAGCGCATACGCATTATCAAAGCGCGCCGGCCACGACCCCACGATCCGCCTATCCGTCTCGTCGTCCCTAAACCTCACCCGCGCGACCGCCTCCTTCCCCGCCACACGCTCGAGCGCCTCGAGCGCCTCGCGCACCGTCGCGGTGAACCCGGGCAGACACACGACGCGCGTGTGCGCGCGGAAGGCGGGGGCGGGGACGTGCCGCGCGCGCACGAAGTTGCGCAGCGTCGTCTCGGGGCTCGCGAGCCAGAGCGCGAGCGCGTCGAGCGCGGGGGACGCGAGCGAGTCGCCGATCGGGCACGTCGTTTCGAGCCCTTGCAGCGGCTCGCGGATGATCGCTGCCGGTGCCAGTGCGCGGTGGGTAGTGAGTGTCATAGGGTGTTTAAGAGGAAAAAGCAGGGCGTACCGGAGACGAATGCGGACGTGGCTGCGGCTGGTGGGCCGGGGCGCACGGCGATGGTTGGAAGGCGGAGGATGCGGCCGTCGACGTAGCCGCGGCGGGTGTACTCGTTGATGTAGAGCTCGCCGATCAGCTTCGCAGTGCCGTATGCGCCCTGGGGGGTGGCAATCGTCTCGGGGGTAATCACCTCTGGCTAGGATCATGTCGTCAGGATCGTCTGGCGTATTGTAGGGATATGTGATTGCTCACCAGTGGGCCTCCGTAAACAGCTAGGGAAGATGCGAAGATGAACTTGATCAGAGTTCCTGCTCTCTCCCCCGCTCGGCGGGCCGCATCGAGTACCGAGCGGACAGAGTCGACGTTGACCTGCGTGCACCGACTCTAATCTAGTTTGAGTTCACTTTCGAAGCGCAGGATCTCACCTTCATCCCAAAGTCAAAGTTGTCCTCTGAGCCGCGGGACATGATTCCGTGGAGGCAATAGACCGCGTCGGGCGTGCCATATCGCGTGTTGAATAGCGCGTCGGCCTGAGCTGGGTCTGTCAAGTCCGCTCGAACGGTGACCGCGTCAACACCCTGGGGCGTCTTCGGTTCGATAACATCGGCGAGGATCAGCCTTGTCCCCGGTGCTTCCGCATCGGCAAGTACCGCACGCGCAAGCTGTGGACATCTATGTCAGTGATCGACAGACTGCGTGGTGCTGTAATCAGCACTTACGAGACCACCCAAAAACCCTCCAGCGCCGGTTATAAGAACGACGTTGTTTGACATCCTTGTGGACAACACCCGATTCCGTTGATCAGTTCGGTATTTAGACTGTCCGATACGGGCGCCGGAGCTTGATTTTCCGCCCAGTCGAGGATGATATAGTACTGGTGAGCGCACTTTGACTGGTCAGCAGAGTTGGTCTTATGAGCTACATTCGAGAATAGGCTGCCGAACGGGAGGCCGTCGGGCCGCCGTGTGGCCACCGCCCAGGAAACTGACACGGTCGAAGGAACACAGGCGTACGAGGCCCGGTCCTATAGCATGAGTGACTGTCATGGAAAATATGCCTTGTAAATCACTGAGAGCAGTAGGCACAGGTTTAAGAAATGTTAAGATAGTCATCTTTGTGTGCACTGAGCAAGGTCTTGACGCAAGTGGTAGGAGATTCCTGCGTAGTAATATAAGGGACGCTCGCATATCTTACACAACACTAGTCTTACTTCTTGTTGTTGGGCTATACCTACCCTACGCACGGATCTGGTGAAACTGTCAGTAAATGATGCAGCCCATACCAGGTAAAATCTGACCTTCCTACGCTTTCCCCGCAGATCCAAACACTTCAAAAAGACGCACACACACGTCCTCGAACGCCTTCGTCGCGTCCTCAATCGCGTCTGGCAACGGTTTGCTTTGCAGGCCTTCAGCCAACGTCTTCACATAAGGTTCGCGGGCCCAGCTGTTGACGTTGATCTGTATAATCAGGTGCTTCTGATCAGTTCTGGTCCCCGACAAATGATTGATTGTGCAACCTTCGATATGCCATTCTTGATGCATTCCTTGAACAGCTCGTCAGGGAGCTGGTCGGTACCATGGAGGCAAAGGGGGATGGAGCCCTTGAATGTGGTCTGCAGGTCTTTAAGGCTGTGAGTAGCAAGGATGTCTTCAGTAATGCGGACGTGTCTCTATCCAAATTCACTAAACGAACGTACATGTCTTGCCTGAAATTCGGAGGGCGAAGGTACAGCCCGTGAAGGTTGCCGATACTGGGCGCTAATATCCTTGCGCCAGTCCTACAATCAAGTCAGCATATAGCCAGGATGCTCAGCCACGCGAACTTACCCCTTCATGAACTCAAGTGCCTTCTCCGGTCTAGTCAGTTTAGCGTCAGAGATCACACGCAGGCCAGCCTCTCCCCCCTCGAGACGACCCAGCTCGACTTCGACGGCGATGCCGCATTTCTCTGCACGCTCGATATAGGGCCGAGCAAGTGCGATATTCTCTTCGTCCGTCTGAACCATGATTAACGTATATACGGGCGGGGATTACAATGCTGCATACCTCCGCATGGCTAGCATCGACCATGATGCTATCAAAAGCAACACCTTGCTCAGCAAGTGAGAGTGCAAGCTCAAGGTGTTCGGGGTCGGTTGCATGGTCCAAGTTGACAGCAATAGGTACTGAAGCCTGGTGAGCGCTGATATCTAGTTAGTACAAGGTAGCAAAGAGGAGCTTTGGAATGCGAACGCGTTCAGACAGAATTGCAAGAATGGGCCTTTCCCAAAAGCAAGAGTGACGGGGAACATCATGATGATAGCAGGGCTACGAGATTTTTCCGCTGCGCGTACTAAACCTATCACGCTGTTGGCGTCGTAGCTGTATGGATCGTGAACGTAAACAATCGTGGCTATCACGGGCGCAAACAGAGAGTATTGACTTATGGGCTTACCATACCTGCGCAAGGATGCCGTATCCTTCCGTCTCTGCCTTCCGGAGGATGGCAAGCGTGCGGTTGTTCTCTAGCGACATGATCGCAAGGCTAAGTTGGGTTTACCGTTTTTCGTCCTTGGTAGCGCGAGGGTGATCGGCGTGGAAGAGAACGGTGTAGTGGGCCACGGACTTCAATCCAAGTGGGCCGAGTTCGGCGGGAAAGTGCATACTTAGCGCGGCCCGGGCCTCCACCTGACCTATGGCATAGATATAGATATGTTTCCGGAAGACCAGGCCACCATGCGCATGCACATGCGCTCGACCGGTATTTCGGGCAGGCCGTCTCAATAAATGCGGTTATCAAACCTTTTCAGCGCGACGGTGTAGTTGGCCCGACTTCGGACTGTTAGGTCCCTAGTGGCCGATTCAGAGCCTGATGAGCAGGGGAAGTTGTGTAATGCCATGTCAACTCTGGGATGTCAACCACTGCAGTTTAATATCCATAGCGGTGTGTAGAAGCGCTGTTGACCACCTGCATATCCGGAGGTTCCTCGAGACGTATGGGTAGAGCCAAGCCAGCGCCGTCGAACTGCAGTTCTGAGTTGTTAAGCGCCAGCGATTGCCACGCGAGAGGCACGCGGACATGACGTATTCTTCACAACAAACGACTTCCATTCTTGAACTACAAAGGTTTTCTCGTCTGCTCCCTCTCCCTCCCTCCCTCCATCTCCCCCTCCTCCCTCCGCTTCTCCTTCCAGCTCCTGCAGAACCAAGACGGCAGTGTTTAATCTTTGAGGCCAAGGCGACTACTCAGTCAACTCAAAGGACAAACTCACGAAGGGGTAGCACTGCTGTGAGTTGACTACATGCACTTCCCCGCATACACTTCACCTTCGCTCTTTGCTCTCCGTTCATCGTGTGCTCGCCACAAAACAACGCGATGAATGCCGCTTACGCTACTCTGCAGTTGCGTGTGCGCTGTCTTTCTTTTCTCAAGACAATCCGACGCGCCGTGTCAGCCTGACAGTGGCGCGCACGCCACTCATATCCCCGTATCCCCGTACGTCCGTTTGTCCTCTGTCGACCCACGGGCGGCGTCTGTCTTTATTCATACGCCACCGCGTCTATAGTCTCTATCATCCGCAGCTAACACGGACGCTGAATCGCCGGGTTTCCGTCAGTGGTATCCTTCGCGTGCACCCTCGTCTCTTCTCACCTCCCCTCCGCATCCTCCCACCATCACTCTCCGTCCTTTGTCTCGCTGGCAATAGAACTGGAATGCCTGGACCAGTATCCTACATGGCTCAAGGTGACTGGCCACTCGCTCGTTCCAGTCCAATTGCGATCCCTAGACGCAAATCTGTCCGGCCTCCCCCCTGCTCTCCCCCCAGGGACCAAAATTCACCTGAGCTGGTGTTTGACTTCGAGTTTTCTTTCTCTCCGAAAGAGGCAGTCTCGATTGCCCCGCGGTTTGTGCACAATCAAGGTGCTACAACTCGGCTCTTCCCCCTTCAGAAAGGGACGGCGGCCTATCTTCCCCTTTCTGCCCTTGGATCTGGCAGCCAAACCCCTGCGCACCCCTACGCTGACGAGCCTTTCCTCTACACGGTATCCAAGACTCCTTTTCGGGACACCCAAAACACACGCAGGGACACTCTTGCGGACTGCACTACTGGCGATTTGAACCAGGGTCTTCGTGGCGGTCAGTTCACATCCCTAGGCTCGCCACCTGCAGTTCAACCCGTGTCTTCCTTTGAGTGCGATGCACCTTCGAGTATCTCCGCCGAAGCCACGTCGCCCCGAGATGCTCATCAAGCTGATACTGCGTTGATTGGTGCATTCCGGGCTCCCCTCCTATCCTGTTCTGCCATGTCTTCCTCGGGGTACTGGAGTGATGATGATGATGATCACGTCTTGCAGCCCTCGGTTTATCGTCCACCTTCGCCCTATCCTTCTCCACCAGTTCGCAGTCGTCACCAACGTATGAGTTCTGGCGCGCGCCTTCGCCACCTACTTCCCTCCAGGTCTCAAACGATACAGCGTACCGCAGCTGCCGAACCTGTCGTGTCTTTGAGCATCGCGCAAGCGGACCCTCCCCTCTTCAGTCCACAACTCGACGGCGGAGGACCTCGGGCCCGCCGTGGCTCGGCTACCAGTAGCGAGCACAGCATAGAGAACGTCAGGGAGCGGTACCGTCGGATGAGCACTGTCGTTGGCCGCGGCGTTGGCCGGGTCGTGACGCGATCCACCAGCGGCATGTCGCTGGTCAGCGACGAAGACATCGAGCGCTCTCTGGATAAGTTCGATCCAGAGGGTGTCAGCAGCTCGCGGGGAAGAACCCTGGGCCGGCGTCACAGGGAGGACTATTTCGCGGCTTTGGTGGACAACGACGACAACGAGGCCGGGCCTCGGCGCGGCAGGGCACGCGAACGCTTCCCACTTCGGGATTAGACAGCGTCTTTCCACCGTCGTGAGCAGGATATCAAAGCGAAGTTACTCGTGCGCCGTGAGTCGTCTCGTCTGAAGCGCTACGCCATTGTTGACCGTCCCACGACAGAACGCCGTCCATCACTGTTTCAACAACGGCCTGCAAAAAAAAACATCATATGCATGTCAGGGTATGCTGGTCAACGCCGCGGCTCGTTGGGCTGCACGACCCCTTTGGACGTTCCGGATACGGACCAATATCCCCAGACGCATTCCAAGCATTTTTAACTCTATTCTTACGCAACATCATGACCTACAGACTCCTCGTCAACATCCAAGATTGGACTTCGCATTCGCATCGGAACTACCATCGCATACCATACATTCCCCGTATATCCCCCTCTGACCATGACTGCAGACCCTCGAAACATCGTATATCCCATCTAATCATCAGCATCCGCACGCATTGGCATCGGCATTGGCAATCCCCACATATTTATAACACTCGTACACCACACAAACCCATCACTCGTCTATGAGCACCCTTCCCTCCACCCTCCACTCCCCTATGCAGTTCGGCACTCACCCTAAGCACACACCCTCCGTATAATCACCCTCTTACGACACATGTCCATTCTCCCTTCCTTGTCCATCGTACCCTTCGATCACGTACCGATATTCTTGCGCTTCCTATCTCGCGTCTTTGGACGAGATCCTTGACGGTTACTTCGCATTCTTGGCGTTACCTGTGGTAACTAGAATACTAGAACACGACTAGTTCGTGCATTGTTCACTGTTATGTTCTGCCGCTTGAGCGCAACCCAATCTTGTCTGTACTGGCCCATCAAAGTCTCGAGGTAAGTCAGCAAGCACAAGCTGAGTGAAAACGCTATCGTGTTACAATGTAATACATCCTATACTCTTTTCGCGGTGAATCCCAGTCCATGTCTAGGTCCAAACATGTCAGCCTGAGTCAGGCTCTCGGATATAAGCTGCGGCACCCACACACCTCGACAACGCCTAATCACCATCCTTCCCATGGTGGAAACTCAACGTCTGCTTGAACCTGAGGCGGCAGAGGGATCGCGTCGTCGCTCACTTCGGTCACCACCGACTCCCAGCTCTGTTCCATCAACGGCACCAGCCTCGAGTAGTACTCCGGGGAGAACTCCGTTCCGCGCAATATCAAGCGCGACGTCTTCTCCCCAAGCGGCCACAACGCGCCGACCAGTCCTAAGACAACACGCGTGCCCTGGTCCACGCCGGGGTCCAGGCCGACCCTCCCGCTCCCGAAGATGAGGCGCACGGTGCGCGGAGCCTCCGTCAATGCCATCTCCGACATGCGCATGTTCGTGATGAACATCCCGAGCGGGCCTGCCTCCGCGCGCTCCGGGTGCACGAGGTTCACGGTGTGCAGGTTGGGCAGGTCGCGGTGTATGATCATGTAGAGCTGGATGATCCTCTTGTCGACGCCGTCGATCCAGAGCTCCGTGACGGCGTGCAGCTCGCCCGGGCCGCCGAAGAGGGAGACGTAGTCGAAGTCCAGGGGAGAGAGGCTCCGGAACGCGACGCCCCCGCGGTCGCTGAAGAGGGCCAGCGCGCATCTGCGCGGTGTTGGGTCGGCGGTGCTCTGTTTGAAGAAGAGGCGAGCATACGGCTCGGCTGCGTAGTTGGGGTGTTGTAAAATGGAGCTAGCAAGTCCCATGGGCGCATCGGCACCGAGCATGTTATGGAACCCCGTGAAGCGCATATTAGGATCGACTTTGCGACTGTCCATGATGATCTCGGTCGTGGAGTTGAGACGATCGTACGGAACATAGCGTAGGCCAGCTGCGAGGGTGTTGAAGCGTCCTACGTGAACTGAGAGTCTCCGGAGTCGAGGAAGGTGGTCTTGGACCGTCGGAGGTCCAGGCGGCGGGTCGTAGATTGAGCAGTCCCGCATTACCAGAGTCTCGAGTTGTGGACAGTTGCGGAGGAAGTTGAGGAGATTATGGACCTCCAGCGCACCCGATAACACGACGTGCGTCACTGCGGGGAAGTGATTCGCTAGGAGCCAATCGAAGTTGTTCAACGACAAGTACCGCACGTTGTTAGTTGCCCTTTGGAGTACGGTCCTCGACGCTCGGTACCTCGAGGCATCTTTGGCATGTCTGGAGAGCGACAGCCTTTCCACATTGGGAGCATCCATGGGCAATTCAATAATATCACGGACACCAGATTCAAGAGGGGTAGAAAACCAGTGTAGTTCGCTAATCGATGAGCCTCGTTCGGCGCAGATGTCCTTGAGCCAGCCACGTATGGTCCCTTGGACAACGAGCTGAATAGAAAGGCCGTCCGCACGTCTGAACAGCTCCTCCGTTCCTTTGGCGTGGGTAGCACGTATCGACGTCCAAAGGTAAGGAAAGTCGAGTGCGATCGCACGCCAGCGCTGGCATACATGCGACAGAGTTATAGAGTCGGCGACCTGGAAATGCTTGTGCGTCCACCCGAAATCCCCGACCGAATATAGCATGGGGCTGAAATCGGTCGGACGGAGAAGGAGGAGGAAGATGATGCGAAGGATCTCGGGGGGAGACGATTGACACCGCAACGAGACTCGGAATCTGATGAAGGCTCAGGTTTCCCGTCTCCTTGCTTGATTCAATGAGCGAGTGGATCGTCTATTGTAAAACACAACCAAGGAGCAGACCTGGATATCTGAGAGGCTGTGAGAGCGCAATGTCAGTAAGATGTAATGTTCTATAGCACTCTAAGTGCACTGGAACGTGAATTTGAACGGCTATCTCACCTCAGGGTTTGTACAGCGTGAATCGTTTCGGAGAGCTCTGTAGCCATCATCTGTTGAGATTTGAAGCGTGGTTGAGTAGATGCGCCAAGGAAATCGATGGAGGAGGTAGTGGCTGTAAGAAGAGACGACAGGCGTGTACTAAAGTACTGGCAACGCGCCGGCCGATCTAGAGGTCCTACTTCGACCTGTCGACTTGTATCATCTGCGCGATCAAGTGATCCCGAAAGATAGTATTGTATATACTACTTTGCCCAAGTCGCTGGCTTTGATAGTGCTCGATAGTCGTGAAGTCCAATTTATCGTCAGAGCCGTTTGTCAGTAGCAGTCCCTACTCTAATGCTAAGTAGCGCTCAGCACAGTCAAACCTCGGGCGGCCCAGTACGTAGGCACGATGAGGATCACACATATTCATACATGTACTGGTCTACAGCCTCGGGCACTATAACCTGTATGAGTCTGGGACATGATGTGAGTACGCATCGAGACGATGATCAATATATCCGCAACTCACCACGACAACTCGCCGTCCCACGCTCACCACCCCTCCCACAGAGGGGACTCCCAGTCCGCCTGACACAGAGGAGGTATCGCCATGCCGATGTCCTCGGAAGTATCCACCTCAACCTCTACACTGTCCCAGTTCCGAGCGAGGCTAGGCGCCGCCGTCTCATAGTACTCCGGCAAAAACGTCGGCGCCCTCAAAATCAGCCTGCTCCCCTTCCCCGACATCGCGCGCATCCTGCTCAGCTCACGAATCACAGACCTCATCTCGCCGTCGTCGGGAGAGTACACCGCTCGACCGAAAACGACGCGGAGAGTCTGCGTGCGGCGCAGCACGTGGAGGCACAACGCCAGGGAGAGGTGAGATCGTTCGGAGTGCACGATGTTCAGCGTTCGCAGGGATGTCATGTGTCTCCGAAGCGCGCAGAACAGGTGGTACAGCGTGTCGTCCGCGCCCTCGAGCCATAACTCGGTGATGTGGCTGAGTGCGACGTTGTGCTGCACCATGGTGGCGTGCTGTAGGTCCAAGGGCCCCAGGAACTTTGAACATATCCCGCCGACATCATTCAAGGCGAGAATGGAGCTCCATCTGCGAGGGCTCGGCGATTGCTTAAGGCAGAGACGAGTAAGTGGTTGCTCTGCGTAGTCGCCATGGGAGAAACCGGAGATCAAGAGAGTGTTTGGGAAGTGCATTCCAAGCACACTCTCTGACCGGGAGGTAAGGTCACCGATCACAACCTCCACTGCGGCTGCTGGTCGACTGAACCCCAGGTTAGATAATAAGTCCTCTAGCGGCCCCCAGAGCTCCAAGTCGAGCGATAGCCGCCTAAGCTGAGGCATCTGCACACGGGCGCCGCCATTGTGTAAACCATGGCGATCTACGAGACGGCAGCTCCGTAGGATAAGGCTCTGGAGGTTGGGACAATGGGGCAGGAAGGAAAGGAGATCGGGCATGGATAGCGTCCCGGATATTGTGAGATGAGTGAGGGCCGGGAAACGATTGGCAGGGAGCCAATTCATGTTGTTGAGTGACAGAAACTTGACCTTGGTGGTAGCGCCCCGAAGTACCGAGCTTCTGCTGTACCTGGCCTGGTCTTTGGCGGCGCGGCTGAGCGACAGGCGCTCCACGTTGGATGCCTTGATATCCAAGGTAGGGATGGTGGCGACCTCGCTCTCGTTGCCTTTCCCCGATACCCAGTGTAGCTCCTGGATCGACAGTCCGTACTCCATGCAGATGTCCCAGAACCAGTCCGAGCGGCGTTCGGCGGCGGCAAGGACCTTGAGAGACTGATCCTTTGAGCGACCGAGAAACATTTTCGTTTCCGCGGGATGGGTATCTCTGATTGACGTCCAGAAGGCGGGAAAGTGGGTAAGGACCTCCTACCATCGGCGACAAACATGCGAGAGCCGCAGGACGTCGCATACCCTTGAATGTGTATGTCGCCAGCCAACATCCTTTATCTTTCCCGACATAAGGCTGCCAATAGCCGTTAGCCGTACGGACTCGCAAAAAATCATGCGGAGAGTCTCCGGCGGGAGACGATTGATGGGACGCCTAGCGTTGGTGGATCGCAGGATGAAAAGCGAGCTGGATTTGAGTAATTTGTTGATCGCGCCGAGCTAAGTGATGCGTTAGCAAGCCCTTCCCACCTCTCCATTGACAATATTGTTAGCAGCAGCTCACTTCATCTGTGCTGGAGTAGAATATCAATATCTAACGTGTCGAAACATACCAGCCTCCAAAGCAGCGCACCTTACTGTTTCGTTCAGGACATTTTCTTCTAATACACCGATAAAAGTTGCAAGCTGGTCCCTAGTTGGCATGCGATCGTTGTCATCGCATTCCATGTTTGGCGGCGTGCCCGATCTGACTGATCAAATGAGGATATCAGACATCGGCGACATTGTCACCGAGATTGAACGAAACACACCTCGTGTGCGTGCGAGATAATTCGGTTCTAATTGAGTATATGGTGTCTTTGACTGGTGAGGTCGGCACGTTGCAACTTGACGGAGGGGGGAAAGCAAGCCCCGCGAAGATGGTCACTGTTTGTGCGCTGCATGGGCGCTTCTCAACATGCGGGCAGCTGTGGCGCCGTACCCAGTGATCATGAAGTCAACAATAATCCAGGTGTATTCGCAGGGGCAGATGTACAACAATCTACCTCCATACTAAGACCATCGTTCGCCACCCTATACATGATTTAGTACGTTTTTGAGATGATACAACTCCACTCACCGCACTGAAGAACCGCTGCTGCTCGAAAATTCCCCAACGTCACCTCGAAGGCGACACGATGTGAAAAATTATGAAGATAACGGGAGAGATCCTCCGAGCGGAAGCTCGGCGCACGTTGTCCTGCTCAGCATACTCTCGAACACGGCTGGTCTAACCGTATTCCCCCGCATCCGCCACCGCCCCGCGCAATACGCGGGGGCTATTCGACCACGCCATTCGCTCAACTCCTGCTCCCCGTACTCCCTCCACACGAGGCAGAGGTTTCCGCCACCACAAAGCACAGCTCCTCCTTTGCGTGCACCCGCGAAGGGGCTAAAGACTACGCGTATTGCCCTGGAGAAACGTACCACCTGGACATGGACACTCACCCTGAGGGTCTCCCGTTCACATCCTCTCGCGTACCCAGAGGGTCGCGCTCAGAGCCCTGCTCGCCATGCACGTAACACACTCGCAAGTCTGTTCAGCCTTCATGTACGTGACGCTTACCTGGCACCGCTACATACGAGACGCAAGGCTCACCGCGCCCCCTCGCCAACAGCCCTACGCATCACCTGCATCTGCCCCCTCACGCCCCCCGCAGACAAACGTCGCCGGGGGCCTTACACGCATCGACTGACTGCATTGTCCCACGCGTCCCACCCAAAAGGCAAGACACGTTTTCCCCAAGTAACATCGAGAACAAGTCTCTATTGAAACATCCCGAAGGAGCTGCAATTTTACTGCAGGGAGGACCGAGTCTAACGTCGAGGTGCAAGCCACCGAGCAACAATGCGCCACGAGAGGGGAGAGTACAGTGAGGCGGTATCAGGCCGCTGGGTCAATAGGGGTGGGATGTTGCCATGCCTGTGCGCATCGGTTTTCTCGTGCCAGGATGAGCATAGGAAGGACAGAAACGAGACCATAGAGAGTGCACGCCACACGGGTCGTAGCCGGCTTGCCTGAATAACGAGAACGCTCGCAGGTCCCTAGGGCGGCCCAATAGCATCCAAGTGGGTGCTGGTACGAGTCAACGCAGTGCGCGCGGTCGCATCACAAATTCCGAGCTGCGGGCAGATTGTAGTGAGAGCTGAGTTGGTGGCGTAGCGGGTGCCGGCGCCCGCCTTCCTGTATTGGAAGGGCAGGAGTTGGGGGCAGCCGAGTAGACTTGAAGGAACTATACGAACAGAAGGCACAGAGCCCACCGCCGCACCTGCTCCTCCCTGTGCGTATCTCCCAGACTAGACCAAGTCTCGACGGACGTTGCAGCCCGCACGCATGAGCACCCTGCCCTTGCATAACCGTTGGATCTAAACATCCCCATTCGTCTAACTGTGTGTTCTCTTGATGTTCATGTGGCCACAGCCCGTTCCATTATTCGCCACCTCAGCATCGCGAAGCCATGCCTATTTAGCTGCGCATACCAGCGCTTCCAGGGTCCTGCGCTGCGCGACGGCCGTCTTGAGAATAGACAGCGCGACGCGCAGAGCCCCCTGCGGCGAGCCAAAATCGGCGCAAACATCACCGGGGTTGAGAGGTGGCCCCGCTGGACCTTGCAGTCCCGAGGACACCCCTCGCGAATGAGTCAAGAACTCAAGATGCCCTGTGCTCTGTACGTATACTCGGCTACTCCGGAGAGTGGTGACGCACGCCGTGAGAGGGACGAGAGTTGTGACGGCGGGTCGGAGGCAACGATCATAGAATCATGGAGGGGAGCAATGGAAGGCAAGGGGACCTGGGAAGGCCTGTTCGTAGCCAACCTGTCGCAGCTCTCCCAGCGGTTGACCAACCTGGTGTGCGTGTCCAGCTCGCCCCTCAGAAAAGCTCAAATGAACCGCGACGCTTCCCTAGTGCGTTTGTCTGGGATCTACTTCCACTGAGGACGGATCTCACGCGTGCTGACGTCACTTTCCCTCTTGCTCGCTGCAAGCCGTAGTGCGAAGCACACGCAGAGCGGTGCTCTGTACGTAGCACATCTCGGACATACTGGAGAAAGGCGGGGCCCCGAAGCGACGCTAACGGAGATCTGTTTGTAGCGCTCAGCACAAGTCGACTGACCCAGACGCGCGACACGTGCCGGGGAAGCAGTTGAAGAGGTCCGAGAGGGTCATAGCAAGAGAAAATCCAGAGTTGGACGCCAAGAGAGGAGACACAGACTCACAAGATTCACATGATGCAAAGGTGCGTACCTGACCACCGCACGCTCCCCGCACAAAGATGTGGCATTGCCCGACCACGATATACTCCCATAGCGTTGACGTCCCAGAGCATAGAAGGAACACGAGGACATCCTATATGCACTTAGGGTTAGATCTCACTCTGGGTTAGAGAGTGGAAATTATTGGCTGGAGGCGATGCGTCGGTAAGCGGCAGAACAGCAGTAGCCACATGAACAAGGACCCGGAGCGATGAGGGTCGTCGAAAGAGCGAAGGAGGAGAGTATCCGTCTGCACGGTATCGGGGCGAAGCATGCGTCGGCCAGTGCGAGTGTCGTCGTCGAGAGCAAGGAGCAGACGAGCCCGACGCCGCGAGGCCAGGCGTGGTTAGACGCGCAACAAACAACGCGTCAACAAACGCGACACGCGTCTGCTTGTGTCCCGTGACCGTACCGTGCGCTGCGACGAGTCTTGCGCGCGACAGGCTCTGGCCTCGTCGAAATATTATAGTAGTTCGTAAGCCACAACGAGAGTTCTCAGATCGTAAATAGTACGAATATGATACACAAGATTTTCCAAGAAAAAAGTCATTGAATACGAGGCCACCAGCAGCAATGCTCACTACGTCTCCGAGCCTAAGCGCAAAGGTGGATGGGCAGAAACGGGTTCGGTGACTCGTCCATGGATTCACGAACACGCAAATCCGTGCGGTTGCTCGCTATCAACTTCTCATCGATCCGCTTCGCATCCCATGCAGCGTAGCCTGGGAGTGACTCTGAATGCGCCACCTCGGAGAATGGCATTGGGGACACCCGTCGTACCATGGCGTCGGGATGAAAGGTAATCGGGGGCGGCGTGTCACTTCCAGAAGAGGAGCTCGCACGGCGGCGCATCAGCAGCGGAGTAAAGGACATCGAGAGGTACGCTCCTAAGCGATGAAATTCGAAGACTCTGAGTCTACACTCCACGTGAAAAGGTGATCAAGCCTCACCTCTTTTCCTCGTTGGGACAGTCGCACTGTTGCCCGTCATCTGAGCAATTTCACGGCCAACGACCACATCCTGCGCTTTGCGTCTCTGTCTCCGCATGTACCACAGTCCGACGGACAGGAGGCCTATTACCACCACTACTGCAACCACTATCCCGGCGATTGCGCCGGGGGGTACAGACTGGACGTCTGCTCGATGAGCATCATCGCCGAGAATCGAGCCCGTAGATGTAGCTGTAGATGTTAATGATTCCTGATTGAGGAAATAACATAAACATTCACGTTCCGACACCTGCGAACATTGCTTACCACAGTGACAATAGACGTTGCATGAGTAGGGAGTGACACAGGATTGGTAAGAGTCGACGAGGGTGTTGGCGAGGAAATGTTATTCGCATCGGCAGAACAATCACCAGCGGCCTCCTTGGTCGCAAAACTACAGTCGTATCAATACTTGGGTGTCCCCGTAGGACCTCAGCGTAGGCATGACTTACTAACTCCTAGTATCCATGGCGAGTATTCAAACAATCATATTATCCCGAAATATGTGGAACACGTACCATCCACTTTCGAAAGGGAGATGGTCCATGAGGAACGGCATGCTCGCGATGACCTGTTTGGCATTTCCTGCCGGTGATGTACTGATCTATTCATGAGCTTACTTCGGATTGGCACAGAGTACCACTGCTCACGGGGGCGTTCCCTCGGTGGAGCCATTAGGGCACTGTTTGAAGTAAGCTGTATATTCCGTCCACGCTGCAATGACAGACAATGAGCACACATCTGATGAGTATATGTGGCAGCCTCCACAACGTACTAGCGTTCTGAGGTTCTTCAGGCTGGTCCGACCGTTTCTCGCGGGGAATTTGGCAGCTGCGTAAGCCAGCCAGTCAGAGAGTACACGAGCATGAAGCTGTATGTCAAACTTACTTGAGACACAGCATATGCAGCTGGAAAGCAGCCGAGTTACAGCAGCACTGTTCTACGAACGCAGGTAATCTAACCGTCAGCAGGGGTGGGCTTCAGGTACCTCGGTCATACCTGAGACACCTGCATCAGTACACAGATCCTCGCTTTAATGGTCGACAAAATTATCCGGTGGAAGTGTATCTACCACGTGTTGCGATACTTAATGCGCGGACGGCTTGCGGTCATTTGTCGATCCATAGACTCACAATTTGGATCACATGTCTGTCGAAGATTCTTGTAAGTGTCACCTGCGAAAGTTCGCCCGCGTAAGCATGCATTGCGTTATTATGACATCGACATCCGATAAAACGCTTACAAGGGGTTTCATTGAAGCACTGTATGTACCATAGTAGATGGCCACTCGGACACTCGGATTCCGAGCTATTACCTTCACCCTTCGCACCGCCGAACTCGAAGAAGATGAAGAATGATATGGATGCACAGCGCCAGACACACTGTGCTAGTTTACTCATGGTCCCTTTCGTTCAGCTTGTGAGGTATGAAGTTACGAAGGAATACGACGAGGACGAGCGTGGTGGGAGGAAGATGGTTTATGCCGGCTATGCCCTTGACAAGCCGTACTCGGGTTGCAAGGGCACCGCTTGCGTGCACAGGCGCGCCAGTCTGACAGCGTAACTGCGCCTGCGGCATGCACTGTCGCACAGTGGGTAGCCCTCCAAGGATAGACGCGGAGGACAACACGCAATGGACGACTATTCCTGGTTGCACCAGTCGCGCCGTCTTGTGATGAACTGCAAACGTCTACCTCCAGCATGTACGTTGCTTGGGGCTTCGGGTCCTGAGAATTCCGAAGTGGCACAATGCGAACATGAGCGAACAATTCACAGGCTTATTTATCAGAGAGTGCGAGCTTACCGTGCTTACTCTTGCCCACACCATTGGCTGCTGTACGGCCAGCGTGACTCAACGCAACCATCGGATTCCTGCATTAGAACTCGAGCAACCATCCCCGGCGATAAACCCAGTTGGCGTCTTCCAAGAAGCTAAATGGATAGATGCAATCACCGCTGGAGGTCAGCCCTCCGGTTCTTGAGCGCTGACAGCTGTGGTCAGATATGTGAACCTTAACTGCCAGCAAAGTCTGGTGGCAAGTGTATTGTTTTCCGAAGAAAATCTTCAGGAGAGTCAATTCCCCGGAAGAACAAGCACATGAAAAGAGCGGACGGATTTTGACCGAACATATCCTTAAATTCATCGTCAATTCAGATGAGGCGCATCGTCACCCGAAGCGACGAGGTTTGATGTCGCCACCCAACTCTCCTAGATACGAAGTGACATATCAGATACGGAGCTTATTCGAGTATACCACCTACCTTACCATGAGCATCTGTATCGACGAAATACGGCGTTGTAACGAACTCCGGACCGGCTGGTCTGTATTGAAACGGGTTTGAGCTCCGGCGGGCTACATTGCTCGGACACTTTAGGGCATTCCGAGCCTTTCGCCTTCTCCAGAAGAAAAAACCGATACCGGCTGACAGGATAACAATGCTGGCGCCGATGACCCCGCCGATGGCTGCACTTGCCCCTGTTGATAATTTCGATCCTCCCTGTGCACTGGCGGCTTGGCCTGTCGGAACGCTTGATGAGGTTTGGCTGGCGACCGAGAGACTAGATGCAGAAGACACCAGCGCGCCCGACTGTGGGTATCATCCGTGGATGTGTAAGGATACTGAGCTTGCGAAAAGTAGATAAGAGCTGACCTGAGACGTTGACGCGGAGGGCGATGCTTGTGCAGAGCAACGGGTGAACGTGTTGTTGTTATGCGCCGCGTGCTCGAGCTCGGCGTTTTCTTTCGTCCAAACACTATAGAACGGCTTTTGTGAGCACGCAGCGGACGCAAAGTTGAATTAGGAACTGACTAGAACCTGTCAGAAAAGGTCAGCCCGATTTGATTCGGTGGAGGCGTATCGTAGAGCGCACCATGCCCCATCATCCCAACCACCGTATAGAAAATCATCAAGTCTGATATTCTCGTTGCACACAGCTTGTTGAATATCGGATGCCAACCTGGTGTGCGATCAGTAATGCGATATACTGTAGAGGAATATGACATTACGAATGACTGTTTCCAGCGCCGCACGCTCCCCGATAGCTGGTATAAGTCCCAGGGGCTTTAAAACATTCGACATAGCTTCAATCACCAGCCCGATGTGTAGACTTATTTGTTCAAACTCACGTGCGTCTATCCCAGTCCGATTCCCCGCTAGGAGATCCTGTTGGCAGCTGCGAGAGCGATATGAGCACGGCCGTACGACATTGACCGCAGACACTCGCAGACGACGTACTTCATGCAAAGCATGCTGAGCGCGAAGGCAACTGTATTACAACAGCACCCGGCTGAGGCGATATGAGCCACAGAGGCCTCTGGTGATCAAACTCGCAACGTACAAACTTGGTCGCTACATATATCGCCCGGAAAGGTGGTCGCGAACTTTGGTACTTGATCTGAGGGTGTTCTCGTTAATTTGACCACGTCGTATACATATAAATATGTCTAGAATACTCACAGTCTCCGTTGCATACCTGGCGCAGCCTCTCGTATGTTTTACCTGTACAAACGCCGAGGTAAGGTATTGTCTAAGACATGTGGAGACAACGAAGTACAGGGTGTCTCGCCGACTACGCTGGTATACCAGTCTAGCTGACTACTGGCGCATTTAGTGTGGTCTGCTGCTGCTGCAACAGCAGCCCAGGTGACGGGGAAAACGCAGAGAGTCAGGAGCAAAAGAGTGTAGCGCCAGCACCCGGAAAGGTATTCCAATCTTCCGCCAAAGTGCATGGCCAATGACTCGATTTTGCCGCACGGATGAGTGAAAAGTTAAGACACGAGACAGAGATACCCAAAAAGAAGAGCCTGAGGGGGAAAGGAGAACCGCGGAGAGCCTAGAGATGTCACGGTGTGAGGGTCGCAAGGAGGCCTGACCATCGCAGAGCTGTCAACTGGCGGAGTACATAAGATGCCGCGGCAGGAGGCCCAAGAGCCATCACTGCGCCCTTACGGCCCGCGGGAACGTCGAAGTGGCGACGGCGACGACCTTGATCAATTTAAAACACGGCGTGCATCAAGTTGGGACCGGGTGATCTTTTCTCATTATCACTTCTAATAGCGGTGCCATAATCATGTCGGCGTGGGTTGGTCAGGGTTCTGTAGGGTTCTGTGTGGTAGAGGTTAATGCGGTCACCGGATCCGATCGTACGCGTACTATTTGCCTCAAATTGTAGTCCCAGACATGTAATTAAACAATAATGTACCTTTGTCCGCAAAAAAGGAGATTCTAATTGAGACATACGTTCCTAGCCTTGTAGTGGGAATATATCTTGCCCAAGTATGGTGACGAATGTACTTTGAGTTGAAACCCCAGAGTGGTCGTCAAGAGGAGAGTAATTGATGTGGCGTATAGCGCCTGCAGCCGCGCCTGCCAAGCCACTCCGCAGATTCGGCGTCATTCGCAAAGGCTGAGGTCGAACATCCGTACCGTAGCACTATCCTTCCGACTGCGCTCTGACTAGTGCATTACGAGATGTTCGTTCTTTCAGTATATCGTGAGGTCGAAATGTACGGAGCCGTATTGCACATGAAGAATGATCAAAGTAGATACCAGGGAAATAGATGGGGGAATCCAAGTATGGCTGCAATGCTACGCTTGTGAACGCGTCGAAAGACCCGATTTCTCTTCTAGTCTGAGAGGAACGAGCGGCATATGCGGGTCGGCCGCAGAATCCGAAGCTGGCGGGCTGCTGGGAGGCGAAGTCGCGCTTCCTTGGTGGCTGGAGGGCACGTCGGTCCTAACGCTGGAGTCGTTCTCCCACGAGCGATACGCTGGAGGAAGCCTCCCCGACAAAGACCGCTCGAGAGGGACGGGGATGATGACGCCTGCGTCCATGTGCCGCAAGGAACTGTCCGTGGGGAAGGAGCCTTGGGGTCCTGAGCCGGCAAGGTCGCTCCACGAGGAGGGGGCTCCGGGAGAAGTCGATTGCGACAGCTGCGTACCTGTGTACGAGCATATTCGTTAGAAAATAAAGAAATGCGCAACGAACGTCCTTACTGTGAGTAACCATCCCAGGGAACGGCGAAATCATGTTTTGAGGCCCAGATGCGTCGGAATCGATGTCGTAATTGTGGTGCGGTTCTTGTATGCCGCGGGTGATACCGCCAAAACGTCGATTACGACGCGTTCGCCACATGAGAAACCCAATGATCACGATGACGGAGCCACCGCCGACGACGCCGCCCACTATAGCCCCTACATGCGAAGACGAGGTCGTGTGGTCGGAGTCAGTGTTTGCGTTCTCGCTCGTGCCGGACGGATTTGCTGCACTGCTTGTCGGGGTGCTTGACTTGAAGAATGTCAGCTGCTGTTGGGATTTTCGTGCAAGTACTCACGGTAATGGCAGTCTGGGCGCCCGACGAAGTCGCTGACGTCGATGAGGTAGGCGTCGCAGAGGGTGAAATCTGGTTCGCACAGTGCGTGAATGTGTTGTTGTTGTTCACCGCGTGATCGCGGACGGCGTTCTCCTTCGTATACACACTTGCAGCACGTTCCGTAAGCACGAGAATGAAGCTAGCGATGTAGGGTAACTCACTAAAACCTGTCGTAAATGTTCAGTGCATCGAACTAATAAATCGGGCGACCGCAGAACTCACCATGATCCATCATCCCATCCCCCATATAAATAGTTATCGAGTCTGACATTCACGTTACAGACAGCTTGCTGTATGTCTGCAGGTAGCCTATATCACGGACATTAGACAAGACCAACAACTGGGACTCAGCATGGACTTACGAGCGATTCGTTCCGGCGCCGCATGTGCCGCGATACAGCGTGTACGCGCCAACGCCTATGGTGACCTATTGAGCAGGACTCTTCGCGACACTAGTGATGTACAACTGACCTGCATCGATACCAATCTGGTCGCCGGCTTGCTGATCCTGTTGGCAGCTACGACGGCATGCATAGGTCAGAAAGTGAGCCACACTAGGTAGTCGGAACTCCCGTACTTCATACACAGCATGCTCAGCTGGAAAGCAACGGTGTTGCAGCAGCATTCCGCTGAGGACATGTCAGACAAATATCAGGACTGTTCATGTTATTTGAACACTCACAAACTTGGTCATCACAGTTATCCCCGGGGGTGTTTGGTCTGAAGCTTGGGACTTGATCTGCAGGCACAAGATCGACTGTCAGTCTCCGCAGTGCGAGGCCACCGCAGATGATTGAGTTGTGCGTACAGTCGTTGTTGCATATCTGGCGCAATTTCTGGTATGTCACGCCTAACCGCGGGCATGCTGATCAGAACGCGCACACCGTCCTTAGTCTCGAAGGAAGACGTACAAGGTGATTCCCCCACTACGCTAGAGTACCAGTCCAACTGCCCGCTCGCACAAGTCGTGTTACCAGCCCAGACCGCTGAGACTAGCAAGAAGATCGAAGCAAAGTAGAGCTGGAAGGAACGCGTCACAAGCCCACCCATTCTCTGCAATCCGAAGCGGAAGCGACAGAAAGGACACTCTGAGCGATGCCCACGCCGACGGCGGAGGTTGTGGTCGAGACGAGAGATGGAGAAGTTAGGTTCGCTGCGGCCAGCTTCAGAATTCGAACGGCCGCGTGAGCAAGCTCGCCAGCCGAAATCCGATTCTTCGGGTATGTCATATAACTAAGTTGCCTCCGTGTAAGTGCCAACAAGACTATATAGATTGCCAAGGACACGTTTGATCAAGCAGGAATCAGGATCGACTGCGCGACAACCGTCGGGGGTACTAGTGGGGCTTAACGGCGATCAACGAGGTGTCGGGGGCACTTATGTTCAGCCTCGCCTGATCGGATTCATCGGTAAGTTCTCGCTCTCGAGAGCAATAACCTTTGAAGCTTCGAAGACTTGCCTGCAGATATCTGCATATATGAGCAACTTGTTCGCTTGAACGGGAGTACGGGAGAGAGCTGAGAGTGTCGCCCCGAGAGGAACCGACTTGGACTATGCCTTTTCGGGACAAAACATGCATGCTGTGCGATGTGGGAACGGCACGCTGGTGGCGTACGTGGGATCAGAAAACATGGGCTGGATGCGTAATCAAACTATCTGCAGCGTACAGACCCAATACATAAGTACCGGCGAGCGCGATGCGCACCCCATACATACGGGTATCAAGCAAATAGGAAGCCCGGGAGCACTCATGTGCTAGAACAAGAAAGTAGCAACAGATGATACAGTGTCCGCACGATGATACAAAAGAAGAGATAAACAGCAGCTCCGGAGCATCATGCAGGAAGATGATATTCGTCCGGGTCCTTCTCACCCCGGAGAGGTACGAGAGGCGTATGCGCATCAGACCCTACGCCCGACCTCGTAGTCTCGCCAGATACCTCGCTCTGCTGGTGATTTGTCGAAACCTCGGAACCCGAGCTCGAGCCGTCCTCCCAAGAGCGATACGCCGGAGGGAGTCTACCGGAGCTTGAACGTTGCAGGGGAACTAAAACGCCTGCGTCCGTATGACGCAAGTCCTGACTCGTGAAGAGCGTGCTCTGCGGCAGATCGCTGGAGAAGTCGCTCCATGCAGAGCGCCCGGGGGTCTCCGTGGCTGTGGCAGGGACCAGGAACTCTCGTTGGCCGCCAACATCTGAGCGTTGGAGAATCTGTCAGCTGGGATCGCAGTGAAAGGAAGCAGGGTATATGACGCACCCATGCCGGTGGATGCGGATCCAGGGTGCACCGCGCTCATGTTCGCAGTGCCATAACTGTGCTCGTCATCACGGAATACATCGTTGAGGCGAGGCACGTGGGGTTGGTGTTGGTAGGCGGCTCTCCGAGTGCGGCACCTCCGAAGCAACAGGAACAGAATTCCAACAACCGCAACGAGCGAGACCCCGCCTACAGCGCCTCCTATGATTGCACCCATATCAGAGGAGGACTTCGTGGGCTTGTCGTTGTTATTGTCGGGGACAGGGGAGGAGGGCGCATCACCGGCAGAGGATGTTGGCGTGGATGATCCCTCCGGGGGGTTGAGCCTAAATAGAGATATAAAAATGGAGAACACAGAGCTTACCGAGACAGCCAAAGAGTTTGTTTGGCCATTGGGGAGAGCCTGAAGCTGCGATACCGTACCGGAAGACAGCGTGCTTGAGGTACTGGCTGCTGATGTGGTCACGGTGGACCCAGTTCCAGTAGAGCTCGAGCGCGCGCCTGAGGCTGTGGGGCTTGTGGGGCTTGTGTTTGGGGACGCATCTGGCGTACTGGTAGTTGAGGTGCTCGGCGTACTTGTCGGAGTCGCACTGGTTGGCTGAGCTGGGGTGTTGGCGTTGGTAGTGGCAGGTGTGGGTGTTATGGACGGGGATATTTGGTTCGGGCAATGCGTGAAGGTGTTATCGTTGTTCGCGGCATGCTCCCGTTCGGCATTCTCCCGGGTCCAAACACTTGGTAGATCTGTTAGGTTTGGCGATCACTGTAGTACAGTTCAAACTTACTAAAACCTATGTCGTGGCATGGATGAGTAACAAGAATACACGACAGTTCAAGCCAGCGTACCACGAGCCATCAGACCAGCCACCATAAACGAAGTTGTCGAGCCTAATATTCTGGTTACACACTGCCTTTTGTATATCCGAAGGTAATCTAGTTGCATCGGTTAGTATCAATATTTCTCGCAAGGTTAGTAATGAGGTGACGTGACTTACGCGTTGTTCGTCCCAGCACCACATCCGCCACGATACAGCGTGTATGCCCCAACCCCTGCCGAGGGAACAGTAAGAAAGATAGTCTGGCTGCAACAGTTCCGGGATCGCCTTACCAGCATCGATACCGATCTGATCACCGGCGAGATGGTCCTGTTGACAGCTACGAGAATCGATTAACATACTATACGACGACTCTGGAAGAGCAAGGTGTACTTCATGCAAAGCATGCTCAACTGGAAAGCGACAGTATTGCAGCAGCATGCAGCTGAGGGGAATCAGCAAATGAAGCTATCCTGTGAGATACAACACTCACAAACTTGATCATCGCAGTTATCTCCGGGGGTGTTCGGTCGAAAGCTAGGTACTTGGTCTTGAGAGCAAAATCAGCGGCTGTCCAGCACAGCCGAGTCAGCAGCATCGACGATACTCACAGTCACTATTGCAGATCTGACGCAGTCGTTGGTACGTTACACCTGAACAGCGAGCACGGTGAGCAGCGAAGAATAGTCATGATATGACTGAGATACGTACATGGAGACTCTCCAACAACACTCGTGTACCAGTCGAGTTGACCACTAGCGCATGTCGTGTTTCCCGCATAGACGTCCCCAGCTAAGAGCGAGAATGTTGCCAGGAAGGCCCAAGAAAATATGTGTGAATAGCCCCAGTACATCTACGAAAGTTGGAAGGAGGGGGGTCCAAGGAGCGACGGCGAGATGGCCCGGGGCGGGGGTGACCGGTAGGGTAGAGGCGAAAGAGGTTGGAAGCCTCCTAAGCACGAGGGCCCTCTCCACATTGAGATCATTCTCCGTACTTCGGGCGAGGAGCTCCGGAATCTGCCAACGTTGGCGGCCTGGCCATCTTAGTCGAGATGGGCTGCGTTGATTGGGCTGCAGTGCGAGGCACTACGCGTGCTGTGGATGATGGACAGTTGAGGAAGCTGTGTGATCTGATGAGGACGTACAAATCAGGATCAACATGTCCATACATGGTGCGGTACCTATCCTTCATACTCACGGGCTCACGAGGGCAGAACGCAGCGGCGACATGAAGCTGTTCCCCACGTCGCGCAGAAACAGAAGCTACGATGGTGGCAAACGGTTGGTTTGACCGGGTTTTGCATTCAGTCACTGCTCGGCCTCCGAAGCTGCCAGCGCTCAACGCAATCGCATTCCGGAAGACCGAGTCGCTTCCCTAGAGCCTATACACGGGAAGTGTATATGTAAGTCCGAGGATGCGAGAACTCCTCACATTGCGGACTGCGATATCTGGGTAGATACCGCCTCACATCCGTACCGTCTATCAAGGCCATTGCATTTGGATTGCCTCACAGCGACATCCACAGATGAGGGGAAGAGTCGCATGAGAGGGGAAGTAGTGGCCCGGTCCACATTAAGGTGAACGATGATCATGCGGTAATGGCCGTCTAGGATCGGGTTCGCCCAATACCGAGACCGGCTGGCCACTGGCGCGCAGGTGCAGGATATACCGTGCTCGTGCGTCACCAAAACCTAGAATGCAGCATCTTTGGGGCTCGAAGGCAGACGTCGACCTACGTCGACGCGCTGCACATTTGATTGATGGATGCGGAGGCGCAGTACACAACGGATTCGAAGCTGGGAAGGAGAGACGCAGCGTGAGTAAACGATCGTGCACGGCAACTAGAAATTCGTGCGCACCCCATAAGATGCGACGGGGTGGCAAAAGACAAGCACTACCCCGGGTTCACATGGTCGACGGTGAAGGTCTTCCAACGGTCTGCGGTATGATTATCTTGTCCACTAGATGTTTCGACGCGCACGCCCAGCTGCTGACAGCGTTCGCACAGCATCCGAAAAGCCCACTCGAAGTCCTCGTGTAGGCGAAGGCTCCGGGGAAGCCCAGAGAACGGCACGATGAACCGGATTGTCTCGAGCGCGGGAAGCGGGGCCCGTTCTAGCCAGTCTATCAGGAGCGCAAGGGTATCCAGCGGAAAGATAGGGATCGAGGATTTATCGTCGACGACAGTGAGGTAACGGATGGTTGTCGGCAGAGGGGCACCCCGAGAAAGCTGGCCCAACGCAACGCAAATGAGCGTGCATTCCACAAGGTTAGGACAGAGGTGGACAAGTCCGAAGTTAGAGCCTCCCGTCACGTAATTCTTCAATTGCGAGCCGTGCAGATGGAAGAAAGCTTCCACTACGCTCGGCTTTGGCCCCGCAAAACCATTGTCGCCGATCCAGAGAGTTTTGAGTGTGGGTGCGGTCCAGGTGTCTGGGAGGTCGTCCCGTGCGAACCCTTCGGAAAGAATAAGAGTATGGACAAGAGGCAAGTGCACAGGTCTTGAGAAAGTAGGCCCAGCTTCAAGGCCAGACAGCCAGAGAGTCTCTACAGAGGGTGTCACGTAGCGCAGAGCCGTCTCGAGCTTAGCCACATCGTTATTGACCTCCACCCTCTTGAGGTTCGTCCGGATCGCTATGGCGTGTATAGTGCGGCGAAAGCAAGGGGTCTGGGAGAGCAAGGGGTCCGCCGCGCAGAACGCGGTCGAGAATACGGTTATGTTGGGACAACATGCCAGTATGCGCTCCAAGGCGGCTGAATGCGGGTTGTGCCATCGGTGCACACCTTCCAAAGCGAGCTCCAGTCGGACTGTCCAGTGTCCAGCTGGACGGTAGGTCGGCCGGTTCTTCTCGTATAGTTCCATTGCGGCGGCGATGCTGATAGCGTGGTCTCCGCTCTTGATTACGAGGTACTTGAAGAGAAACTCGGTAGCGAGGGGGGCCCATGTCTTGCAGACTCGACTCGCAGCAAGCATGAGGTTGGTGGCTTCGCGATGCCTGCGATGTGTACTGATTCCAAACTTGTCTCTCGCGAAAGCAATGATTGCCGAGGCGCCCCGGTATATGTGTCGCATAGGTGAAGACGCTCAACCATATCTCGAGAGGAAGCTCAGGGGCGCCGTAGGACGACGAATATGACCGGCGAAGCATATTCCATGTCAAGACCCTAGTGGTGACTGAATATTTGAACAAATAGCGCAGAGAGAGAATGAACGTGAAAGAAGGAAAGACGGCGAAGTAGAACGAAAACATCAACATATAGGGCGCTAAACGCCCCAGGATCCCTCTTCCTGACCTCCTCGGAGGGCGGCCATGTCTTCCGAAGTGCAGTGTATGCACCGTATAACCCCCGACGACACGCAACGAAATTGCACATGTTTCCGAGAATGAATGCTATGATACAGCGATTGACGACGGTCGTAGCCAACCCACAGCGCGTGTATGGTACTGAGAAGCATGGCTACAAAAAAGTGAGATCTGACGCGAGAGGTATGTGATGCGTGCATGCGTGCAGAACAACAAGCCAGAGACATTGAATGATACAACATGAAAAAAAGAAACCACCGTGCGTGCGTGCATGAGCGTAAACAGTCGAAACATGCTATGGTATGCTAAAGCAGGCGCAGAACGTCCGTGTGTACGTGTTCTGTCCGCCTGGGAGGGGGGAGGGGGTGTGCTACAGTGAAATATGGGCCGGGTCTAGTATGGTAGATGCTGCTGCGGCCAATCGATAGCAAGGCGAAACACGGTCGTGCAAATAACGTTAAGTAGCGGATAATGTCCCGTATGTCGTAGTCGATGTTCATTCGGATCTGTCCCTTGGTCGTGAGAACCACCCGCCGCTCTCCCAGTTGATGCCAGATCGATAGACATCGCGCTCGCGCTGGACCGAATCGACAACGCCGCGCAGGATCGCGCGGAGCCGCTTGAAGTCGATCGGCTTCAGTATCCAGCCGTCCAGGCCAAGCCTGTACAGCTCGTCGCGCTGGTTCTCGTAGAGCGAGGCGGAGACGGCGAAGATGGGTATGCGGCCGTTCAGCTGGTGCGATATGCGATCGAAGAGGAGGGACTCCTTTTCCAGGAGGCGGATGCGTTCGGTTGCCTCGTAGCCATTCAGCAGAGGCATCCTTTGTAGGTTGAGTAAGTCATTCTGCGATGCATGCATAGTTGAGGGACGTACTGGATGTCCATGAGGACGCAATCGAATTCACGATCAGCCTCAACGACCTCCAATCCTTCCTGGCCGTTGGTTGAGTTGACGACTATATGCCCATCCAAAGACAGCCGCTTTGCGAGGATCATACGGTTGATGTCGTTATCCTATAGCCGGATCAGTAAAAATATCACTGCGACATATACCGGTGTAACACACCTCAACAATGAGAATTCGCAGCTTCGAGGACGACGCGTCGAGGAGAGGACGACCGGGAGGCGAGCCCTTCGCCGGAGACCTCCTGTTGCTCATGGTCCTGACGTTGACGGGTACGGGCACAGGTCGATCGAGGTCAAACTCGTCGACCTTGATCGGCCGGAACGGTGTCGCAGACCCCGGGATTGTGATTGATGCACCCGTCGTAGGTCGACTGGGAGATTCCACCACTTGGGGCTCATCAGAGGTGGCAGATATGTCCCTCGAATCGTGCATGTGGTTGGCGGACAGCGCGTTGACCAAGTCTTGAATGTGTGAGCTGCGCGAGCCTCCATCACGGGTCAACACCAACGACGATCGGGAAGATCCAGAGGACCAGGACATGCTTCCTCCATGCACGTCTGTCGTGAGAGGCAGCAGGAACGAGAAGCGACTTCCTTCGCCCAAACTAGAGTCGACGCGCAGTTGGCCACCGAGCTGCTCCACGATTCGCGCGACGACGGCCAGGCCCAAACCTACAGCGACGTCAACATGTTTGGACAGTACGGCAGAGCAAGAAAGTCGTACCAAGGCCGGGGGAACGTGTGCGCGGAGCAGTCTCGACTTGCTCGAACTCCCGGAATATGCTCTCCAGCTTGTCGCTAGGGATACCGCATCCGGTGTCGGCCACCACAATCTCCACCGCAATATCACCGCTGTCACGCAAGCCAGTAGGCTCATCGAATGCCCTACAGAGGACAGATATAGATCCATTTGTCGTGTATTTCACTAGGTCGTTCTTATGAGTGCGCGCAGTGCGGATCGAGGATTGCTATCAACTTACGGGCATTTGCGGTGAGGTTCGCTACTACGGTGCGAATCTTCCTCGAGTCGCCCACAACTTGCTTGGGGCAGCCTTGGAGGCTTAGGACAAATTCTATACCGCGTCTCTGAGCCTCATTCCGATAGAGCTGTGTAGCATCTTCGATCGCTTGTTGAAGGTCAAAAGGCTCGTTGAACGAGGTCTCGTGGCCGCTTTCAAGGCGTGTGAGATCCTACAGACACCGAGTCAGAAGAGCAGGCCACACGAAGCCGAGACGCTCGTTAGACGTACGAGCAAGTCATTTATGGTAAACAGCAGACTCTTCGAGGCAGCATGTGACTGGCTCAGGTTCTCTCGTGTCTCTGTGTCTAGAGGGCCGTTCATTGCCAATTCAAGATAGCTGCAAAGCATTAGTCAGTGAAAAGAGGGAGGCTGGGGGGCTGGGGATGAGCGTACTTGATAATGTGATTGAGAGGCGTCCGCACTACGTCATAGCGTCAGTAACAAGACAGGTGCATCCCAGAAAGTGCTGGACAAACCTTCGTGGCTCGCATTCGACAACAAGATGTTGGTCAACTTGGTCGTCTGCAGCGCAGTCTCCTTCTGTCGCCACACCTCGATGAACTGGTAACGCGAATAATTAGCGTTCAGCATCAAGATAGCTGAGAATTACATCACACACCTTCCCGTACACAAGCGCCAACACCCCCGCGGTCTCGAGATGCTCGTCCGACCATGCACGACACCGGCCCGCGACAGTCTCTGACCACGTCTTGAACGAACGTCGAGGTTCGAGCACGTTGCGCCCCTCAGGTTTGGTCGGACGGCCCGCCCAATTCACTTGCCGTGGCTGGCCTTTGCGCAGGAACGCAATGAAGTCCCGACCTCCAGCTGACAATGGAACATACAGCAGGCCAGCGATGATCTCCAGCCCGTTGGTGAGTAGTAGATCGGGATAGTCGACCGTCACCGCCTGAGAAACCTGCAACGTACTGCATACGACGACAGGAAGAGCGTCAGCACGTCGGCGCTCAAATGTAAAACGGGGGCGTACGTGAACTGTTTGAGACGCAGATACTCCGCGACGATGAGGATTTCCTGTCCGTGCTCATTCGGACCAAGGATCTTCGCGCCTTCGCCGATGACGAGCACGCCGTAGTCAGCATCGAACAGGCCGAGCAGGTCGTCCGCGTTCGACACAATGTATCCCCTGGGATGCTGATCCGTTGGCATGGTGTTGATCTAAGATAGATGCAAAGTTGCATGAATGGGACAACGCTCTTTGACAGGACAGTTGAATGAAACGTTACCAGTTTGCGTGTATGAAGTCGCTGCGCGTAGCTCAAGCGCTCGATATTGCGCGAGATGGACTGGCTGAGCAGGCGCAACATCTGCCGTACGGGGAATGATACACGCATTCCATACGGGCCATATGAGTGGCAAGCGACAAGGCCCCAGAGCGTGCCAAACGCGATAATGGACTGTCAATTCGAAGCAGGAGCCAAGCACGCGCCGGGCACCCGGGGATTGGATTCATTAGCTAGAACACCGGCCAGGCGCGCGTGAAACTCACCACAGACATCGACGCTCGGACTCCCATGTTTTCCAGATCTGCAACGAACAAGCTTTATAAATGAGGAGAACAGGACGTAAGAATGCGTGTGACCTACATTTGATGTGAATCGGGCTCATCGCGCGGAGATAACAATGTGTCATGTCCTTGTGTGCACTCTTCGTAAGTATTGAACACCTTGCCGTAGCATTGAACTACTGCATACCAGCGGCTGTTCTAGGTCGGCTTTGCTTCTGACCACCAAACGGGCGGTAGGTTGCCCTCGATCGTACAATAGACGAACTTTGTCTAGGAACACAACTATGAACATAGGAGACAACGCACACATGGCGAACAACTCACTCAGAGCATATAACCCACGCGCCTGAAAATGGTCAGGCAATTGCTTTGTCTAACGGAGATTGGTACGTACCTGTGCGGGGATATCCGTTGCGGGGAAGTGCAGTCCTCGGTAGAGATCGTGTGTCTGATTCCAATCGACCAGTTCGGCGACGACCTGGCCATTCCAGGCCTCGTCAAACTGGTAGACCAACACGCGATGAAACTGAGTGAGATCTTTCACTACGCCGGCGGTGACCTTGAGAAACATTTCGAGGTCGGGAGCAGCGCCGAGCTGTTCGTTGATCTGCGCCATGACGGCGAAAACGTCCATCATACCGACTGCGCCAGCTCCGCGTCGACGACGCTGGTGGGCCCGAGAACGCGGTCCATTGCCTGTATCGGAGGGTGTCTCCTCTATAGGGCGCTTCGTGCGTCGCAAACGCTCCAACGCCAAAAGAGGTCTCGAACGGCTCGTCGTACTCTCGAGAATATCCTCTGGAGCGGGCAGCCATTCGTCATCGCCAGCTAGAGTATACGGGTTCAACAAAGAAGATGGCGCAGGGGTGGACCCAGACATGGTCCGCGAATTGGAGCTGCGTTGACTATTGCTGGTCACAGCCGGCGGATCTGAGTATTCCTCCGGCGTGGCCAACCCGACGCTTTCGTCCGAGGATGAGACAAGTGTGCGCCCAGAGCTAGTCGAAGCAGTGGCAGAGGCATTCGAGGGAGAAGAGACCCCAGAGCGGACATATTCTTCCTCAGCATTAGGTGGAGGCGGGTAGAGAGGATTGAAAGAATCGCGCTCAAGCTCAAACTCCAGAATGATGATGTTCTGGTAGGCCGTCTCCAATCCCGACTCCCCTGGTACGAAATTGGCGGGCGCTGTCATCTGTGGTCTGTGAGCTGCACACCAACATGTCCATGCTCGCCTGTTGTGCGCTTCGCCTGAAGTCGCCTCAGCTTGCGAGGTCCCTGTCTCGCCCCATCCACTGATCATGAAAACATGCAGATTTTCTGCTTGCTCCTCCGCAGCGAGCGCCGTGTCGCTGAGGTATTGAATGTTGTCGAAAAGCAGGTCGGCTTGATGATCGGGAAAGGTCTGGGAGAAGCACTCAAGACCGAAGAGATATGAAGGTGAGAGCCCTAGAAGTTCAGTGGAGTTCTGGTGAATTGTCAGTAACTGATGACCACGATAGCCCTCTGACACATACCTCAGAAACTTGCCGAACTATCAAGTTACCGGTCTCCAAATCCTCTTCCACGGCGACCAAGACGCCAAACCCCTGTACCGCGCCCGGGGTGCGTATAGGCTATGCAAAGACTAGTGAGCTCTGTTCGGCACGTAGAGAATGAGTATGAGCTACCTCGTCCTCGCATTTAGTCAACTTGCCTTCACGGCCGACGATCAAGTGATGACCGTTCTCGTCTTCATGATGCCGATACCTCATGGTCATGAGAGGGCCAGACGAACCAGACGAGCCACTGACAACGCTCGCAGAGCCTGACGTGGTGAAACATGAGCAAGGGTCGGACGAGTGAGAAAGGTGTGCCGACTGGCCACGAGAGTCGGAACCGCTGTACCTGGACGGCACAGGATGCCTCGGGGCGTCGGAAGAACCATTACCTGAGTTCGACATCTGTGGACTCATCCATCGTCCAGAAGAGGGACCACCCGAGCTAGAGCGCGAGCTGGATTTGCTTTCCCGAGGTGCGAGGTGAACGATTCCGGATTGGGAGAAGTTCGACGGCGCATTCTCGTCCCGAGGTGGTGCAGAGGACTTTGAAAAAAGGCCTACGGAAAGCTCGCTGTTTGCTGCGCCTTCTGGAGCAGGTGCGACCTGACTGTACGGAATAGAGCCTTCTGGGACTTGATCATGTCCATATCCAGGAGGTAGCACGGCGTTTGAGGAGATATCCGCAGGCGCATCCACTGATACAACCGGCAAGGGCGAGCGACGACGATCATCATCATTGTGAGAACCGTCTGGGCCCGGGGATCTTGGAATATTGGGAAGCAGTACGATCGGTTCCTCGAGAGTTCCAGGGGTAAAGAGTATACCGGCACCAGCGGAGACGTCCGAATCCGAAGGGGAAGTACTGGGAAGAGCCGAGGAAAATGTCCGAGGTGAGAACGGGCTCTGGTTTGGGGGGAAGTCGCGGTAGTTCGGCACAAACTGCTTGCTGCGTCTCTGGTTGTGGCGGCGCAGAGCCGAGGGGTCGGACGCGGACTCGAGGTCGACGGCGCGGCGTGGGACTGGGACTGGTCCTACATGTCTGTTCGGGACATCGGATGATCCAGAAATATTGCTGGAGCTGCTTGACCGAGGGAGAGCAGCTACCTTGGTGAAGATGTCGCGACGACTGCCCTCTTCTAGCAAACGTTAGGTCGAGGAAGAGTTGAGTGCTGAAGCGGTCACATGCCATCATCCCTAGACGCAGCTGCTGGTTGTATCCCAGTGAGCAAAGACTTGATGGGGTAGACGTATGATGCGACGTTCGAGGTGGAAGCAGTGGGCTGATCTGGAGGGGGAGGTTTGTCTTTGGGCATGTGTGGTGGAGGGACGAGGGGAAGGAGGGAGTAACGGCGAGATCGACGAGCGCGGATGGAGTCCCCGGCGTCTAACCGGCCATCCGGCTCTTCGGCCCACGCGTCTCTCGCCCTTCGTCATCGCAAACCTCATCCATCTCGGGCTAGACGGTCCTGCTTCAACTTTCTAGATCCTCCCCGCACTCGACCCACAGGAACGCACATAAACCTCCAGCGAACAATCCCATCCAGCCGGGAAATCAATATTGCAATGGCCCCCCCTCTACCAGCCGTCCCCTCTCGCTCGCTTCCCATCGAACTCATCCACTGCATCATCCACGAAGCCTGGTTCTCCCTCGTGGACGATGAGTGGGGCAACCGCTGGGATTTTTATCGTGACCTCTCTCTCGTCTCGCGATCCCTGCGCGACATCATGGCGTCCGTTGCCTTGCGCTGCGTGATGATCCAAACCTCCAAGGACCTCAACAACTATCGCCTCCTCATCAAACGCCGCTGGGGTTTCGATCCACACACACGGGATGGCGGGCGTGTTGCGCACATCGTGCGGGGCTACTTTGAACGCTCCGAGCTTCACATTGTCGTTTCGGATTGGACTTGCCCCAGCCAAACAAGCTTCCACTTCTCGACCGACTACGCCAGTATCCCGCGCTACATTCCCGCATGCAAGCGTGTCTCGGTTATCATCAAGGAGCTGCCCTCCAACGACCGCTTCGTCCTCCCCTACCGCCCCCTCTTCCAGTTCCTGTCCCAGTACACAACCACGAAGGAACTCTACCTCCTCTGGACGTACACACACATCAACCGCTACATACTCCCCACCGACCCCATGCACGGCGTGACATACCTCCGCATACACGAGTACCCACGCTGCGTCTGCCACAACTACAACTACACGAGCGGCCACTCGCACGACCACGAGTGCTTCTCGTACTACCTCCCCACGCTCTTTCCGGACCTCGAGCACATCCACCTCGATACGCCGTACATCCTGAAATGTTTGTCGACGCCGAAAGGAGTGACTTGCCTCACACTCGAGGCACCGCCCATCCACTACCTTTCGTCCATCGGCTATTTCAGCTCCCTCATGGGCTGGAACATCGTGTCCGCGCTTTCGCTCGGTCTGTTCCGGCGGGACGACCCGGACGCCCCGCGAAAGAAGATCGTTGTGAATGCGGGTGCGAAGGAGCCCGCAGGATGGCGCCAGGCTCTTGCAGCCTGCCAAGCACATGACGTCGAGCTCGTGCTCCGCCATGTCTATATCACCCCCACCGACACTCCGGCCAATGGCTAGATTACTCAGTCTGAATGAGCCCTATGGACTCTTGCGTTGACTGCATGATGTTCCTACCTCTTTCGCTGGTTCTTGAAACAGTATACGCATGGGCGCTCCGTACACCCTAACCGCCTCTAGTTTTGCACGTTATGCCTCGTCTGAGGTAGGTTCCATCGGCTTCTCAGGTCTGCATATTTGTCGTTCTATGATGAACCTCTCTTGTCAGAAAGTCTAGATTCCGTCGGCGTCCCGCTTAGAATCATTAGGACACGAGAGTATTCATAATACGTCAAACTTTAGTGCGTAAGAAGACCAGGCCGCTCACGTCATGCACAGCATCTGACCATACTCGCAGCTGCGAAACCTTGCCCACCGAAGAATGCCATAGTCGCGATAAGAAGAGCATGACGCACGCGCAACGGCTGCACACATTCCTCAGGCGGCCCAAGAGAATATCCACGTTGCGTACGTATAACGTATATGCATAACATAACGGAAGGGCTAATCTCCCCAGAGTACATAAACGGGGGCGTGTCGCTTTGCCGCACCAGAACCATCGCTTATATGGGCGGGTAGAGCCTTTTCCTAGCCAGCCACGTAAGTGCCAATTTTCAGCCAATATATGCATGCTTCCTAACAACCTCGCGGCTGTATAGGACTGGGAGTCCAACTCGTGGATGGCGGGCAACTTCTAACGACACCCTCTATGTGTCAGTCGTTCTCGAAGTGAGCATCCCGATGCATGTGTTATGTATGTCTCCGCATACGCATTCGACGCTGCCCCCATCGGTCAATGGGAACACGTGATTACATTAGTTTTCCGGGCTGAATGCGAAAAGGTTAGTAAGCTTGCGAAGCCTCCAGATATTTCTAATGGACAACACGCCCGCGTACAAGTAACCAGCGATCTCACGTTCTAGACGAGTCACAAGCCGAACTGGCCACGCAGTTGCTGAGAACGATGGCGTATGCGATATCTGGCGCTACGTCGGCACAATCGCAGGCTGGAGCGCTTATTCCTAGTAAGTGTCGCTGTACGACGTCGATCGGTCTGTGTGCATGAGCTGTTCGCGTGAGGGGGGCTGAACGTTGAACAACGAATCACTATGTTGCAGAGCTATGCTATACGACACATACTATTGTGACCCCAGAAGCTGCGGGGTCAGGGCGCCTATTGCTCTACCTCTGGCAGGACTCGTCAGAATCAGATTTTTTTTCAGGGGTATGTTCATACTGCCCTCATATACACACAAGCAAAAAACCGGGCCAAAAGGTGCACAGAGAAAGGAGATAATTGAGAAACACTTGTTTGACCCCAGATGTTGCGGGCAAGCGTCACGTCCCAGTCACGTTGCCGATACATGCCGAGTTCAATCTCCGCTCTACGCCCGCGTCTAATTGCTGCCCTTCAAGCTGCGAGCGCGGCACTGAGATCTGAGAGCTGGAGGTGTGTCTTGCCATGAGAAGTAAGCCAGAGAGTGTGTTGTGTGAAAAGAAGCGGGTTCGAGCACGAGGAATGTCACAAGAGCGATGAGAAACGAGAGATGAAGCAGGCTTGCCGATGACGTTGTTGTAACGGCAGCCTGCACAATTCAAGCGCCGCCTCAAGATCACCTACCAAATACAGACACCTGTCACGCCCTTCAGGCTCTCTACCCAAGATCATTTCGATTCCTCTTAAAATATCATAGTGAGTCTACGAGGGGGTCAAACATACAGCACGCGAAGTTTCGGAATTTTCCGGCTCAAAGGGGCAGACATATCAGCAGTATGAGGTCGGTAGACCGGTAGTGACTGTGCACTTACTCAAATATCTTCTTCGCAAACACATGCCTGATCCTCAAATCTATAGGGCATGTAGACACAATCAATAGCTTCTAAATCGTACACTTTTCAGAACGATCTAGCATGACGCGGAGGAGGTACAGCGGATTCCGCAGCTTCTGGGGTCGGATGGGCGCTTCCGCAGCTTCTGGGGTCACAATAGTATGCTGGGAGAGACCTGGATTTATCTCCCTTGCTGCACCCTGCTGCACCCCGCAAGCATCGGCCGGCGCAGTTAAGCGGAAACGCCCTCAAATTCAGGGTGGTATCGCAAACGCTGTTCAAATTCGGTGCCGCGACGGAGTGTCTCGGAGGGTCCATCCGACACCATCGAGGAGACTCTTTGCCGGATTCGGGTGCGGGGCTCCAAGCTCCAAGCTCCATGATCGGGTCTGTCTCAGTCTGAGACAGTGCTTGCAAGTGCTATTCCATCAGCAACGCGGTTGTGGATCCGTCGGGGTCCTTATGCAGAATCCCACGAGCCTCCCGATCGGTGTCGGCACATTGATGGCTGCAGGGAATTCAGTAGGTATAGACGGTAGGCCCGTGCTACGCACGGGCGGCGTGTCTGAAAGGTACTGTGAATGGTAATAGCATCAGTCTGCCCTTGGACTGTTGAAGACACAATATCATACTTTGAGCCTTGGAGGCTGAGAGCTGTGACTTTGCTGTACTTAAAGCAACGGTTTCGTGAGCTCTGTCGTAAATGTAAGGCCCCATAGAACGTAAGCTCGCCCTGAATTACCACTACCTGCAAGAGGCAAGCTTGGCTCGTGCACTCCTCCTACATATACGACCACCAGAAAAAATCTGGCTTAACGGTACTACTAAGTACTGTACATAGATAGGGCGGGGCGTAAGTTTACCAACGCACCCGTAAGATATGACTCTTCCGAGTCCTCCGAGATCTCTTGGCCTCGATGCATACTTATTCGAAGGGCGCAATAGCATGCATCAGTTAAATGCACCGTCCTCCTTTTATATATTGATTGCGAGGGGAGGGAGCGAACACACCCGACAAGATGGACGAATTAAACTTGCAGCAGCACATGGTGGGGAAATCGTGGTTTAATTAAGCAAAAGTTGAGGAATCCTAGTCTGATAATATACATCTAAAGCGCGCTCAGGCTACGGTAAAAAAATCAACGCTCCATCTCCACTTTTAACTTGAAGCTGTAGGTCTTCACAGGGTATGCTGAACTTCAAGTTTCGAAAGTCGTGCCTGACCGATCCGTATGGTACTACATGCTCTCCCCCCCTTCTCGGCGGCCGCTGCGTTATGCCATATCAGGCGCGAGAGGCCTTTTCCTAGGGAAGGGGACGGGGATGGACGCCTCAGGGGGCGCAACGCCGACCTGAAGGCACGCCTCGACGATCTCGTAGCGCAGCTTCTGCCACTCTCGGCGCTGTTCTGCTAGGCACGCGTAAGCAAGCTGTTGGAAGACCAATATGGATATCGCAACGGTAACGACGCACCTGCATCAGGCCAGAACATCATGAGGTACTCTGTGCGTTTCACGAAGCTCTTCGAAGCTTCGAGCGCGATGGTGAGCGTCGGGTCCGCTCGCCAAAGGACGAGCGCCCTGTGAAACCGAATGATCGTGTCAGATGGGCGATCTCGGACCGAATGCGACACAGCTGGATGAAAACACGCACTTGATGATGTGGGACATGAACCAGTAGATGAGCAGCGGCTTGCGGTAGTCCATCGTGGGCGTTGACTTCCCTTTCACCAGGGTATACCACACACGATCGGCAGCGTCCAGTCTTGACCGGACTGCAAAAGATGACCGCATGTCAGAAACAAATATATGCGGGGTACGAGGATACGTACGCCAGGACTCAGCCTTGTCCCTGTAGAAGAGCTTGCTGCCGTCGCTGTACCCGTCGTGAATACTTGACACCTAACGAGTATGCGATGGGAAACTCACGTGGTGACCTGAGGGATATACCGCTGGAACTCGTATGACACGCACATCCGCGCACTGCACATGATCCGTCAGTCGATGCCGCCGCACACTAGACTCGCCAGTCGAGCTCACCCAAACAGCATCTCGCGCGCCTGGAAGCCGAACCACCGCTCCAAGTCGCATGTATGCTGGTCCAACGCGTGCTCGAGCGAGTCAATTTCCAGCCACGCCCGCATAGCGAACTGCGCGCGGTCCGCCTCGGACAGCTGTCCGTTGGCCCGCGAGTCCACGCATGCGTGCAGCAGGAGCATTGCGCGGAGATAGAGCGTCCATACGTTGTTTGCCGGGACGGGCGTCCCCGCGAGCGAGAGCGACTCTCCGGGGAACAGGAGCGCAAACTGCAAATCGCGATCAATATCCGGTTGATGGAGAGGTGGAGTAAGTGGACTTACATTGCGGGGCTCTTTGACAGTCAGGCGCGTGCGCTCGAACGCGTCGGTCACGGAGCTGTACGAGTTGAGGCTCGCAGTGAGCATGACGGTCGACCAGACGAGCCGCCGGCACTCCTCCTTCCTGAACTCGCCCTCCGACAGGCCGATCGGCCACATGAGAGTGCCTTCCCATCCTGGCGCGAGGCCTTGTACGGAGGGCCAGTGGTTCCTAATCGTGAGCTTTCCACAGTCGCATTTGTTCGGGAGTGAGGACGTTGAGGGCGCGAGGGTAGTGTGGTCTGGGACAATGGGTCCACAGGTGTGATCAGTCAGAGGGCCGAACATTGAGTTTGGGATAGCCGACGCTCCGAGCGGTGTGAAGACCGCTTCAGGGGAGAGAGAAGTACGGGCAAACGGCAGAGCTCCTGCCATTTGACTACCAAAGGCGTTCTGATTGCGGACGGAATGTGCTTGAATGATATCGGCATCGAGCGCGGTCAAGTTAAAAACGCGCATGAGGGAGTCGAGAAGGAGCAGGGAGGACTGGCTGCGTTCTTCAGAGTGAAGCGGGTGCGACTGCATCTCGAAATATGCGATGAGCTGCGGTCCCCTCGCGTGAGTATTCGATTTCATGAGAAGGAATTCCGGGAATGACGTACCCAAGTCGCTTGAATGAGCCCTATGTCCACCCAACCAGAAGCGAGACTGGCCTGCAAAGCCCCATCGGCGAGTTCGAGTAGCCTGACAGCGCGTGCGCGTCCCACCGCTCCCCTTTCGGCCTCCGAGCTCTGTGCGAGTGTTCCAGCAGCAAGTGCCGCGAGAACAAGGCTCGGCTGTATGTGTTCGCGTCGGGCGGGGTTCAAAACGGCGTCGAAGAACCGGGGAAGGTGTATGAAGCTTGCCCAGTAGAGGGATGAGTGGAAGAGAGCGCGAAGATCGGAAACGATACTTCGCATGACTGTGCTGCGGTGGTCGGCCGAGAGGACCATAGCTTCGGCCGGGGTGGAGCCGTCATCGGAGGAGTAAAAGGTGATGAGAGCGTCCCACCACGTCTCGCGTGTGAATTGCAAGCTGGGACGTGTCGGTATTGCTTCAGCCCACACACTTTGGACCTCGTTGTATTCGCTGGGTGTCTGTAGCTTCAGTACCTCGCTGATATCTAGCGATGCGAATGGGTCGTATTCCGACACGGAGTCCTGAGAGAAAAGGCGTTAACACTGCATGTCATGGAGGGCAACAAGCACAATTCACGAACATCAGATTGCAGACTGGAATCTTCATCGCCGGTATGGAGGCCGAAAAACCGCGGAGAAGAAGATTGTCCGCTGTTGGTCGATCCGGAACTATAGCCGCAATCCGAGCCGCTGTCGTAGGGATCTTCGGTGCACCTTCGCCTGCGCTTCGGAGGCTTCTGAGACCGGGTTCCGGGTGCCTTGTCCTGCCCACGGCGTTTGGGCTGTGGCTCGTAGTTGCACTGTTCGCCGTTCTCCGGGGGACGCTTGCGGCAGTGGAAACAAACGGGCTTCGCCCCGTCACAACGCGTCTTACGAGCACGGCTGGGAGGAGTTGGATGCGCTCAGCGGTCGCGCAACATGTGGCACACCCATGATGAAAGCTTACCATTGATTGCATGCAACATACACCCGCGCTCGAGGTTTGCCTTGCGCGGTCAGGGGCTGATTGGGGTCGAGGGCGATCTTGGGGCGAATTCTACGACGCGGGGGGTTTGAAGGAGGAGTTCGATGGTGGTGTCTCTCGTGTTCAGAACTGGTAGAGCCTGCACTGTTAATGGTGTCGGGCGCCTGGGACGGAGAGCTGTAGGATGAAGAGAGACAGCTTGACGCGGGGTTGCCCCACGCGGGTATGACTGGTGATCGAGAGAGTGCAAGCACATCGCCGAGCGCTGTGGTAAGAGACATGGGCGGAATGCAGGAGTCTCGCGGTTTGAGCGTCCGTTGAGATCAAAGGCAAGTTATGTCGTCGATGGAAGTAGGCCGGGACACCACTTAGCGGAGGCAGCGTGCGCAGTAGCTTTATACAATGAGCGTTCTCGGAACACCGCGTTGTATATATGTGGACTTGCAAGGATGTGCACGAGGAGATGTGCGCGGAGAGGAACGCGTGATGCGTCGATGAACTCTGAATTGGCTCCGATCGGCATCGCCAGGCATCGTCCGGCAGGCCAGGCGCCCTGCAAAACCCAGTGGTGGCAGTGGCGGCATACATTGTCCTCCACATCCGCACTCGCTGACTCACTCCGCGATGCGTTATGTTTCACGGCGCAGTGAGCGGCATTCCAACCAATGCCTGCCGACCAACGTCCCCGAGCTCAAGCGGACCCGAAGGCCAATACGAACGGTACATTTCTCGCTGTGTAGCCAGGCTGGCTGATGTGCTTCAAATTCAAAGACTAGTACTCCGTGCTAAATCAATGATTTTGATTCCGCGTTGGGCCTTGCAATGGGCGTACCGAGTTCGGCGCCTCGTGCTAGCACTAGCTCCTTCGGGGGAGCAATGGTTTGATAGCTATGGGAAGCTGAAACCCGTACTGCCATCCGAGGGACTCGGAAGGCGGACTCGGAGAACGGCCAGCAGACCCGGATACTCTACTTCGTTACTGTGCATTTCCTCTGGGCCGGCATCACTCGCTATCCGGGGCGCAAAGACCAGTGTGTGGAGCTGGAGGAGGAAGCGTCGGCGTAGGGGGAGCGATGCCAGCCTTGAGACAAGCCTCCACCAAGCGATAGCGCAATCTCTGCCATGCTTCTCGTTGTTCTGGAGAGAAAACAAAGTCCATCAGGTCCATCAGACATATGTTCACGTGGAATTAGACACGCACTGGGGCACGGCCAGAGGCACATCAAGTACTCCAGAGGGAGAACAAACACTTTGGCAGCATCTAGAGCGAGATGCAAAGTCTGGTCGTTCTCCCATAGCAACAGCGCTCTGCATCGCTGGCGGTGAGTAAAACATATTCCCAGCGATGAAGAGATACAGCAGGTACCTTGTGACGTGCCCCATAAACCAGTAGACTAGAAATGAGCGCGTGCCCAGCTCGTTTCCGGGATGCGTGTGTAGACAGTCCCATAGAGATTGCGTGACTGCCATCTGACCGCGCACTAGACAGCAAGGCGCGGTGAGCGATCTTACCAGCCAACAACAGCTAATGGACTTACACCACGCTTCGCATTTCTCGCGGTACAGCAGACTGCTTCGCTCTCTGCTCGCATAGCCGTATAAGCAAACCAGCGACCCATCGGATTGCAAACCCACACTTACGACGATACATGTGGCAGGTACCGCTGGAAATCGCATGAGATACTCATCCGAGCACTGGACCGACGATCAGCGCTTCCTACCACATGACGGACAAATTTACAAGGCGCACTTGAACAGGAACTCGCGCGCTTGGTACGCGAGGCGGCCTTCGAGATCGCATGTGTGGAGATTCAGCGCGCCTTCGATAGCGTCGGCCTCCAGCCAGGCATCGATAGCGAACTGTGCGCGCTGGAGATCTGGCATGGCACGCTCAGACCGGGTGCGAATAGCCGTATGCCAGAGGAGCATAGCGCGCAGGTACAGCGCCCAAATGTCGTTCCGCGCCACGGGCGCGCCCGAGCGTGCCAGCGCTTCCCCGGGCAGGAGGAGTGCGTACTGCGCGGAAACGAATTCAATGATTCAGTTGAACATCAAATGGGGGTGAAGTCAAAGTAGTAGCTAAGTAGGGACGTAAGGACTGACGTACGTTGTCGTAATGCTTGATGTACAAGTCCGCGTGGTCGGACTCCGTGCTCGCGGAGATGTAGGAGTTGTGGCCAGCGGCGAGCATGACGCTCGACCACACCAGACGGCGGCTTTCCTCTTGCCTGATTTCACCCTCGGTGCCGTAAGACGGCCACATAGCCGTCGCTTGCCATAGTGGAGCAACCTCCAGTACCGCAGGCCATTGCTCCTTGAGCGTGAATCGCGCGCAGCGGCATCCAGCATGGATCATCCCGGTTGTAGTGGGCGCGTGCGGGCGCAATGATGGGTCAGGTTGAACATCAGCTTGGAGCTCCGCAACCATCCGTGCGGAGGGCTCGGTCAGGACAAGAGGGCCGAGGGTAGGTGTCACAGTAGGATTCTGCACAGCAAAGAGACAGAAGCGGGCTTCCGGGAGACCTGCGTCCAGGGTCGTCAGAGAAAAAAGGCGGATCAGAGAATCCAGTAGCAAGAACGCTGAGCGATTCCGCTCCCATGATTGTTGCGGATGGGCTTGCATTTCGAAGAACGCTAGAACCTGTTCACAGGAGTTCGCCGCTCAGTGCCGTAAGATAATCACAAACGATTTGCAAGGAACGCACCCATGCCGCCTGGACAAGTCCGAGATCAACCCACTGAGCGCTTAGGCTAGCTTGGATGGCCGCATGAGCCTGATCAACGAGTTTGAGAGCACGAGTTCGTCCCAAAGAACCGAGCCGCAGGTTCGAGCTCTGCACAAAGGTGCCGACAGCAAGCATGCTCAAGATGAGACCTGGTTGTATTGAGGACCTGCGCGCGGGATCGAGAAGGGCTTCAAAAAACCGAGGAAGGTGGACGAAGCTCCCCCAGTATATCGACGTGCGGAAGAGCGAGCGGATATCTTTGAAGACGCGTCTAGTGGCCGCGCCACGTCGATCAGCAGTGAACGCGGGCGCATCCCCCTGTCCGGTGTCCATGGCGTAGTGCATGAGAAGGCTATCCCACCATGTATCGCGGGTGAACTGCATGCTCGGCTCAGAGGAGAGCGTTTCTGCCGTTTCCTCTTCCTGCTCCTCGTTCTCGTTTTCGCCTAACGTGGGTGGGTCTGGCAACATGAACGAGTCGGGCTCATTGACATTGAAAGAAGATGGATCGAATCTCTCAATCGCTTCCTGTGTATGCTCGTGAGTTCGCACCCCTCCGACGTCAGCGAACCCAACCCTTCTCACCTGGAGGCAATACGTTACGACATGGTCTCTCCGCAAGGATGTATCAGTCTCATTTTCACTGCCATCTTGCAGTGGTCGTTGCGACGGTCGGGTTTTGCGGCTTCCTGGAGCGGAACGCTTTCGGGTACCGGGAGCCTTGTCCTGTCCCCGCCGCTTGGGCGCGTCGTCGTAATCGCATGCAATGAGAGTCGCGTCGCGCCGGCGACAATTATAGCACACCGGTTTTGCTCCGTCGCAGCGTACCTTTCGACTTCGACTGGTGGCCCATGTTGTGAGTATGGTGAGTTTGCGGACTAGTTACTGATGGCGAGACACGGCGCTCACCATCCGGCGCACGCAACGTAAACACGGGCGCGCTGCTTGCCATCTGCAGTCGGAGGTTGGTCGGGTGCTAGTGTGATGCGGGACTTCTTCGCTGCGGGTGCTCGGGAGGTTCGGGAGGAAGTATCGGATGCAGACGACGAAGAAGCGTCATTGTGAGCTCGAACTGAACACCTCCGCTCGTTGCCCGTGGATGTAAGACACCGTGCGCTGCCCTGCGGGTGCGTTGCGGTATCGCCTGAAATGCTATCGGCGCGCCCAGACGCCAACGCTGCCAGCGGGGTGTCTTCCGAAGATGTAGATGTGCCACGGACATTGGGGGGAGAGTCAGGGGTGGCTGGCATTGTTCCAGGCACCTTGAGCGTGGGGGTGGATGTTCACTAGACAGCGATGCCTCAACCTTGTAAAGCGTGGATCGGCATAAGGATTCGCGGTCCACGTTCATATACTGGGGAAGCTTTCCTAAGATCTTCATGTCGGGAGGGCGGCGGAGGGGACGCGGGGTTAGAAAATGGTGGTGGACCCTTGCCAGATCTTTGAGCGCCTCCCGCCATTGCTGTGCCGCACCCTGCCGCACCATGAAAGATCTCCCGACGCGAAACTCGTACTAGTAGTGCCACCACTGGCAAGCGTCCGCGTCAACGTTCCATGCTTCTGCCCATCGCGTCCTCAGATTTTTCTTCAACATATAACATGCACGCTACGATAAGTCCTTGTACTCACCATGTACACCAATTTGCAGAGGCCGACGCGCGACTTCAACGTGGAAGAAATCGAGATCTCTGAGATTCGCGAATCTCAGTGCACCTCTCTCGCAACCTCATGAATGTCATACATTGCCAAGACGCACCGGCGATTTCGTACGGCATCCCGCGACATATCAGCAGAATCTGGTCGTGACGGTCGTTTACATACCCTGTTATCAAGCCAAGCATCGGCAGTTCGTTTTCGAATGCATTGCTCGGCTGTTCCAGCGTTTTCACTGTGTCAGTCAGCCCCAGCTTGTTGTTCGCCTGCCGCATTGTCAAACCACTGGCTGGCTGCCATAAACTAGTGTCAGCCGCGGAGACATACCCTATAGTTCCGCGTGAGCGGAAGGTCTCCTCACCATTCCTCCATCCACTACTCCACTACCCACCCCCGTATCCCTCCACGCCCTATCACCACGATGCAGCTTCCTTGCTTCTCCGTCATCGCTTTCACATTCTTCCACCTCCTCATCACCGCCCAAGCGATGCCGTCGGGTGGCACGAGCGAAGGCTTGGAGGCGCGATGGAACTCCCGGAGGGACACGATGCTCGGCGCTGCGGTCAACGAGCCGGAGTACGTGAAGTCGGGCATCAAGCAGCTCCAAGCCAGGGTGAGTGCCGCACCCTTTTTCCTTCTCACGTGTCGCAGTGCTGAGCCGGCGCCCATCCTGCAGCAGGGTCTCCCTGTGAACGTCATGCAGACCTCGGACGCGTCGCACCCGACGCTTCCTGTCGACAACTACAAGACAGACGTCAGCCGCCTGACTGCCGGAGAGCAGTGAGGTCGGCGAAGACCATAGGTTGGCGAGTCAGCGGTTCTACAGTAACAGGATATCTTCTATCAGGTCTAGTCTAGTCTATGGATGTACAGGGGTCGTCTAATCGTGCAAAGGTCAATCGTGAGAGGCGCGTGCAGAGAGTCAATGATAGCCAAAAGGAAAACACAACGGAAAGGGAGACACGGGCGTCTCGATTATGAGAGGCCGCGTTCCTTGAGCTCCCACTTTTGTCGCCAAGCACCGCCCTTCCACCACACGAGCAGGATAAGCAGCTCGGCGAGGATCATCAGGCCCGTCCAAAGAGAATACAGGCCCCCATCCCCGATCGCGTCCTGGAAAATCGACAGCGTCAGAATGGAACGTGCAGAAAGGGGCCCCGGCATCCGCACGGCGTGTGCGGGAGATGCCAAGAGATGAGACGCACCTGCAATGGGACTGCGACTTCTGACGCGACGAACGCGAATAAGCCACGGAACGCGCTGTTGGTCGCCACGGCCGAGGAGGATCGGCCGGTGTTGGCGTCCACGATGTAAGCCAGCGTGCTGGAGTAGATGGATCTGGACACCAAAAGGATAAGAAAAGGATAAGAAAGGTGTGCTAGATAGGGAGCAGCCGCATCACGTACATGGAGAAGAACCCGGCAAGGAAGAGCATTACGCATATTGCAGCGACATTAACGTGGCGTTCGCATACCCAGCCATAAGCGATGACAGATGGGGGAAGGAAGATCATGGGGACCATTGTGCTCTGCAGACGCATCTAGACGAGTTCACGTGCGATAAGGTTGCAGTGGAATAGAGCAAAGAACAGACGTTGCTAACCTCAGCTTCGCTCGAGCCCCCGTTGCTTGCCTTCAGTTTCCTAAAGACATGGTCCGAGTATCGACCGCCCAAAACGCTCCCGAACAATGACCCTGTACGAGTGCACGTCAGCTACGTCGCGTTGAGAAGGTTATAGGGCACGAACCTGCGCCGAAAGAGAGGAGCACCAGGCCGATCTGCAGCGCATTGTACCCATACTTATTGGCAAGGGTCCTCGAGCATGTATATGTGATCGAGTAGCTGAACGCAAAGATCAAACCTAGAGCGGGCAGTCAATACACCGACGGTCGCACAGAAGAGATCATCGCCTCGCAAAGGCTCACCTGAGGCAGTAAGGATCGTCAAGTTGTTCATGCGCCGTAGTACATGCACAATGGGCTTCACAGGGTTCACGTCGGCAAGAGACAACTTGATCTCCTCAAGGGGCTCCGCAGGGTCAATATCCGCGGACACGGCCTGCTTCTGCTGTTTTTCCAGGTCTATGTCGCGCGCGAGGGTTTCGATCGCGTCCTTGCCCTCGCCATGCCCGTCCGCTGTGGGTTTCTCTTCCGTCTTCTTCTCCACATCGGGGATGATGCGCGAGACAGCGGTGATCTGTGAAAGACTCGACGCCTCGGAGCCCTTTGCCGACTCGTGCGCCAGCCTCCGCTTCAGCGCCGCCTGGTACACAAGGCTGCGCTCGCGGCGGAACGTGTCCCTGAACGGGATAAAGAGCAGGAAACAGACACCGACGAAGATGGCGAGGAACCAGAATGTCGCGCGCCAGTTGAAACCTTGGGTGAGAGCTCCGCCCAAGATCGGACCGAGTGACGGACCCAGCAGAGGGGCGCTAAGGGGGTTTCGAAGTGAGTGGGCTATGTTTGGAGGGCGGCACAGTGTTTCGAACCTATAATAGATGCCCATCATGGTCCCTCGCTGGCTCGGCTCGAAAATGTCGGCGAGTGTCGCGGCGCCCAGGGAAATCACAGCACTTGACCTAGACAAGGGGGATAAGCAGGGCGTCAGTGGGACCGGAGTCGCACAGCTCACCCTATGGCTTGGATACAGCGCATCCCGATGAGCACCCCTATGGTTTTCGACAGTGCAGCCACTATACACCCGATAGCGCATAGCGCGGTGGATACGAGGTACACTTTCTACACGAAATGTCAAGATCTTGGATCATCCGCACGCTGCGCCCAAGCTTACCTTTCTTCCCCAAAACTCGCTCAACGCACTCCACAATAATGGCACGCCCCCCTGGATGAGGATGAACAGAGAAAGGCTGAGGCTGATCGCGCCGCTCGAGGCATGCAGCTGTTCCTCGATCTGTGAAATTGCAGCTATGCAGGGCGGCGGTGAATCTCACTAGCTACCATTGGCCCAGGCTTGCACTGGCGCCGTGCTCACGATTGTATATATTCCCGCCCAGACCCGCGATCATACTGGCTGCAGAGACGGTCGCGACCACAACGAGCTGCCGCGATGATGGTGTAATCACGTTTAGTGTGTGTTCGTCAAACGCAATACGTCGCCTTCCACATACCTTCCGAGCCTTTGACCACGCCCTAGGATCATCCGCAACGACAGCATGCTCGATATCGAGAACTGCCGGCGGCTGTGGCGGCGAGAGAGTGTCTTGACGGCTGTCCTGGGTGTGGTCGAGCATGAGGGCACAATTTACACAGCGAGTGTAGGAGAGTGCTTGAGTCACTGGCCGAGGATCCCCCTGCGAGTCATGGGTGGGTTATATGCAAGCAGGCGGAACGTAAAACATAATGCAGTGCGAACCTGCCGGCACGGCCAGGCTGCCGGCTCGAGGTACTTCGTCGGAAGGGCGAGAGTACTTTTCGTTCCGCTTTCGGCTGTCCTCGGCCGAATTTGATTCTTAATCTACATGTCAAATTCTCCAGCGAATCCACGAGCGGATTTGTCGGTAAGCATCTCTCAGCGAGCACACTCGTGTACAGTTTTAAGCCAATGGGGTAAGTGCGTTTCATAAATAAATCATACTTACTACGATGCTATCGCACAGCGTAGTGTAAGTACGAGTAAGTAGTACGAACTCGCGATCGCCGTTCGGTCTTACGGAGTTCGGACCTAGCGAGCGGACCGTGTCGGACTTTCACCAGACTTTTACCGCGCGCCGGCAAGCGCCGGCTCGTCATACTTATGTTCGTAGTTGACTCTTCCAAGGACTCCGCGGAGGGTGTGCTCCGCTTGGCTCAACGAAAGACACGGTGAGTATTCTCTGCTCGCAGCTGCACATGCGCTTGAATGCACCATGATCGTCTCATGGTCATTAATATTATTACTCATGTTGACAATTACTGACATGTGATCGCAGAGTCGTTCCCATGAACTTACACGAGGGACCAGCAGGGGGTTCCCCTACGTACAATGATAGGGCCCATCCGAACACGAGTCCGAAAACGAGGTCTGCTAAGACCGTCACGATCCAAACTCAATGACATTTGAAACACGTACATGTCGTCCTGTTCAAGAACTTAGCGCTTACCGCCGGTATATTCAAGTTGCAACACCCCTTGATGTCAAAAGCGTCATGTAACCAGTTCCACGCTGACGCCCAAGATGTGCTCCCTTACTTATAGGAGGTGCAAAATAAACATGGGCGATGCGCTCTCCTGAGTAGGTTTCTTACCAGACTATCAGACTCATCGCCGTACTAGGCGGTGCGTAACAAATCAGCGCTCAGCGCTCAGCGCCCAAGTCCCGCCCGCAAACTATAGCAAGGGCCGAATGTAGGGTCGCAAACGACGCAGAGTATACATAGGGCTGCTCTGGGCGGTGGTGTTCAAGCACTAGCAGACTGCGAACCCCGCCCGGCCGCAAACTAGACCGTGGCGCACTGACACAGATGGCAAACAATCTCGTTGTAGCGGCCCTTGCGGGCGCACTCTTCTTGATTATACGGCTGTTATTTAAGGGCTACCTACAGCGATCGCCGTTGGATAACATTCCGGGCCCGCCGTCTCCTTCGTTCATAGTTGGTGAGCGATTCAAACCATCTACTCGCCTTGGATATCAACTCAACGACATTCACAGGCAGTGTCGCAGAGTTCACCGACAGATATTCCTGGAAGCGGTGGAGAGAAACCTTAGATACCTATGGAACGGTGTGCAGGATACAAGGAATGTTCGGTGTAGGTTCCCGCCTGCCGCATTCAATCCGTAAAGTAATGATCCTATCATGGTCCCTACACAGACTCGCATGCTACACGTCTCCGATCCCAAGGCACTGTACACGATCCTCATCAAGGATGGTGATCTGTTCCCGAAGACCATCGAGCCAATTTCGTGCGCCGCCTACCTACACGTCACTTCTAACACTGCACGCTGATCGTTGTACATCAGGGATATGTATCTGTTCCTCGGCCCCGGCCTCCTCACCACTAACGGCGCGCAGCACAGGAAGCAGCGCAAGCTCCTGAATCCCGTTTTCTCCGTCGCACATCTCCGAGACGTGTCACACATATTCTACCGCATCGCACACCGCGTACGTACATCTTGCATCACCATCGGTAATCCTTCACGGCTTACTGTGTGATGCAGCTTCAAAAAGCGTTGGAGGCACGCGCGGGGCAAGATGGCGGTATCGTCGACGTCAACGGGTGGATGTCGCGCGCGGCACTCGAGATGCTCGGGCAGGCAGGTCTCGGTTACTCCTTCGACAACTTCATCGACGACTCGAAGGACGAACTCGGCGAGTCCGTGAAGATGTTCTTGTGAGTCGTGTATATTAGTGTCAATCATGCTAGAGGGCCTGACCTACGTACGTGATGCTAACCACTTTGGAATTCGCAAGCCCTGTCCTGAGCCGCGTGTATCCTGTGGCGATGTGCGTGCCGAAAGCGGTGGAACTCGGCGTACCGCTGTGGCTCATCAAGCAAGTGCTCGAGATGGTGCCAAGCCAGAACATGCGTCGCATGATGGCGATCTCCGATACCATGGCGCGGCGCTCGATCGAGATCATCACCGAGAAGAAGACCGCTCTGCTCAAGGGCGATGACGCGCTTGTGCACCAGGTCGGAGAAGGAAAGGACATCATGAGTTTGCTGCGTGCGTACTATTCCGCCGCTCGCTGTGTACATGACTCTCTGAGTCGCTCATTCGAGAACCTGTTCCAGTTAAGGCGAACCTGACCGCCTCGGACGCAGAGAAGCACACCGATGAAGAGCTCATCGCCCAGATGTCGTGAGTGTATGCGCCTGTCACCGTCCGGCGTCTCACTTTCTGACATATCTTTCCATCGCAGGACGTTCATCCTCGGCGGGATGGACACCACCTCGAACGCGCTCTCTCGCATCCTGCATCTTCTATCACAGAACCCCGACGTGCAGGACAAGCTCCGCGCAGAGATTGTGGAGGCTTATAGCGGAGACGACCTGGCCTACGACGAGGTGAACAAGCTGCCGTATCTCGAAGCCATCATCCGCGAGACGCTCCGCCTCTTCCCGCCCATACAGTTCATCCCCCGCCAGTAGGTCCCTCCGAAATCCCACGTGCGTCACGTTATGCAATTTTTTTGACCTGCATTTTACCAGGGCCGAGAAGGACATGATGCTCCCGCTCTCGAAGCCGATCCGCGGCGTGGATGGCACGATGCTGTCTGAAGTCCCGGTGACGCGGGGCACGCCCATCCTAGCACCCGCGCTCGGATGCAACACGAACAAGGACCTCTGGGGAGCCGACGCGCTCGAGTGGAAGCCCGAGCGGTGGCTGGAGAAGCTGCCGCAAACGCTCGACGACGTCCGCATCCCTGGCATCTACTCTAACTTGTACGGCTCTTCCTTTACCGCAGAACGATTTACACGAGGTACTCACGCACACCTCATCTAGGATGACGTTCGCTGGTGGTAGCCGTTCGTGCATGTGAGTACTTTAAACAGTCAGTGCCCCACATTTCTCACCCCATCAATCTGCAGCGGCTTCAAGTTCTCGCAGCTCGAGATGAGTAAGTCTCGTGCTGTTCCCCATATTACTCCATGCTGCATGCTGATGCGCAATCCCACAGAGGTCGTCCTGACGGTCCTATTGTCAAAGCTCAAGTTTGAGATGACTGACCGTCCGATCGCGTGGAACTCGGCCGCAGTGATCTATCCCACCACGGGCGAGGGGAGCGACCGTCCGGAGATGTTCCTCAAGGTAACGCTTGTCTCATAAGCTGCGCATATATAGGCACTTGTATGCCTCTATATAGATAATCGTGCTGTATCTTCTCCTAGTACTTATGTATGTTCAGACAGAATTCGCGCCTTCTTGGAGTAAGGGCCGCGGGACTGTAAGGTGATGCCTCGGAGTGTTTTGGTTCTAGATCAAGGGGTATGTGCGCCGCCATCCATGGAATCGCACTTTTCAGACGGGGCAAGGTGCTACTAAGGATCGTACGAATCGGAATGCGACAGACAATGCAAACGCTGCTCTTTATATCTAATCAGCATACATGCACGACTCGCAGGCTGTTTTTGCCGCTAAAGACTTGCAGGCGCCCTAGCCTTCCAGTTCCGACCATATGCATGTCACCGACGTATAAGCTCTGTATCACTAGTCCTACTAATACAGACTAATACCTGTCCACATCCGCGTGCACACCTCTTCGTATCTCACGGAGGCTTGCCGGTTTCAACGCGACTCGTCGCCTCGAGAACTGACAAGTAGGTGAATATATATCCTATAGATCCCCATCCCTCCCCATCTCTCCACAGATCCCCAGCTCCGCTAGACTCCAGTCGCCTCAACGATGCCCGTCGACGCGGCTGTCCTCCGATATCCGTCGGAATCGTCACTCTCCTCCGAGAAGCATCACAAAGGTCCCGACGCCGTCAGCGACCCCTTCGACTCTTACACCACGACTGTGTCGCCTACGCTAGTGGATCCCTGGCAGACTCTCGCTCAACTGCCTTTCTTCCCGTACGACTGCCGCCTCGCTGGGTACACCCTCCCGTCCAAACCCGATACTCTCTGCGCGTCGTGCTGGGAGGGTCCGTTCGGGGCGCACGCGGCGTGGCTGTTTGACGTCGCAGACGAGATCCAGGATGCCTCGTCCCCATCTGCGCTAAAGTCGTATTCGTATCGAACATCCAAAGGAGACCTCGAGTCCCGCGCGCGTATGGGTTGCGCTTGGTGCAGTGCGGTGAAATTACAGGTTCTGGCAATATGGCAGGAATCAGTGAATATCGTCATCGAACTGGGACTTGCCTTCGACAACGGTGTTCCGCCCACTGGCATGCACATGATGGATCTGTCTTCAGATGGCAATCGACGAGGCTACCGTTATGCCTATAAATTGGATGATGGTGAGACGGAGCGGCCGGGATATGTGCCAATTGATGTGAGCTTTGAAAGAGCTAATCAGTCGTGATCAACTTCCAGATCATCCCGCGGCGGCGCAAACCAGATTGCACGCGCCCATCCTCGATGTAGGATCTGCGAGAGCGTTCCAGTCAGCTCGCGAGCTCATGCAGAATTGCGAAAAGAATCACGCACGCTGCAGAGCAATCTCGATCCCCGCCGAGCAAACAACGCTACCGAAGCGTCTCATAGACTGCACGGACCCCGAGCGCCCGCGTCTGGTGGAGTCCTCCAAGGGCGAATGCGGCCAATACGTTGCGCTCAGCTACGTGTGGGGCGGCGAACAGCCACACAAGACCACACAGACCAACCTTTCGACGTACGAGTGCAGGATCAAGCTCGCCCTTCTCCCACAGACAATCCGGGATGCGATTCGCGTGACACGCGAGCTTGGCTTCAAGTTGCTCTGGGTCGACAGCCTATGCATCGTCCAGGATTCGGACGAGGAGAAGTGACACGAAATAGGACACATGCACCACATCTTCCGTTACGCCGCGCTCACCATCGTCGCCGCAAGCGCTCACGACGCTAGACAAGGCTTACTCCATGATCATCAGCCGTGGCAGCTCTCCGAGAATTATGCCTTCTCTGTCCCAATTCTTTACTTACAGGCCCACGCTACAGCACTACCGCGACTTGGCACTCTCACTCTTTGTCCCCTACGTGCATTGCCCTCACACATGAAGACGTACAAGCAACCGATCAATCAGCGGGCATGGTGTCTGCAAGAGGAGCTTATGTCCCCCCGTTCACTCCTCTTCTCCCACACCGCTCTGTTCAGATGCCAGACGGCCACACACAGCATCGGAACCTCTTTCTATGATTGGAACGGAGAGGTCAGGCCCCCCGACGCACTCCTTCTCCCAACGCCTTCCCCTCCCAAGCATGGCACCCCCGACTGGCACGACATACGAGCCATATGGATGGAAGTAGTGCATGAGTACTCGTGCCGCTCCATGACAGAACCATCGGACAAGTTGGTTGCATGTGCCGCCATCGCAGAGACATTTCACCGTGTCCTTGGCTCGGACTATCTGGCCGGCCTCTGGAGTCACTCGCTCCTGACTGATCTCCTCTGGTGTGCTGTCACACCACAAGGGCGTCCTGCGACATTCCGCGCGCCGTCGTGGTCATGGGCGGCGGTGGACAACCAGGTTGGGTATAAAACGTTCGACTTCGAACCCATCCAAGTTCAAGTTGCAGAGGTCGTTCGGTGCGTTGTATCACTCAAAGAAGATTCACTTCCTTTTGGCGAAGTTTCCGGCGGATCTCTCGTACTGTCCGCCCATTTGTTGCGACTCCAATTAGCGGATAGACATGCGGATCGACTGCTGTTCAGTCTGACAGAGCGGGCGTTGCGAGATCACCGGCTGGCCCGTCGTGAAGAGGACGCCGCGGTAGACTGGGTCCTGTGCAACGAAATGACATTGCACTTATCGTACAGCTTCGACGCTGCCGACGACTTCGACGATCCATGTTGGATTATCCCGTTGGTTTATACCATTTATGGCGTGTTTTGTAGGCTGCGCGGCCTCATCGTCACCCAAGCTCAACCCGCTGGCCCCTCCGCGGAGGGGGGCAAGGCACTCTATCGCAGGATTGGATTGTTTTCAGGCATGCCTCGATCTCCGGGCCGCCGAGCCGGTACTCCTCCTCCTCTGCACCAAAACCAAAGCGTAATTGACACACATGCCCTAGCTTTTCAGTCTTTCAAGCGCAAGGAGCTGCCTTTGCAGGAGATTGAGATCATTTGAACGCTACGTTGGTACGGCCCTCCCCGTCAACAAGCCTTTGTAGTTGGGATGATCTCAACAGGGGTCACAGACACGCTGCGCTGCATGCAAACCCGTGGAATGAAACTTAGCGCGCCTCACGCTGTGATTGTCCCGCCGCAGGTAGAGTGCTTTGCACATCTTTATGACCCTCTTTTTACGATCCTCTTTTTAAAATCACAGAACTCTCAATCCGCGGCCAGTTCTATTAATCCCATCATGAACTTTTTGTGAATCAGAATGGAGACTGGAATCAATTAAGTAGGAGGGTAGCGACCTCCGTGGGGACGGCGGAGCTGGAAGATGCCGACGGCATAGAGTGAGTCGTCCGTTTCAGACACGCCGCGTATATGCATCCTCGCTGACATCCTTGTATTCTACCACTACAGCTGTCCATTATAGATTTTACTCCTGTATCGAAATGAACTCGGGATGCTACATGCCGACATCACAAGTTACGAGCAATACACGGCAGTACTTACTAGCCAGTGAGGTCGCGAAGCACACCGTGACCGTCGAGCTCAACACGCAAACGCGCAGAAATACGGTCGTCCAGAGCAACGATAACAAGTTGAGGGCCTGAGCTCAACCTGTCATAAACGCACGCGGACTGGTGTGAGCAAGTCGCGGCGAATGCGGCGGGTTTGCTTTAAACACCGAGTGCGCGTACCATCTCTTGCTGGCCGGGGCCTCAACGCATGACTACCCTGGGACGACTTCTGTGCGCCGGTATCACAGCTGTACTTCTAAAGTGTGATTTATGCGCACGGCGGTCGCACAGTGACAGAGGGCTGCCATAGTACTAGAGCTCCCGGAGTCTGAACTAGTACAGTCGGGTACAAGTTGCGCGTGGGCCCTGTGCCGTACAGTCCGGGAACCGCCGGAAGTACGTTCTACAGTTCGCGAAATCGCCCAGAAACGGGATATGGAGTCGATCTGCGCGTGCAGAATCCATCGGCAGGGCGGCCAAATCTCCATTGATCGAACAGCGCGAGCATTCCCTTGACTCGAAGGGAAGAATGGAAATACAGAACATGGAGGAGAACTGACAGCGAGCTAAATGTATCCGGGTACTAATACTAACAATACATATATGGGAGAACTACTAGGGGCTCGGACTATTGAGCGGTACAAGCGTGGTGGGAAACACGGATCCGAGTAAAAGGCGAGGTTGTATGGTACAGTGGCGTATGGTACTTTCTGAGGATGGGTATGGCTGGCGGGGGCCGTGATGGGCGGGGAAAGCATGCGGGCTGATAATGTATGGAGCAATGGGTGCAGTGGAGGGACAAGTAGACAGTTAATGCAGACGTGCGGATGGCTGGATTTCAATCTGGACAATGTATATGTTGGTGGTGTGCCGCGCGGATTGATACGAAGACGCGTACCTGCATGGGCATCTATCACGCTGCAACTGCAGACTGGGCGTCGATTTCCGTCGTAGAGGTGCTCACGCCGCTCTCGACGCTGGATGTCTGTCGGCGCATACGCATGAGTATCGCGTGGAGTGAATGGGACGAGAGATGAACATACGGATGGCCGCCTGCGCGCTCTCTTCGTTCCCCTGGTCTTGTTCAGGTCGACCATGGGGACGGCCTTCGTCTTCGGCTTGGGCTCAGGGGGCACCATGGGGGTGTTCAAGAGGAGCCAGAAGGTGGATGACAAGAGTGCGGACATGTTTACGCGCCGAGGATGGGGTGCACGCGAGGGTAGTAATAGGTATGCACGCGATGGGGGCTGGCAGAGTGCGCGGGGTAGTATGGAGGACCTTAGGCTCGCGCGTCGGATTATATAGCAGCGCGAGGGATGCTCCAGCCTCCGAGCCAAAAGCGGGGGCGGAGCGCGGTGACATCACGACTCGGCAACTCTCGAGCACCGCCACCGAGCTAGCTTTAACAGTTTCTCACGGTCATCGGTGCCATCGATCGTCCTCCGTCTGCCTCCGCCGCATAACGCGCGTCCATCTCGCCGCAGTCAGCACCAGAACAGAACGCGTATATCACAATGGTGGCGGCAAAGGTTGCGATTGTCACAGGGGCATCCTCTGGTATGTACGCGGCTCCGCACCCGCCCTTGAACACACGAACACACCATCTGCACACACGCAGGCATCGGGAGGGCGTCCGCGATCGCGCTAGCAAATGCGGGGTGGTCGATCGCCCTGTTCGCACGGCGCGTGGACAACCTGGAGGAGACCAAGGCGCTCTGCGCGGATCCGGCGCAGGTGCTGCTCGTCGCCGGCGACGTCTCGCGCGAAGACGACGTCAAGCGCCTCTTCCAGGCGACGATCGATGCTTTTGGTAAACGCTAGCTCTATCGCGCCTCCCCTCCCCTGGCTCGCGATGTGCTGTGCTGACCGATGCATTGCAGGACGCCTGGATATGGTGTTTAACGTGCGCGCACCGCCGTCCCTCCTGCGCGCCATCTGACGAGCGTATGCAGAACGCAGGGATCACAGGCATGCAGGTCGAGGTGGAGAACCAACCGGCAGAGGATTTCCAGCGGGTGATGGAGGTGAACGTGCTCGGCACTTTCCTCTGCACGCGCGAGGCCGTGAGGATCTTCAAGGCGCAGACGCCGCCGGGAGGTACGCGTCTCCTTCGCTTCAGGCCGATGATGGACCGATTTGAGTTGCGGTGCCTGTCACGGGAGGTGTGGGAGCGTCAGCGTGGCTCTCGGTTATGGCTTGAACGCTACCGGTCTATTGCCCAACGGCCTCTTCCGTTTCGCGCACCGCGATAGAAGGCGCGAGTGCCGCCGTGGACCTGGTCCTGCGCCCATTCTCCTTCCCAGCGATGCAATTTTCTTCGAGCTCCGGGGAGTCCTATCGCCGCCGTGGTCACCTGCTGCGCTCGACGATAGGGAGGAGATCGTGCATAGATCCCGTGCGCCTCTTTCTACGCTGCACAGAGCTTGACGTTTCCAGAGCGTCAGAATCGTCACAAACCTTGGCATATTCCACGATGCGTTGCCGTAAGCCGCCTGTCCGAGCTGGAAGAAGCTACGAACGCTTTCTCCAGCGAGGAGAGGAGCGGACGCCATCATAGGCTGCCTGCCGCCCAATGCCTCTTGGCATCTGCACACACATGATGGATCGCTCACTGACACACTCGCTGCTAGGACGCATCATAAACAACGGGTCGGTCTCCGCAATCACCCCGCGGCCGCTCTCGTCGGCGTACACCGCGAGCAAGCACGCCGTGCTCGGCCTCACCAAGTCCACCCTTCTCGACGGCCGCGCGCACAACATCACCTGCACCCAGATCGACATCGGCAAGTCCGCATCTTCGCCCCGTGACGCGCAGTACTGACCGACGCCGCGTGCGCCCACAGGAGGCGCGCAGACGGGCATGTCGCCGCCGCCGCAGGGCGCGCTCCAGCCGAACGGCACGCGCATGCCCGAGGCGACGTTCGACGCGCGCCACGTCGGGGAGAGCATCGTGCACGTCGCGGGCCTCCCGCTCGACGTCACCGTGCTCACTTTCAACATCATGTGCGTGTTTCCTCGTACGCACGCGTTTGCGGGTGCACGAGCTGACGTGTGTTCGCAGGGCTACCCGCATGCCATTCGTCGGGCGCGGGTGAGCAACTGATGTAGGGTCGATAGGTGGGGGCGCGTTGCACGGTATGCCCGGAGTGTTCGTGGTGGGAATTGTGCACCAGAAAGGTAGAAACATGGATTTTGCAATAGATGCAATGAGAAGAGCTCGCGAAGGCGAAGCCAGCCAAGTAGTACTTCGGCACACCCAACGTCCCGCCGTCTCCTCCAAACTTGCGACCCCCTGGGCAGGCCGCCTGCGTTCTCCACTGTCTCACCAACCACGCCCTCATGGGTGGTATCGCGACCGCTTCCGGAGCTCTATAAACGAGCCCACACTGTGCCCACAAGTTTGCATGCAGAACAGTCTAATTTGAAGTGGTTGAGATCTGCACAACTGCAAAACTATGTCGGCGGCGACACGTACCCAGGCACTGTAGCTCTCATATGATCTCAATCTCCTGCAAAGGCACCTCTTTGTTCTTCAGAGGCTGAAACAATAGCCGCTCGAACTCATTCACGTTTTCGCGCCTCAGGTCTCCGAACCACCCGATCCTGCGATAGAGTGTCCTGCCGCCTGCCAAAATGGGGTCACTGGTAGCTGGGTTAGCTTGAGCGACGATGAGCCCGTGGCAGTGCATGTCTATCCAGTGATTCAGATGGTTTGGACAGACAAACGGGATAGCCCAGGATGGATCGTCGTAATCGTCGGCGCTGTCAAAGTCGTATGCTACGTCCCATTTCATGTTGTACCACAGGACCGAATCCGCCGCCGCGTCTTCTTTAAGATCCAGCCGACGATCTCGCAACAGGTGCTCCGTCGGGTTGAACTGCACTTGCCTCGCATCTCTGTTCATGAGTTGGAGTTGCAGCATCTGGCCGCGCAGTACGAGAGATCCGCCGGAGACCTCGCCAAAAGGAAGTGAGTCTTCTTTGAGCAACACGTCGCAGCGGATGACCTCTGCAAGTTTATGGAAGCCTGGGATGAAGAGAAACCTTGAGACCTTGCCGTCCACCGCCGCCCAAGACCATGACGGTGCGCGGAATGCTGCAGGACGGCTTCGTGCTGCGCTAACGCGCCAGAGGAGATCAGTGAAAAGCGAGTAACGCCAGAGGCCAGCCAGATAGTCTGAGGTGAGGACACGGTAGAAGGCCTGGGCGATGGCGGGACATGGGACTAGCTTGTCCGACGATTCGGTCATGGAGCGGCCAGTGTACTCCTCCACAACGTCAATCCATCTGTGTTTTACGTCGTGCCAGTCGGGGGTGCCATGCTCTAGAGGGGAGGGTGTGTGGAGAAGGAGTGCGTCGGGGAGCCTGACTTCATCTTCCCACTGGTAGAAGGAGTTGCCGATGCTGTGTGTAGCCGTCTGGCATCTGAACCGCAGGGTGTGGGAGGAGAAGATGAGTGAGCGGGGTGACATAATCTCCTCTTGGAGGCACCACGCCCGCTGGTTGATGGGCTCCATTTCCCTATCCCTGTAAGAGGGCAATGCAAAATCGGGACAAAGAGTGAGGGTACCCATTTGGGGTGCTGCTGTAGCGTGGGCCTGTGGGTAAAGAATAGGAAGAGAGAAGGGATCAAATATAAAACCGGTATCAGGCATCCACGGCTGACGATCATGGAGGAAGCCGTCCGTTGCGTCGTGGGCGCTTGCGGCGACGATGGTGAGCACGGCGTACCGGAAAATGTGGTGCATGTGTCCGATTTCGTGCTGCTTCTCCCCCGAGTCTTGGACAATACAGAGGCTGTCGACCCAGAGCAGCTTGAAGCCAAGCTCGCGTGTCACGCGAATCGCATCCCGGATTGTCTGTGGGAGAAGGGCGAGCTTGATCCTGCACTCGTACGTCGAAAGGTTGGTCTGTGTGGTCTTGTGTGGCTGTTCGCCGCCCCACACGTAGCTGAGCGCAACGTATTGGCCGCATTCGCCCTTGGAGGACTCCACCAGACGCGGGCGCTCGGGGTCCGTGCAGTCTATGAGACGCTTCGGTAGCGTTGTTTGCTCGGCGGGGATCGAGATTGCTCTGCAGCGTGCGTGATTCTTTTCGCAATTCTGCATGAGCTCGCGAGCTGACTGGAACGCTCTCGCAGATCCTACATCGAGGATGGGCGCGTGCAATCTGGTTTGCGCCGCCGCGGGATGATCTGGAAGTTGATCACGACTGATTAGCTCTTTCAAAGCTCACATCAATTGGCACATATCCCGGCCGCTCCGTCTCACCATCATCCAATTTATAGGCATAACGGTAGCCTCGTCGATTGCCATCTGAAGACAGATCCATCATGTGCATGCCAGTGGGCGGAACACCGTTGTCGAAGGCAAGTCCCAGTTCGATGACGATATTCACTGATTCCTGCCATATTGCCAGAACCTGTAATTTCACCGCACTGCACCAAGCGCAACCCATACGCGCGCGGGACTCGAGGTCTCCTTTGGATGTTCGATACGAATATGACTTTAGCGCAGATGGGGACGAGGCATCCTGGATCTCGTCTGCGACGTCACACAGCCACGCCGCGTGCGCCCCGAACGGACCCTCCCAGCACGACGCGCAGAGAGTATCGGGTTTGGGCGGGAGGGTGTACCCAGCGAGGCGGCAGTCGTACGGGAAGAAAGGCAGTTGAGCGAGAGTCTGCCAGGGATCCACTAGCGTAGGCGACACAGTCGTGGTGTAAGAGTCGAAGGGGTCGCTGACGGCGTCGGGACCTTTGTGATGCTTCTCGGAGGAGAGTGACGATTCCGACGGATATCGGAGGACAGCCGCGTCGACGGGCATCGTTGAGGCGACTGGAGTCTAGCGGAGCTGGGGATCTGTGGAGAGATGGGGAGGGATGGGGATCTAGTACAGGATATATATTCACCTGCTTGTGGCAGTTCTCGAGGCGATGGCTCAGAGTTGCGTCCAATACAACCACCCTCCGGGAGATATGAAGGGGACGTGGTGGACGAGGATAGATTATGGCAGGGCTACCAGTGCGAACCTTATATCTTGCAGGTGTATGGAAGGCTGATCGGTATGAGGACGGGCCCGACGACTGCCGATATCATATAGAGCCATCCGAGTCCAGCAGCTGTAGATGTCGGGCTTACGACGGCAGTGACCACTTACTACATAGATCATGTCATCCTTTTTCAATAAGTCTGTGCCATGCATTTGCACTGCCAGTGTTGCCAGCCCACACTTTGACGCACGAGATAGTATGTGGGTGGTCCCGTGCTGTCTGAGCGACGGCTATAGGTATCGAGTTACGCTGAGTGTGCACCCGGTACTAGAAGGTGTGGATGATGCTGAGCGACGCGATGACTTGTAGAGTGAGATGTAACACAAAGTAGAAGCGTGGCATATTCCGCGAATGGCGATCATGGTCTTGTATGGCCCTGACACATCGCATAGCCGAGCGTTGTAGACCGCGACAACATATCCGTCCAACGACGGGTCCAGAAGAGATGCTCGACGCCGCTACTAACGCACGAGGGGGATTATATTTCCGCAGTCTAACGAACGAGCGACACTCGCAGAGTCTCGTTGCAAGTGTGCGGGAAAGGGTATAGTGGAAACTACGACCCGAAAAAAAGATGTAGTGCTCACCGGCGGGCTGCGCAATATGTAGTCGAGACCATCGACTGCGGTAATGGACGCTGTTCACATACAGCCCTCGAGATTACAATGGTTATAGCGTGACCAAAACCTGCCTATGGCCCGTGCGTGAATCATCGCGAGTGAAGGGAATACCAAGGGGTATGTTGGTAAATAATCGCCAGAACGTGGGAGGGATAGGGTAACAAGCGTTTGCGTCAGTGGCAGAGCACAGGGCTTGACAAAGGTGAACCTGGATGGAAGTTTAGAAAGAAGAGGGCCATACATTTAATTGAATTTTATGCTGGAATACTATCTGATCAGTAGTAATAGTATTAGTGGGAACTTTAGACGCTAATCCATCCCAAACAGGAACTGCCATCAATCGTTGC
>JABYQU010000076.1:0-108143 GCA_022264855.1 Lenzites betulinus | reverse complement strand
GATCGAAAACGTGCAGTGCTATGTCCGCGCGCGGGCATGGCTGCGCGCGCGTGTTGCGCGAGCGGTTCCTGATGCTGTTCGTCGGCCATATCGCGCGCTGGAGGCTAGGGGAGCGCGCGCTTTCAGAAGTGCTTAGCGGTGTAGGGACGGCGGATTCGAGAATGTCCCGCTCTGAAGATGCTGGCAGCGCGGTAGTGGAGATGGTACGGCGCGAATGACGTAGGTTCGTAGGGAAGTCGAAGTCCGAAGGTGGGGATGGGGGAACCTCTGGTGAGGAAGGCGCCGAGTCTTCTCGAGGGAGGGCCTGGGCCAACTCTTGGAACCACGTGGTGGTGGGATTCGAACGCAGGCGCCGAGCGCTGTAGCTGAGGAAGAGGGAAAGGGACTCGACGACGGTGTGGAGGTCTTGAGGGGTGCACTGGCTGTATCCGATGGCGAGTAACTCGCGCAAGGCACTGTCGAGCAGTTCCGCCGCTAGGTCGGACGCCGTTGTAGCAGCGCGCGCGCGCAGTCGGCTCTAGGGTGCGTTCCGAAGGTGTAGGTCGAGATCTGAAACCCCCTCGCGGTGGGCTCCAAAATGATACGGTAAGAGGTGCTCTGACGGCCGATAGCCGAGGGGTAGAGGACGTCTAGGTGTGTGATGAAGGGGAGTAAGGTCTCGAGCTCCCTAGGTCCGCTGGTAGGCCGGCCCGTGTACTGTTCGCGCGCTAGCAGAAGGGAAGCCTCTCGCGCACAAGGCAAGAGCGCGCGCGGACTCGCGCTGTAGAAGGGCGCGCGCGGAGGTAAGCTCGGTAACGCAACGCGCGCAGGAATAACGCAACGCTCGCAGTCAGCCGCGGGGCTTCGCAACGCAGTACGCACGCAGTAAAACGCAGGAGGAACGGAATAGACGCAGTATACGCAACTGACGGTACGCTGTCACAGCGGAGAGGTCTCCAGTCGTCCTGCTTTGAAGGGGAGCTGTTGCACGTCGGGAAGCGCGAGGGACACGTTCCCAGCAGTTGAGAGAGTGAGGGGTGGATTGTCTGGGGGGTTCGAATGCCCCGAAATGACTATGTACAAGAATGCCCGCAGGCGGAATCCAAAACACGTGCTACCATACGGGAGATAAGCGGAAACCGGTCCCGGGAGGCCTCGCGCGCCGGGCGCACTCGCCGCGCGCGATCCGACTCTTCGCGCGCCTCGTGCGCGCGCCACTGATGCGCCCAACGGACCCGCGCGCGCGAGCAGCTAGGGCAGAGGGCTCTGGATAGCGACAGGCATCGCGCGCGCCGTGGTGAAGTACCCCGCGCGCATCTTGACCTTGCGCGCGATGGGCTACGCGCACTGCGCGCGCGACGTAGGGAGTACAGAGGTGTGCGGTGGGCTCTGCGCGCGCTGTGGTTGGCGTGCGCGCGCAAAGGAGGAAAAGGCGGGTTTCTGGCCTGGAACGCCTGTGGAGCGTATCACCGCGTCGCCCGTGGTCCCAACGGCCAATTTGTCTCCAAAACTACCGTCTCCGACGATCCACCACTCGATCCCACACCTTCGCCCATCATGCACCCCGAAACAACCAGGTCTTCGGACGCCCAGAACAACGACAGTACTCAACCCGAACAAACAACGCCTTCCCCTGGCGCCGCCTCGTCTCCGCAAGCCGGACCGGCAGCAGCTATGCCATCTCTCCCGGGATCGTTCACCGCCGAGCAAGTCTTCGCACTTCTGGCTTTGCAACGCCAGATGGCCCCATCTGGCAGTATTCTCCCCTCCGCTCTGCTAGGCTCATCCACGGGCGAGGAATCGTCTCCCGCGATCACGGTCCACTCTTTCCCGCAATTCGTACCGGCCGCATCGGTACCCCCGCCACCGGTGCGTCCCTTCTCGATCTATTCCCTTCTATCAAGGCAAGCGTGCTTCTCGACATCTCCCGACACGACTTCGAACCCAGCGACCTCTACAAGCTGGACTCTAAGTACCGGGACAAAGCGTCACGATCGGTCCTCGATTTCAATGGTCGCACCTTCTCTCTCCGGGATCCCACCACGAAGGAATACCCCTCCTTCCACGCCCTCTTTGCGCCGCTCATGACCTACTTCAACATCCTCGCAGCGTTTGCGGCCACCAGCGGTAACAGCGCTGCTGTCTACCAGGTCTCCAGCGGCGGCTCCCTGTATATGACCCAACTGGAGCAGTTCACAGAAGACTACCAGTGGTCTGCCGTCCTCGCATACCACATGGAGTTCCACCACAAGCGTCGCCGCGATATGATACGAGGAGATTACTCTGCATGGGGCCTAATCGACTCCGCTCTTCAGGCTAAGCACCTAAACGGGCGCGACCGGGCACGGTTCACCGCCTCCAACGCGCGAGGTCCCTCCAAAGCACACTCCGGAAGCTCGCCGTCAGGCTCTCCACGCACCGACATGTCTTCGGAGGTATGCAACTTGTTCAACCGAGGAGTGTGCACGTCACCATGCAGGTACAAGCGGCAGCACAAGTGCAACGACTGCAACGCGTCCGATCACGGGCAGCACAATTGCCCCAAGAAATCGACCTGAGTTCTCGGCAGGACGAACAATACCTCTGCTACGTCTCCTGCTGCTCGTCTTAGCCCTCAGGACGACGCCCTCGGTTCCCACCCCATCCCTTCATCACTCGCACCCAACACCTCTTCTCACCCAGGCACACACACACCCCTGCGGCACGACGCTCTCTTCCTCCCCCAAACTACCCCCCCAGCGCGACCGAACACCGATCCACGTTGCAACGATGTCGCCCTTCGCACTACTGACACCCACCACGTCCAATCTTCCCTCAACCGCAGTACATGGGAACGGTACCTATCAGACTATCCTGATCGCCGCTTTGTAGCCTCCTTACTACACATAATAGATTATGGTGCTGCTCTTGGATTTACTGGGCTGCCTACGTCACAATCCTGCCAGAACCTCTCGACTGCTCGGGACCATCCCGACACGATCTCCGCCGACATCGCCGCGCTCCTGCCACGCAATCGGGTTCATGGGCCCTTCCCTGCCCCTCCCATCTCTCCATTCCGCACCTCCCCGTTGGGGGTCGTTTCACGGCCACGCAACCCGTCCAAGTTGCGCGTCATTCACCATCTATCATGGCCGTCCAACGACTCCGTCAACAGCGGCATTCCTGACTCCGAGAGCCATATCGCCTACGAGTCCTTCGAAACAGCAGTCGCTGAGATTCGCCGCCTGGGCCAGGGTGCGCTCTTGGCTAAACTCGACCTCAAAGATGCCTTCCGGCAGATCCCCGTCCGGCAGTCTGACTGGTACCTCCTCAGGTGCCATTGGATGGGACAGTTCTATTACCACGTCGTCCTCGTCTTCGGCGTCAAGTCCGCACCTTACATCTTCAACCTATTTGCGGAAGCGCTTCACTGGATCATCGCACGGCACATCCCAGCTTCCTTGCGCCACTATCTTGACGACTTCCTTCCCATCTTTGCAGCATCTACCCCCCTCACCCTGGCCAACTCGGCAGTCGAATGGATCATGTCACTGGGACAACAACTCGGCCTCGAGTTCCAGCAGACCAAGACCATTATGCCCTGTACACGCCTTGAGTTCCTCGGCCTCGAGCTCGACACCGACGCAATGGAAGCCCGTCTGCCATCTGATAAACTTCAGTACCTGCGTGACCTCCTTGCCCAATGGCAGGCTGCCAAGACCTGTCGTCTGCGCGATCTCCAGAGCCTCATCGGGTTTCTCCAATTTGCCTCCCAGGTTATCCCTCACTCCCGTGCCTTTATTCGCCGCCTCATCGAATTCTCTTCCACCTTCCCCTCGCCTTTTGCCTCTCGCCACATCCCGGCGTACGCCCGCGCCGACATCCACTGGTGGTCGGTCTTCGCCTCACTATGGAATGGTGTCCGTCTCATCACCCCCTCCCGTCCAACCCTCCATGTCTTCACGGACGCCAGTGGCTCTGAGCGGAAGGGCATTGGCGGCATCTTTGGCTCAGCTTGGTTCTCATCACGCGTTCCCCGACGTTTTCGTAAGCATGACATCCAGTTCAAGGAAATTTACGCGGCCCTGCAGGCCACGCTACGCTGGGGCTCCCAGTGGAAAGGGGCCCACATCATCTTCCACATTGACAATTCAGTCATTGTCGACGCAATCGCGACAGATCGCAATCGCTCCCGAACCACCATGTCCATCCTCCGCACCCTCCTCATGCTAGCCGCTTGCCTTGATTTTTCCTTTTCATCCGTTTGGCTCTCATCAGCGGAGAATGCGCTCGCTGACGCTGCCTCTCGTTTCCAATATTCCCGCCTCTTCCAGCTGGCTCCACACCTCCACCCCACACCCTCCTCACCGCTCCCCCACCTCACTGGTTTGAAACGCATGCTCACTACTCTCACAACGTCGCCTTCTACCTCTGGCATGGACTGGCAGCAAGTACTCGCAAATCCTACAGCACGGGACAGAAGTCCTTCATCGACTTCGTCCGCCTGCACCCCGCCTTCCTCAACCCCGACGGCTCCTACCTCCCCGCGTCACAACGCACCATCATGGAATGGGTTGCATTCCTGGGCACTCGGAGCTTGCAACCCAAAACCATTAAGTCCTACCTCAGCGCTGTCCGCTCCCTCCATGTCGACGCTGACTTTCCGTTCACCCCCTGCGAGTCCCCAGTTGTACAGCGTCTCATCCGTGGCATCAAACACTACCACGGTGAGCGCGAGCGCAATCCCAAACTCCCCATCACCATCGACCTCCTCCGTCGCCTCTGCGAGCTCCTGCAACCAGCCTCAATTCGAGACCTCAACTTCCGTGCGGCTATCACCCTTGCCTTCGCCGCCTTCCTCCGCTGTGGCGAGTTCACCGTTGACAAAGAACGCACCAAGTTTGACCCATCCGTCAACCTCACACGAAGCTCCATCCAATTCCTCCCCACCGCAGTAGCCCCTACCCACATGATCCTTTCCCTCCCCGCGTCGAAGACGGACCCATTCCGCAAAGGCGTCTCCATTCTTGTCTCTGCAGCTCCACAAGCTGCCACCTGCCCAGTGGCCGCTATGCGCGATCTCTTCCGCGCAGTTCCGCAAGCATCGCTTTCCGCTCCCCTCTTCTTCGGACGCGACACATCTGACCCACTCTCACGACCATACTTCATCTCCCTACTCAAAACACATCTCGCCTTCCTCGGGCTCGACAGCTCCAAGTACTCCGGCCACAGCTTCCGCCGCGGCGCCGCAACCTCCGCAGCCGCGGTTGGATACTCCGACTACGAGATTCAGCAACTCGGCCGCTGGCGCAGCGATGCTTACCGCCTTTACATCGACGTCCCGCGTGATCGCATTCTCCACCTCTCGGCACGCCTCCACTGGGCCGATCCTCACGCTCAGCCTTTCGAGCCTCCGTCTCTTCCCTTCGCTCCCACACTGGCTTGAGCTCGGCCCCCCGTCTCGGGGCGGTTCGCGCGAGAGAGCGGTAGCGACGCACTCGAATTCATTCTCGTTGCTCGCCAGTCACGCGTGGGATTCGATAGATGGATTGGACAATGTTGATTGTCCAGGGTCTATAGAGAGAGAGCGTGACTTGTCGCGGCCACGCGCCTCGTCGCGTCGCGCGCATAGCGCGCCATGCGCGCCACCGCGCTTTGCTCTTCGTATAGGACACCATGTCCTCCACTTGGTCGTCGCGCTTTGCGCAACGCTTGGACGGCCCCGCATTGCTATGGACACTTACATATATATACGTATATTTCTCTTCCCTCCTCCTTCATCTCGTCTCTCACCTGCGAGCTCGATAGGTATGATAGCTTATGCAACCTTCTCCCCCATCTCGTCTCTCACCTGCGAGCTCGATAGTCCCGTCGACTTCGAGCCTCCGCTTTTTTCACCCCTCCCATCCGCTTTCCCCGTTTCCGTAGTTTCTTGTTTAGTCTCCGTCTCATGTACACACTCGCCTCCGCCGGCTTGAGCTCGGCCCCCCGTCTCGGGGCGGTTCGCGCGAGAGAGCGGTAGCGACGCACTCGAATTCATTCTCGTTGCTCGCCAGTCACGCGTGGGATTCGATAGAAAAGGAGGCTTTCAGATACAGGTCGATATCACGTTGTTAAATGTTAAGTACCAGGAGTACAGTTGCCAAATGGTTGCACGGGGAGCAGTGGACGTACCTTATTGCGCGATATAGTAGGCTCTGGAAGAAGATGGACACTTTTTGCACTACCAAGTCGGCGGTCGCACTGATACTGCTGCAGCAAAAACCAGCTTGACGAGTGTATGTCTTATACCGGTACAAATTTCATGGAGGAAATGTGTCCCCGCATTCTCTTCCATACCAACTTGCCTTGTCGATAACTTCGGGGATCCTTAGTTACATGATTGCGAAAGGCGGATACGGTGGCCTTAATGACCTGCCGACGGGATATGTGTCGGTAAGTGTGGCTTCCCATCCGCAAGATGAGGCCGAGAGGAGGAAAGTGCAGCGCGAACGTAGCTCAAGTTGTAGTCGTGTAACAAGCTAAGTACACGGACAGCAAGTTGACGCGTTCAACGGACGTACATGTAGACCCCGGGAGGGGTGCCGAGTGAGACCCCGGAACAGCCCCCACGTCCTGCAACCTCGCAGATATTGTTCCGCTCACTCACAGTACTACTCATAAGCACTGACTCCGACTTCTAGTCTCCTCCTTGTGGTTTTCTTTCTTGTGCTTACCTGTTGTCTTTTGTGATTACTGGTGCTGGTACTCTCGTAATGGAAGAAGAACCGGCGTGCTCATCGCACAATGCACAAGACTTAACGCGTTCCTCCCCACCTCCCGCATTACCCGCCCCGACGACTGTCTCCACTCGGTCACTTCGTCCGCGTCGCACAATGGATCGCTCTTCAGCGCATACCTCCCGGGCGTCCACAGCTGCGCTACCCCGGTCTCGTTCTCGATCTCAGGTCGGGAGCACACAGGTGGTATGCTCCAACGCCCACGGACATGGTGCGGACAACCTTCTCGCTGGCAACGAGGCCCCGCTCCTTCCCACTGTGGGCGGTGAGCTGAGAACAGACATCGATGGCGATGAGCCGAGTCGCTCGGATGCGCGGGACAAGAGAGCACGGTCAGATTCACCTCATACTGTTGACCGGCCCACACAAAGACGAAAGCCTATCGCGGAGAGCAAATCCTACATCGCAGTAAACGCTAGTCCAACAACCAGTCATTCAGAATCTACCTCGTACGCTTTAAATGTGCCTGAACCCTCGCAGGTCAGTACGTTAGTAGTGGGCATGTATGCTCAAAGGTCGCTCATGAAGCGCATACAGGATTCCCAGCAAGCCAGCAACTATCGGAACATGGACGAAGAGCCTCAGGAAGCGTCTGACAACATAAAGGCCGAGAGTGGAGCTGACATCAATATACCGCGCCATGGAGAAAGGGAAGGCGCTGGTTTGGCCCTCCTGACAGACGAAGACTCTGTGCACGAATTGCGAACAGCCGGCAGTTTCAGCGCCACTCCTCCTCCGCCAACTCTGCTTCTCCGCTCCTCAGCGTCTCCTGAGGCAGGCTCTAGCACCTCGATCTCTGAGCCCCTTACGGAACGCCGTGCTAATGACTCCACGCAAGATAGCTCCGGCGGCCAGCTCATTAATCCTCTGGAATCTTCCCTTGTCCAGGAGGTTGAGCCTCTCGCTGCTTACCCGTGCCCAATTTGCTTCTCGCCACCGTCCTACGCTACTATCACCCCGTGCGGACATGTCCTTTGCGGCGACTGCCTCTTTACCGCCGTAAAGACTACGATGCAACGGGGCGCATACACGCTCCCCGCAGGGGAAAGAATGGTTGCAAGGTATCATCTGTTTCCCGGCTTCGCGATACACGGTGTCACGGTGACTTCATCCATATAGGTGTCCTGTCTGTCGCGCACCTATTCCCGGATGGGATGGCAAGGGTGGCGGGGTCATAGGCCTGAGACCTCGCGCTGTGTTCAGCCTGTAGTAGTTGCGGTCTACAATGGGGGCCATATATCGCTATCTAACTGCTCTTGGCCAAACTATCCCGTGGCGATCGGTGAGCACTTCGCCGCGTAATTTGAGTATGTAACTCAAGCGCACTATTACTACAGAACCCGACCGCATAACCATCTTGCTTCCGAGTCGTGTTTCAAGGTGGATAGCAGTCTCCCGGGGACTTGTACCGCGCAACATCGACTTCACTGTTCGTTTTGCACAGGAAATGCGGGAGAAGATGTTGCGATCTGTTCCGCTTATCATACGAAGTCCCCGGCTTGCCTTTAACAGCATTGCCCGATGCACCGTCGTACCCACCATCGGACGCAGCTCTTAAACATCCCGGGATCGTTCCGTAACGTCCGATGTACATGCTAAGTTCTATAGCTAGTTTGGCGAAGTCTGTCGATACTTATCTGGAAGATTGTTACCCGCCCACCAATACTGATGATCCTGTCACAGTTGTGGTATCAGCAGCGCGCGGCTCCTCAACCCGCCGCCTCTACTCTTCCCATTCGCCGCCGTTCTCCGTCTCCGTTCGGAGCCCGATGCACGTAGCCGAGGCCGCAATTCTCGCTCGTTTCAACTGGATGGACTGGCTGCGACTCTTGGGGCTGTGGCTTCCTCTCGACGACGTGATGCACCCAAGGCGGCGGAGCAACGACCGTCACGACAGCTATGGCGACCACAATCAACTCTTTCCCCACCTCCTCTCGTTCGAGGGCAGCTCGGGGGCTGGCACCGCGGTCACGCATGGGACGTTCACAGACGTCGGTGCTGTGCCAATTCTCGGGAGAAGAATGGACGTGCTGTGGACGGTAGCGACGTCGTGGCTCTCCATGTGTATGTGCACCCTGTCAGCATTGTGATACGGCGTCCGGATTCTGATGCCTTCTCTCGAGGATATGCGCTACGGACATGGATGGGCGTACCTAAAGTTTGAAGTGACGGCCGATGTCCACTCTCAATGTGCCGCCAGGCACATCCGCGACAGGCTTGTCCAACTATACCCCGGCAAGTTATCGGCTCGCCGCGCGGACGTCGTGTGGGAGCTTCGCAGACGCTGTGAATGGGGAAGCTATTCGCATCCCGCCCAAAAACTACGCCCACATCTCCTGGCCCGGATCCCGGCTCATCTCTTTGGCTGTTCTGGAAAGCCCCATCACTTGAAGTGGAAGCTTGCGCACTCCATCCGTGGGTTGTGTGAACTTCGCCTGCGGCGTGGCGCCAGATGCAAATGAGCCGCCCATGTTCGTGGTAGTCGCCACACTGCTGTCAGCCAAGGTTATGTGCTCTCCCCCAGGAGGTCCGCGAGGGCCATGCCGTTGATATCATATCTTCGGGGCCGCCAAACACAGGGGATGTTGTGGTCCTATACTGGCAGCTGCCATCCTCGAACAGACAGCGGTCAGATCTCATCCCCCGCCCATGCGAACAGTTAAGGTGGTCGGTGGCAGCGGCGACTGATCAGCTGAGCCACGTCAAGCCCGGATTCTCTCTCGGTCTCATGCGGCTTCTGTGCGCGCCGCTGAAAGGGTGAGGAAGCTGCCACAAGCAGAGGATTATCGGTGCGTAGAACGTCTTCTTGTATACGGCATCCCGCCACTGGCTCAGTACCGAGTCCCGTTGGCCTGCCTCGAGGAGAGGGCCAGTGTGAACCTGCCCCATCCGTACCGGCGGGGGCCCGTTACACGTGGGTGTCGGCCCCTGCGGGGGATGTATCAGTGCAGGCGTCCTTGTTCGCTCTGACGAGGTGAGCAACGGGTCCACCTGCCAACACACTGCCTCTCCTTGCTTTCTATTCAGTCGGTCTCTTGTTTTTACGCGCTTTTACCGATTCTAAAGGCTGTTTCGTCCCGACTCGGACATCGCATACAATCGCAGATGAGGCACCGGTTCAGAACACACCATGCTGCGGCGTGGAGTAGCTCAGAGCTTCAAGTTTAGAACAACAGCTCTCATACACGACAACTCGTTGCCTTGCCTAGCTGCCAAGAATAATTGGTTCTGTCAGCGGATTTCCAGCTAAACCGCGGTGCTTGACGGACAGGCTAGTAAACGGCGTATTCCTCTCACTCGGCCTCCCCAGACTCAGTTGAGATCACTCAAGCGTACCCACCCATAACGCATGTAACGAACGGACTTGGAACGCTACTATCACACACAGGCGGCAATTGATGTCTTCAAGATGTCAAGCGTACGAGACGAGCTGCAGTAGTTCTGGTGTGAGTTTGCAAGCACTGAATAACGCTTGCTGCTGATGGACCAGTTTCTACAGGTAGATGAAGACTAGTACCGCCGACGGCCTCCTCCCCGCTGGCGTCAGTCTGAGAGTACATCCCGCGCTCCTTGATCCCGCATCTATCGGAGGCTTTGGCGGCGCTCCAAATCCCACCACGCATGGCCATCTGCTCCTGGCCGAAGATACAAAGTCTTCCTGTGCCCGAGCTCGCACATGCTCACATGCGGCCTTCATCGCATGTACGATTAGTTCACCATCGGCCATCTGTGAGTATTGATTGATCATGCCCACCCGTCTTCAAAGTGTATCTGGTGCGTGCCTGAGATCTTCTAAGAAAGCGCACCGTACTTAGCCGCAGCTTTAGATTAAGTGTCCATAGCCGCGATGGCTTCTAGCTCACGATGGGTTCTGGTCGAATCAGTTTCATGCGTTCGTAACTCGCGCCGCAGGCCATGAATGGTCCTTCGGCCACCTCAACGGCCTCGGGAACAATTAAACTACCTACACAGCTTCGGTTGAGGAGGGCTTGACAGTTGCTGCCCGGGGTTGGGCTCGGTGAGTGATATCGCCGTCTCTTACGCCTGCGGACAATGTCCTCTATCTCGGGTGCCAAAAATCAAACATCGGCCCACGCAAAGAAGGGCGTCGCACTCGTGTATCTTGCGAAGCCGGAGTGCGGCGCGTCACAAGGTAGATACCCTCTTTCGAGGTGCCTTTCTAGGGGCCGATGTATAGTGAGGCTACGTTCTTCCGGACTACGATGAACCACTTCTAACGGCCACCTTTAGCTTAGAAGCCTCTAGCTCCAGATCGCGCTGCCGCCCGCCGGTACGCGTACACGAACGCAGTCTCCGACGCAGTACAACGCATCCGCGAGGCAGTGTATATCATTGTCGACGCCCCTCATTCAAAGCGTGGGACGTTAGTGAAGGCGCTAGTCAACATCACTCGCTACGTGACGATGCGGCAGATGCCCGTTCGCCAGGTCTGTTTCAACCCGACATCTGTCCATGTCTCCGCCGCTGATCCCTGGACTTCCGAATCTGGCGCTGCATTCCTCCGGTACCCGCCGGTGGTGTACGGTAGCGCAGGGCGCCCTGAAGTGCACCCCGCCGACCTGCTGATACCTCTTTATGGTGTCGGGCTCCAGCTATATTTCGTTAGACTACGTACATCAAGATTCAAACCTCATGCGTTATCAATGCGGTGTCGCGGGGCATTCAGTTGAAGCTCTGGAGGTGCGTTGGCATGGATTCTGTCCTGGAGCTGGAGCGCAGTGGGAATGCTGACGAGTGGCGTACCCCAGGTCGCACGCTCTTCCCCAGCGCAGAGATTCGAGCTATCTCATACGGTTGATGATTTTGAACTCAATCAGCGACTTGTACAGACCTGGACGACAGTTTCTCGTCCAAACTGCAAAATGAATGATGTCCATCATACCCAGCACGTCCGATTGAACGCGGCGAGTGCTACCGCAGGTGCGTCGGACGACCGATATCTTTCTTCTCGATGCGCGGTCGTCTGAGCAAGGTCTCGCAGTCATAATCACTTCGTGTGTGATCCCGCTCCGCACTCCCGCCGCAGCGGCGATCCCGGGAATCTCGTTAGAATCACTGTAACTGCGAAAAGGGTGTACGAGAGGCCGGTCGCAAGCCTATAGGGGTTCGTCGGCACACGCTGCCCAAGGATCCTTGGGAATACTACACCCCGAATTGTGAGTCCTTGTCTAGTTTTACCAACAAACGACGCTGATGCCCGTTCCTCTTTCGGACCACCGCGTACCGACCTCCTACGCGCCGCATCATCACTGATCGGACCTGGGCGACAGATAATTATCTCATTCTCATTCTCAAGTCGGTGGTCTCGCTTCATTTCGGCCATTGGCCGTTGATAATAGGTACGGAGTCGGACGTTCAGTCGGACGTTCGCCGTCCCGATACTGTATCGCAAGAAGCTGGGGCCGCGGTCTCCCATCCGCTTCGAGAAGCCGTGTCATCAAATTCAGGCAGCCATTCTTATAGATTTCACCGCATCTTGCTGCGTCGATTGAGAAGTTGGTGAGTCCGTATCACAACACATTTGTAGCGACGTGCCCGCGTTCTGTGTCGCTGGGCTGCTCGGTCTTGTTCATTTCTGCTGAGGTAGCGAAAGTTGGGCGTACGTGGTCCGCTCACGACTGGGCAGTCTGGGCAACTATATGCCGCTGAAGCCCAGGCATCAACGCCGCCGACGTGCAGTGCAGGTCTGGAGACGCCTGGCGCGAGGCCGGCGGTCCGTCCACTGAGAAGCGTTCGAGCAAATCAAAGGCGGATCAAGCGTGGTCGAGGACTGCGTAGATTGCCGCTGGTATCTTAGTGCGGGGGCTATTTGGGGATGATTCTGTGCCCATTGCAGACCCGTCGCAGCAGCCCGTCGGGGCTACGGCTCGCTGTGGACGCACTGCCCGATGGCCCGGCTGACATGCGCAGGGGAGACGGGAGAAGGCGCAGTCCATGCGCACCGTCGACCGGCAGGGCCCGTTCGCGTTCTTACCTACGGGGAAAGGCGATTTTGTCCTCCAGGAGACGAGCGGCCCGAGCATGATCAGTGATGCTGGCGTTGATGGACCATCAACATCTTGGAGTTCAGTGGACAGGGCCTGGCAAACCCGAGACCCTTGCGGCCTACGCTGTCGTGCAGCAGCGTCTCCGCCGGGCGCGGAAGGAAGCAGCGCTGTAGCGTGGGCGGCGTGGGCGCGAGCGGCACAGGGGGGCCGTGCGGACCACATGTTTCACGCCCCGGGCTGCAAGTGAGGAGCGCGGGGGCGGGGGACGTGTGGCTCGCGGGTCGTCTGTTGTCTGGCACGTCCATGAAAGCCGATGTCGGCGCTCTGTACGAGGCGGGACGTGGATACGACACTTTCACTTCGCGACAATCTGCCAAACCCGAGCCCGCGACCGACTCGCTGAATCGCCCTGTGTCACGCACACGTCCCAAATAGGCAGCTGTGATGGGGTCGCGAACCAGGTTTCGCGCTCGCGGGTCCTGAATTGTTGGGCTTTCGCAGACTCGCTTAACAAGGCTCGTAAACCCCAACGGGCATTTGCCATGATTGATCTCTCAGGCCACCAAGCAGAGCTCGAATCTCCCACTGGGAATCTTGGCGGTGCAGCTCCTAGTTGCCCACCAACCATCACCACTTCCCCCAGCAGAAGTCGAAGCTTTTAGATGCGCTCTCACAGCACCTGAGGCTACTAGAAAACCGCGTCCTCTGTCTGCTTCCCATCTCCGCTTTCACACCGTCCGCCTTCCTTCCATCCCCGCCACTTCCTCCCCCGCCGTCATCCTGCCAGAGCGTGGTCCCTTTGCTCCTCCCCCTCTCCCATCATGCAAACGGACGACCTCCCTTGGCCGGAGCTCGGCAACGTATCCCGCGGCGCTACCAGAGGCAACCAGGGCCAGAAGGGCGTATTGGGCTCACCAGACAGTGAGGGGCGATGCCTCCTACAACTACGCGTGCAACCCGGTGTTCTCGCGGTCCGTCTCAATCGCCAGGCTAGCGATTGGTACCGGACGCTCGACACCGAGGTCAACCGCGCCCTCAAACTAACGAAGACATACTGGCGCAAGGCCCGGCGGCGGCAAGACTACGACGCCCGCGCAGACCAGGACCACATGGAGCTGCATGAGTGGCTGCAACAGCTCAAGGATAAAGTCATGTCGCACCTGGAGGTGCTCATGCAGAAGGGTGAGATACAAGGCCCCCCGTATATCATGCCCGACAACATCGAGCTCGCTTTCCTGCGCGGCTTCATCGAGAGGCAGGCCGCTGGGATTCCACACAATCCCCGCCTTCGCCGTGCCTTCGGGCAGACCCGCGCACTCGGCTTGGACCCCTCCGGATCTTCGAAGCTCGGCGTCTCCTCACCATCAATATCCCTTGCTGGATGGAATGGCTTAGCGGATAAAGGTGCGTCAGACGGTCTTGTGATTGCCTACCCGCTGCTGATATTTCCGTAACAGATGCGAAGGACGAGGACGCCACCCCATCGACGTCTACGCCGGAACATGGTGGATCCAGCTCTCTATTGAGCGAGGTTAACGTCAACAGTGCGTACCAAGCTGGGCTGGCTGTTGATTCCGGAAGCTGACGAGGATTCCGGTCTCAGGGCGGAACATGGCCAGTGCAAAAGCATCGCTCGTGCGCGCGCAGCGCGAGACGCAGGAGGCCTTTGCCCGCTACACTGCTTGTTTGGACACCGAAGCACAGATTCGCCAACAGCTTGGTATTGCTGAGGAGCGTCGAGACGCCTTGAGTGAGTACAACGCTCACCCCGTAGTCGCTCTCTACGACGTACTTATTGGTGTTGTTGCAGTGGCGTCACTTGTTGAGAGTTTCAGAAGCGACCTGGACTGTAAGCGAGAGACGCCCTAGGAACGCCCTGTACGTGAGTTGCTGACCATTTCACCCGCGTAGCCCCAACTGGATCAGGGAAGCAGTCCCCTCTTGTTGACGACATTCAAAACACGCTCGAGCGCTCTGATTCGAGAGCCAGTACTCACGACGAGATGATGAACGCCATGTGAGTGCTATGCAGCCGCCGATACCTCATAACACAGAGACTGAAGAGCCACGTAGGCCCAACAATCATGTGGCGTTGCAAGATACCGTCTCGGCATGGAAGACTATGCGGGAAATGCAGTGGTCGCATAGCGACGCCATAGCTGTCCCCGATGTGTCCCGCGGGCACCACGAAATGGGCTCAGTTGATCAGGCACGCCATTATTTGCCCCGGGGGACTCTGGCCTCGCTAACCTTGCTATCTATAGTCGTTCTCTCCGGCCGCGCGGGGTCAGGAGTTGCAGATGCACGCGCTGAATCAGATGGAACGTAAACATCCGAGAAGTTGGGAGGAGCTGCAGAGTGCGTCCCTCTTACCTCCTCCGCCATCAAGACGCTCTTATTTACTCTTTGCCAATAGACCACAGCGCTGCATTCGAAGTGAGTGACTCAAGACTGTGCGTAAAGTATTGCGATTTGACGTTTTGTCGCGACGCTCAAGGATATGTCTTCCCTGCCGCCTCGTAAACGCCATCAGATATCCGGTGCCGAATACATGGCCAGTTCTCGCTCGGTATGCTCCTCAATAAGGCAGTCAGCGATGCCTCCTCCCGGACAATCCCTGCGACTGGACCCAGGCGTCGCTATGATGCCCACCGGCCCAACGAACACGGAGCTCAGCGGCCTTGCATTATGACTCCGACGCCCCCGGCCGTGATAGTTTCCTCCGTCAAAACACCCGACTACTACATCCATCCGCTATGCCGATCTCCCGCCGCGCCCTGCGCAGCCATGCTACGCGTTTCATCTAATGCCCCCGCTCCCATGCCTGCTTACCTGCCTAACGTGATCGACTCCCAGCCCACTCTTCATCCCCGAACATTCGCACCGCGCTCTTTATTGCATAAGGTTATTTTATGTTGTGCCGCCCGCATCGCTGTGCCATACGCCCCTTATGCTGTCGAATCCTCGGACATTGTGTATACCCATACCCCCCACATCTTAATCATTCGCTCTGTAGATATTCACATCCACCCCTTTCCGTGTACAGCAGCCTCGCAAGTATGCGTATCCGGTGAGTCTCTTCACTTGCCCTTCACTTTCTCGCAATGCTAAAACACGTCTTGCAGTGTAGACTGTAGCGCTCTCGTCCCGACCCGTGCAATCTATGTATGTTGTTGTTTTAGTGTAATCATTGACCTGTGCAGGCAGGCAGGCAAGGGACGATCGCATGACAGCTCTGCCATGTTGTGACGCACTACATTGCGACTCCCGAGACGTAACAGATGCTCTGCATGGCGTGGTGTCTCAGCCACCGCTACTAGGCCGGAAGTATTTCAAGCTGTGGCGTACTGCTTGCGGCGGATGCCGCCCTACCAGCCGCCCTTGCTATGCTGCCAATCTGAGTGTGGTGCGTGGTCAATTCACAAATGACGTTGAGCTCGAGGCAAAGTGACAATGGGTTTACGACCGGCAGCAGGCGGGAGGATGCATGCAACCGAGTCGGCCGCGGGAGCGTGTAGGCGCCCGCCGCCGCCACTTGGACTCGTCCGCGCACTACAAAGACACACTTCTGTGTCGGCGATCCAGATTGACACCGAGACCAAGCATGCCGTACGCGGTAGCTTTTAGGCTGCGCGTTCTGGAAGGTTAGAACATTTCGTGAAGCATCGCGCGTTGCTCTTTGTCCGACTCCGGCGCTCGCTGAGCTTGCACTGTCAGCGCTCGGAGTCTGATGGCGGGGAGACTGAGCATTTGCCGGGTCAGTCTGGCCACAGGTCGGGACGGAGCTATCTTCCTCGGAACCGACCTTCCAACCGCGACGGGAAGCAGCAGGCCTGGGTCCTCGGTGTGGCAAAGTTGCGTGTGTGGACTGAGACGGGTCAGGAGTCAGGCGGTCGGCCGCAGAATCCGTCCGGCGGGCGTGACCTCTGGGATGAGGTCAGTAAGGTACGCACAGTGTGGTGTAATACGCTGATATCTGCTCGCACACGCAGTCTGCGGTCCCCTCTAAAGCGTCCAGCCGGCTCCTCGCCGAAACAACGAGGCCAGCGGCTGTGCTAGGACCCCGGACGCAACTACCGAAAGCTCAGGCTTTGAAGCCCCTCGCTTCATTTCCCCCTAGAACTTGGACAATGCGCGTAAATGACCCGCGCACATGCGGCGACTCGTCGACTATCCTTTGTTCTGCGTGCTAAAGGGGTGTCAGAGCTAGTGGGGATGGCCCCCGGCCTACCTCGCAATGCTGGGTAAGCTTTTCTTCCTTGTTGGACAGCTCGCTTCCACCCACACCGAATTGCCTCACAATTGAATGCGCTTACAGTGCACTCGGGCCGCGATGGGCAATCCTGGCAACTCGAGGCCAGATATGAGCGTCGGGGTCCTGCTGTGCCTGCATGAGGTGCTTACTAAGCCGTAATCTGCCATCCAAGGTCTCGATTTGGACAATCTGGCCTGCTCGTGTAAACGGCGTGTTCGTGGTGTCTGCAGAGCTTTTCAGCCAGCTCCCCAAGGTGAATGACTCCCCCCGCTCTTTCCTGTGCCAATCTGTGCCATGGCTGTTCTCACTCTCCGAACCCCCAGCTCATTTTTTTCCCCACTGTCTGTCTCCTCAGAATGGCCCCTCGCTTTGCCACCGGCACGCGAAATACCGCTTGGGCCACACAGCCCCCTCCAATAAGCCCGGGTTTTCCTCTCGCCCTTTTCCCGGGTGCATATTCATAAGTGTCGGCTCGACGAGGGGCTTTGACACCACTAGGGCCGCTATCAGCTTGGACCCGGAGCTTTAGCTTTGCTATTCGCGTGAGTAGCACGTGCGCGTGGCAGGCATTCATATCCGACCTCTTTCACTTTGTCCTGGACGTGACATATAAGAATCAGGCGCGCGCCCCCCAGACAATTGGCGTTTCCTCCTCCTCTTCCACATCCTCCCCTCCCTTCCGAAATGGCCTCTCGTCAAGGGCGTTTCCACAGTAAGTCCTCCTTCGTGGTCAAGAAAGCGTAAACGCGCCCATCTAACACCCTACAGCCAAACTCTGCCGCAACTTCGCCCTCGGACACTGTCCTCAGGGTGACGACTGCAACTACGTCCATGCTTCCCCGGCCACAATCCAAAGTGATCCCAGCATTCATGCAATGGTACATTCCTTCGTTCAGGCACCGGCTACCGAGCTTCTAGCACCGTACTCACGCGATATTGTTTGATACTTAGCTCGACAGCGGGAGCAATCTCGCACACGGACTACGACCGTCATTAGCCACATCCCCCGTATTCTCAACGCTATCCGCACTAACCAACAATTCGGACCAGCCTAACTATCAGTTAGGCTCGTTGCCAACGCTGGGGACGACGCCTGCATCTCGCATCAAATACAGGCCTTTGTCGTGGCGCACGGCTCTCTGCAGGCATTTCGTGAAGAACAAGGGCTGGTGTCCCTTGGGTGACGAGTGCAATTAGTGAGCGCCACATTCTTCCCGCTATATCCCGCTAACATTCGCTCAGCATCCATGACCTTTCGCTTGCCGGCTTCGCCAAGGACGACGTCCGGTTCAACACCCGGCGCTCTGCGGGGCGGGGCGGAGGAAGGCACAACGGCAGGGGCAAACTGGGCAGCAAGCATAGCCATTGCTGGGCGTACGTGCAAGGACTGTGCCACGTACAAGACTGCCAATACTTGCATCCGGTTGCAGTGCATCTTTGTGAGTACACGGATAGCCGTATCACCCACATGGACTCGGCTTACGTGTCCTCCGTATAGTCGCTCAGCACACGCCGTGTCTGGCATGGCCTAACTGCCGAAGGGGTCCGCTTTGCCCCTACAAGCATCCGGAGCCTTACCTCTCCGATTCTGTCCCGACGTCGCCAGCTCCCGAGGCCACTTCCGAGAGCCAGCGCACCCAGGCGGCGGCCATAACGCCTTCCGACCTCGTTCCCCGTGGTGCTATGCCCTACAACGGAATGCTTTACTTCAACACCCAACAGCCCCCGCCGCAGCCTCTCCCGCCTCCGCAGCCGCCGCAGCTCCGTTTGTCTCTGCCACCCCAAGCACCTATGATGTTGAGCAGCCCCTGGCAACCTTGGCGCTTCCCGTACTCGCCCAACCTTGGGCAAGTGACCTACTATCCCGTCATGATGAGCCCCCAGGGCCCGTGGCCAGGGCAGGATACGAGTCGTCCGTGGCCGGACATCAACACCGCGGGACCGTACCAGCCTCAGCTCTTTCCCAACTTCGTCGGTTCCTCGTTCGGCGTTGACCCGGCTCGATCTTCTCCCGGGTCAAGCTCCCCGAACTACACCTACGAGCCCATCGTCGAACCGTCGCATGGCAGTGCCTTGTCGGTTCCCGACAGCGACCTGCCGTACATTCCGTCCAAGCAGGAACAACGCGCGGGGCACACACGTCGTGTAAGCGTCACCATCAAGAGTAAGGAGGACCTGGAAGCTCTTGCTCTCGACAGCGGAGGCCAGAGCAGGCAGTCATGGCAGACACATGGTGATCGTCTTGGTCGGAGGGTGAGTGCCATTCCCAGTGTCCGATAGCCGTGAACAGAGTGCTGACTACGCTCTTAGAGTTGGGCTCCCTCTTCCTCCGGGCTTCACGGCGGTGAAGGCACGTTCACGCCGCCCGCAATGCTCTACGGCATGTAATGTGCTCGTTGGGGTATCCCGGCCGTGCACTCCCGGTACTTGGTTTTTCGAATCTCCTGGCTTCAGCGGCGTCCTATCTCTTCCCTTGGATCTCTCTCCCCAACCCGGATCTAATACGATACCATCTTCCATTTGAAACACGAAACCTCTGGATAATATTCCCCATCTACTTCTACCTTTCAGTTCTCTCCCCTTCTCTCCCTCTCTCAGTTCCTCGTCTCTCTCAACACCGTAGCTGCCTCCATACCCCCAGCGTCACGCGAGTTGCGGCTCCCTTGCCCCGCGAAGCGCTGACCGTGTGGGGTCGGCGATGGTCACTAGGACTTGTTCAATTACCGCGCATCATCACCATCGTCATCATCATGTTGTTTGTCTCTCTACCTTGCTAGCCTTACCTACTCACCACGAGCGTGCTTCGAGGACTGTACCTACATACCATAATGATATCACCATTGTTGTTGTACAAGTAGGCTGGTTCTGTCTCGATTACAGCTACCCGACCTGTCGAGATGACATCCGCGTACGAACGTGTGTTCGCGCGCCTGCGCCGTACGAAGCGATTCAGGGCCGCAACAGCAGCATGCGTGGTTCACATAGCGGAGTCCCGCGCCAGCCGCGCGAACGCACTCCCCTCGTTCTCCAACAACACCGCCGGTGCTCCCACCTCCAAGATCCGTCCGGAGTCCAGCACCACAACCTGGTCGTAATCGGCGATGGTCCGTATACGGTGCGCGACCGTGACGACGGTACAGTCTGAGAATGCGGCGCGGATGGTTCCTTGCACCGCGCGGTCCGTCTCGACGTCCAGATTGCCGGTCGCCTCGTCGAGGAGCACGATGCGGTTGCGCCGCAGGAGCGCGCGCGCGAGGGCGAGCATCTGGGTTTGGCCCTTGGAGAGCTCGTTGCCCCGCGCGCTGAGTGGCTGCTCCAGTTTGTGCTCGAAGCCCCCGACGACGTCCTTGAGCTACGGAAGGAAGCAGGTCAGTGGGTGGTAACGTAAGGCATATGTCAGCCGCGTCATGCGAACCTGCGACGCTTCGATGGCAGCCCAGATCTCTGCGTCGGTCTTCTCGCCTGACAGGTCAACGTTTTCGCGCAGAGTGCCGTCAATAATGAGTGGATCCTGCGGGACCACAGTGATGCTGCGGCGCAGCGTTCGTCGTGGGATGTCTGCCGTGTTCAAGTGGTCGACTAACAACCACAATCAGCGTGATATCGTGATATTAATAGAGGGGACATACTTGAAACTCTCCCTTCTATGTCTAGAGCACGGAGAATCGCGAGTAGCATTGTACTGTGAGATTGATGAGGCACATCTCATGTGGTGCAGGAGCGGATGGCGCACCTCTTGCCGGAACCCGTACGACCACATAGGCCGACGTTGGTACCACCTCTAGCTGACCAAGTGATGCCCTTCAGAGAGGGCTCGGTCTGGCCATCATAGCGAGCAACAACTCCATCAAACTCGATATCTCCGCGGGACGGCCACGACGGGTCCGGGACAACCTTTCCAGCCGCACTCACGTCGTCTTCCTCAGGCGGGAGGCGCGTGTACTCCAGGTTGCGCTCGATCGCTACGGCTGCGATCTCGAGTTGCGTCCACGATGTCAGAACTAGACTGATGATATCCTGAAGCGACACTGCTTGCGAGAAGCCGACGGCAAAGAGCCCCGCAGAGGTGCTGTTTCGTGTGGCGACCGCGATGAGCACGAAGCATGTGTTGATGATTGCGGTGAGCACGCCGATCGTGGTCGCCAGCCAGAGCCGCGAGACGTTCGTGAGGTAGAAAGGGGTTTGCGAGCGCGCGAGGAGAGCAGAGTTGACGGCGACGTAGGGTGCGCTATTGCGAGCAGCTCGGATGGTGAGCAGTCCGTTGAGCTCGACCGTCTCGGCGAACAGCGTGTACAGTGGACTCTTGCTTGACAGGTCCAGCCTTCGAAGTTGTCTGGATGTCGCCTGTGCGGAGACGTATGGTTAGAGATTACACTTGAAGAGATAGATGGGATGCTCACGAGGTAAAATTTCTGTATAAGATACACCAGGACCAGCATGAAGCCGACGACCATAGCCAGGTATGGCACAGACACAATCATCAGGATAGCGCTCCCGAGCATGCGAGTCGACTCGTAGCCAAAGTCATGCAGCGCGAGCGGGAACTCGAAGTCGACGATGAATATGTCTTGGCTGAACCGGCTGATGATCTTGCCCGCAGATGTGCTTCCGAAGAACGCCATTGGCGAGTTCATCACCGAGTTTAAGGCGGATGAGTGCAGAGACTCCGAGGCCCCGGGTACAAGACGCATGATGAAATAGTAAAATACCGTAGTGAATGCGATCGCGTATGCGACTTCGACTGCCGCGTATCCACCGAGGTATCGTCCGAGGATGGACGACTCCGACCCGTCGCCATTGTCGTTCGCGGCTGCCCATAGCTGCAGATAGACGGGGGTTATGATCTGGATGGCGACTGTGACGACCAAGAAGATGCCGTAGATCGACATGTAGGTGTATCCAGCTCCGGCAAAGTAATGTAGGTATACGGATATGCCACTGGAGCCGTGTTGGATAGCGTCTATTTCTTCCTGTTCGGCCTCCGCCTTGTCGATGTCTTCTAATGTGTCATCATATGCAGTAATCTGGGGGACTGGCTCTTCGGCAGTGGATGGCGACTGCGAATGGTCACGCATGAGTGTGGCAGTCGGCCCGTTCGCTGAGGTTAGCTCCTGGAACGTGCCCTGTTCAACAATACCGCCGTCGCTGAGCATGACAATCTTGTCCACCCGTTGCAGATGAGATACTGGATGGGGATGTTGGGTACGGAGAAAACATAGCGATAAGCGACCTACATTTATTCGTAGCCAGTACCACGGTACGACCTTTCAGCAGCCCAGAGGAGCCCAGCAGAGCATCGAAGACGTGCGCCGAGGTTGTCCCATCCAGGGCTGCGAAGACATCATCCAGAAACACAACCTGGCAGCGAGAGTACACAGCGCGTGCAAGAGCCTGGTGAAAGTTCTTAAAACGAACGACTCTACGAGAACTGTCTTCAGCGTCGACTCACTATGCGAGCTTTCTGGCCACCACTAAGACCCTTTGCCAGCCTGCCGTCGAGGTTGGTCGTGCCGAAGTCAACATCCAAGGCACATGCGCGCACGGTAGTATTGAACCAGTCACGATCCATAGAAGAGGTGAATAGAATGTTCTGCTCGATAGACAGGCTGGTTCGGAGCCAGGGGACCTGAGAGCAAAACGCGATGTTGTCGCGAATGGGGGTCCGCGATATGTTGCCAATCACGGTCGTCTCTCCTAGAAGGGACATCAATAGAGTGGTTTTTCCCTGTCTCGTTTGATTAAAACGCGTCGCGAGTACCTTAGAGAACGGCGTCACTCACGGAACCGACGCGACCGATAATCGCAGTCGTCTTCTTCGCGGGGACACACAAGGAAATGTCCTCGAGAACTTTCTTCTCGCCCCAGCCAAACGTTCCCTGTAGTTGGAAAGTATTATCGGTTTCTCTAATTTCACTTCTCTTATCATCTGGCGTGGGCTGGTATTCTCGCTTCTCCACGAGGTCAGGATCCTGGCCGTGCGGATCCATACATTCCGGAGCGTTCAAGAATGTTTGGATACGTTTGAGACTCCCGTATGCAGCTAGCACTGTTCCGTAGTTCTGACCGACTGAGAATAGGGGCGCGGCTATGATGGTGAGGACGGTGTAAGAGGTAAACAGGCGCGCCGTGTCGAGCGAGCCGTTGCCAGAGAGGAAGGACACGATCGCGTACGTCCTGCGTGCGGTATGAACCATGACATCCTAGGGGAATGGAACTAAAAACATACCCGAGAGTGAACAAACTGAGCATGTTCATAGCGGTGTTCGTGATACACACGACCACAGCGAAATCGCCCCAGAAGCGCCTCATCGCTGTCAACTCGGTATGGCGCACACTCTCGACTTTGCGTACGAGTTCGGGCTCGTATGCCGACAGCTTCACGCCCGTGATCTGGTGGAGGATGCTCGATATGAGGCGGACGCGACCGTCGGTGACTGCTGACCAGGCTTCCTGGAGGTCGTCGATGTGGCGCGAGAGGATGGGCGTAACGATCATGCACACCGCGGTAACGATGACGGCAGCAACAAAGGAGGCGCGAATCTGGGTCCACAATATGTAGAGTCCAATAGCGATTACAATCGATGAAGACCATAGTTCTGCATGCGGAGACATTCATAAGCCAGTGATTCGTGATGAGCAACTGGAATTACTTGCGATGAAGAGGGTCAATGGCGAGTGTGATACGTTCGATATCCACGCTGTACGACGTCGCTAGTAAGGATACATCGTGATTGGGTGCAAAAGAAAACTGACGAACCTCATCAAGTTAGACGCATCTCCTCCTGCAGCGTCCGCAAGCGAATCCGCGCTCAATCGAAGTGTCTTCCTATAGATGGCTTCTACGAGTGCAGCGCGGATGTACGCGCCTCCTCGGTATACGTAGTAGAAGTATTGTCCCGTCGCCCCTGCAAGGCTGAGGAACACGATGGCGAAAGCGCCGGCGAGTGCCCAGCCCCATTGCGCAGGCTCGGCTTCTCTGTCGTTCTTGGAATGCGACTGTAGGAAATTGATTATAGCATTGACCATGAGCGGCTGAACCGCTTGTGCGAGTGAGCGAACGATGGCAGGCACCACTGGGCCGAAGAATGTGGGGTAAAATGCGAATGCGATGGCGCGCGCTAATGAAGCATTGTCGACGTGCTGAGCCCTGTCCACCACAATCAGCGAGTTGCATATCTGGGGTATTAAAATCGGAGACCTCACCGTTCTGCGTCCCAAACAGCCTTGAAACGAGAATAGAGCTTGTCGGTGTCCATTTCCGAGTCGAGCGGAGGCAACTGGTCTAGCTCAAGAGTGCCCTGTCGGCCCTTCCATAGCAGAGGGAGCTCCCAGGTCACGAACACATGTGAGATAAAGCCAGCGTTCTCCAACTCAGTTCCAGATGTTGTTCCAAGAAGCGACGGGAAAGAGAGTACAGCCAAGGATGCGAAGCGAGAGGCATACTGTGCGTAAAAAGACCCGAGGAAGAACTGCGATATCGACTCTGAGCCCACCATTGCAAATGTCCGTACTCTGCTGGCGTCGAGTACCAATGTCAGAAGCAGATACAACGACGATACGAACAATACGAAACGCGAGTGCACTGCCACTGGGGTGAGGAGAATTAACGTCGCCTGAAGAAGGCTTGAGCAACTAGACAGGATGGCATATATACATAACCACTTACGGAGGACACCAAATTCAAGGCTTGTGCGCCAGTAACCATGTCTTTGGCATTGGTGGGTATCGTGGTTGAGGCGACCTTCCATGCAGCGAGACTGAGCACGCTTGTGAAAAAGAGCGACACAAGCGGCACGAAGACACATATGAGTCTCGCAGAAATCTTGAAGTCTGGGCGATTCCCGAGAGCAAACACAATGATCGTCAACAAGAAGAGCCCGTTGGGGAGGATCGAGAGGATGCTGTGGGGAAATTGTGGATCAGTATCGAAACACTGACGACAATGATCCGATAGAAATATATCAGCATAAACATTGTGTGTGGCGTGCATTTATAGCATACTCTATTGGATATGATCGCAGTGTACGAGCTAAAGATCGGATTGTAAGACGTACCCATTCTCGAAGATGACAGTGAAGTCAAACTCCCGGCAAGATGATAGAGGGCCCTGCGTTACATGAACGATGTCAGAGTCAGCGCTTTCGAACAAATTTTCACATGTGCATCATGCAGACACGAGCGCACTTACGAACGCGCCGTCTCCCTCACAAGATGACATGAGAGATAGAGAACAAGCCTGGGCGTTTGATACAAGCGCTGAAACTTTACAGACGGCGGGCCCGGAACGACATTCTACATGCAGCATCATCGTGGTGTACATGAAAAAAGTACGCAAAATTGTACTCTGGCAGCTACTTTGAGCTCATTAGTTTCGGATACGATAACATTCCAGAGAGACTGGCGTCATCCCAACTCGCAGTTACCGGATCATTAAAATTTCATGGGCGCTGGCGATGCGCCCGTCGCAAGAAAGCGGTCCGCTTGCATCATATCTAGCAGTGGTGTGATATGATAATCAGCAGCACAGAGCGTGCAATGTTGTCGTCAGAAAGTGGTAGAGGTCACCGGTCATGATCATAGAGGTCTGGACAGTTCAGTGATGACGAGGAGTAGAGAGAGAGGCACGGAGAGTGCCGAAACTCACGAGGCGCATCGCCACAGTCAACATGTACTTGATCGCACGGCCGGAGCTGCTGGCCACGTTCTACGGTCATGTCGGGGTTCCCTCCCACTCGATCTCTCTGAAGGGTAGCAGTGCACAATGACTGAGACTGAGTCCTTCACAAGACATTGTTGAGCAAGTGTCTCAACTGTACCGCAGTCCCACGGCCTCCACACGCAGGCGGTGCGCACGGTCACTCGCGGTGGCGGAACTCGGGTGTGGTTTCCGAACCTGGCGCCTTCTCCTATACTTACCCTGAGTTCTTCGATGCCATCTGCACAGTTGGATGTGATATGGTCATACGTATCTATATGCGCAGAGCTACTGGGCATACCCTGCCACAACATAGGAGCGCACGCAGCCAGCTATCGCCTCGAAGTGTTAGAGAATGGAAGAAGAACGATATCACGCTGGGCGGCGAAACAGGATGGGTTCGGCGGCGGGAGAGCGCAGGAGAGCGCCCGGGTTCCGGGTTCTGGCTCAAACGTTGGCATTTGTGAGACTGCGAAGCTGCTGTGTGAAGGGTGCCATATATATAGGCCTGCAGGCGTTTGCGCGGCCTTCCTCGTCTCCCCTTCTTACAACCACGCCCATTTGGCCCACTCCACCGTCGGGACTCATTCTATGACAAAACTTGTGCTCCCAGCGATCGGGCGCATGTTATGTTGGTCATCCTATCATAATGGCCGAAAGAACGAAGAGCCCGGCGGGGAATTGCCTGATTCATCGCCTGACCGACCTCAATCGCGGAAATATAATTTTCGCCACATACCTCTTAGTAGCTGCGGTGCATTGAGTCCGTAGTTTTATATGTCTTCTCTCTTTTTAACGGGCATCCACTTTTTTTGATACACCCCAGTGCTCTCGTGGTGCACGAAGCCCACTTCCGAACGATCGAAAGAAGTGGTCTGCGTGCCTATAGAAATCTGGCAAGAAATTGTCAGCTACATCGACAACGACTTCGACCTCATCAATGTGACCCTTGTCTCGCGCATGCTTCGGATCGTTGCTCTGGAGGTGCTTACACGGCGCATAAACGTCCTGAAGAGGTCGTCCTCGATCGCCTCCTTCTGCAAGGCTATTCCGGGCTCGCGACGTTTAGCAGGCATGGCCCGCATCCTTTCTATTCAATTTCCCGCGAGCATGGGCGATGAGGCCTTGCGAGGTCTGGCCCCCGCACTACAGGCCTTGCGCAATCTGGAAAATCTCACCCTCGACGTCTCGGGTTCTGAAGCGGCTGAGAAAGCTGTGAAGGCGGCACTGCTGGAAGCACAATTTCCGGCCCTCAATATCCTGGGTATTTCGCTTGCCACAGTGTCCTCTCACCTTCTTGGGTTCATCAGGCGGCATTCGTTCATCACTGAACTATCCCTCGTCTGCCGTCACCACGATGCAACAGTCTTCGATTCGGGGGACGTCAAAAAGATTCCGCTCCTTTCACTCCGGAAACTTGAATGCACACCGCCGTCTCTGCCATATTTCGGCTACACTCCAGCCTTCACAAGTTTACATCTCTGGGCCTATAACGTTGATCAGCTCGTCATAATCTCTAGAGAGGCTGGCCACCTACACCGGCTACATCTTCAAGAACACGTGCATGACGGTTTCGACGCGACTCAAGGGCCGATTTCCCTGCAATTCTTCTTGAGCCGATTTCCGTCCTTGCGCTCCCTCCATATGTCCTTTGATACGTCAGATATGGTGCGTGTCGGCTGCTCTGTAGCCATTGAGCTACGTTGTAATCCGATGCCCGATGACTCACTTGAAATTTCTTGCAGCGCAACGGAATAGTGGATATGCGCGTTGGGCCCAAGCCTCCTCTCGTATTCAGGCGTCGTTCGCCCCTCGCTTTGATTTGGACGGTACCCCACCCTTTGACATCGTCTGCAACCTCTAACTTGTACGACACCGCCCTCCGCGTCCTTCGCACCTGGTCACCGTATATCTCGGAAGTTACCCTTCACTATGGTTCCGAACTCGTGTGCACGCTCACCTTGAGTCCGGATATGTCGCGTTTAGTCCAACGAAGTCGGAGGACGGAATGAGTGCTGACTTGAAGCTGCCGGTGTCTATGTCCCCGAAAGGATTGACCAAGTCGGGCCGCGTGTTCGGCCATTGTTTGCTATGTTGTGTTTGGGCGTCCATCCATTGTTCTCGTCGTGCGTGCCGTGACCGGTTGAAGCGATCACGTGGGGACTTGGGCAGACGCGACTGGATCCAGTGGTCAAACCGGGTTCGCGTCTTGGCGCTTGGTCCAACGATTCCTTCTCTCTCCCAATGCCTCATCCTCTGGAATTCGCCGGAAAATCGCTCTTACCGTCTGGTTCTTCGTTTCTGGACACCATGCCTGGTCAACAATGGCCTATTCCGAGTCCTTCGACTCCTAGATCCGGACTGACGGCCGCACCTAACCACATTCACGTCAATTATGTCCCTTTGCCTGTCGGACAATCAAGTCCAAACCAACGCAAGTGTTCCATCACCCCGAAGCCGGCCCATTCAGAGGTCGACAAGGACGTGAAGAGATCGAAGCCGGAGCCAGGGGGTGAGTGTCCATGATCGTGTGCCCGGGGTGCCTTGCGCTGACCGGTGCCTGTCTATTCTACCGCTTTAGATGCCGACGTTTCCACTACAACAGAACTACCTACCGGCATAGGACTCGATGTCCGGCGCGGCAGAAGTCCGCTTCCTCGCCCGACAATGGCGCTGATCGATCTGGACGACGACGACGCGGCATGGCGTGCAGGTACGTCGTCGAATGTAACCATACCTTTGCAAGATCTCTGATCACACTCCGCGAAGATCTCTCCCTGAACTTCGAGAGGAAGTGTCATGCTTATGACAGTAATTTGAGTGAGCGACATACCTACGGCGAGGCACGTTGACAAACAACTCACTCGTGTGTCCCTTAGGTTTTGATAATATCGGCCTCGTGCCCGAGAACGTCCACGACGGAGTACAGGACTTGGGCGTTGGTTTCGATGCGCTAGAGCAACGTCCAAGTGGTGACGGTAAGCCCCAGAATAACCTGATACCGCCCGCACGTCCGACTCACTTGAACCTATACCTAGACGGCGAGCTTGCGGAGTCTATAGTCGCGGATTCCTCATCCTGGAGCATCTCTGGGAACGAGAACAATAATGGAGATGTGACTCAGGGAACCCTCAATCTCGATGGTGGGATGCTCTTACCTGGTCACGACAACGCGAACTACGCAATCGCCTCCACGGACACGGGTTTGTACCAGCCCTGCAACGAGGCCGACACGTCGGCAACCCGGCAACCCACGCCCGATCCTTTGTCGATTGCCTCACCTCCTGAGCCCCAGCCTGCGTCGTTACCCGCGAAGGAGTACAATTGCCACACTCCGGGCTCCCCGTTGAAGAAAGACGTCACCCACGAACTCCTCTCGTATTGCAAGCAGCATGGATGCCTCGAGGATGCCATCTTCCTCGAAGACCCCATCCCGACGCCCGACTCGGGGTTTTCCTCGAATAGGGGAGGCCCGATCCGTACTGACCGCAAGGGCCGGAAGGTGGAGAAGCCGTATCGACGCAACTTCCTCCGCTGGCGGGCACTCCGTCGAAACCCAGTATCGGAGGGTTCGCGCGACAAATGGTTCAAGGCGAAGGCGAAGATGCCTTTCAGTAGCTCAACGTCATTCCTGGGCAGCGGGACACCAGCCAAGACGAAGGCGACAGGCAGTTTTTACGACTGGAGGACCTTTTCGATCGCTTTCTACGAGCCGGACGACCTGTTCAGCAATCAGGCGGAGCTCCTGTGGATGGACAGCCAGCTCTCACCGTACTGTGATTCAGAATACGCCCGGTCGATGTTTGGCGACGACAACCCCGAGAGCGCCTACTTCGACCTCGACGCGACTCGTACGCACTTTTTGGAGGACGCGATCTTCAAAAATGTAGACCAGAACGGCGAGCTGAAGATCCCTGCCTGAGGCGGCCCCGTCCTGCATCATTCACTCCATACCGCTTTCACCACCGCATCCTTCGCGATTACTTTCGACAGGCGCTCAGAAGACATCTCTATCACACCTTCTGGACCGCGTACTTCCTTGCCCGCCCCGTTTGGAGACCGGCAAATGTGCACACTCGATGTTGTTGTACTGCTGCCTGCACATAGTACCGTGTTAACATCATCTGAAATACTCCTGCCGTTAGCCCGTTATGTAGCATACTGACTTTCATGAAGGCGTGGAACGTACGAAGTTCAATATTGTACAATATACATATATCGAATGTGTTTGTTCGACGACGCCGAATTTGTTTCACGCCTCGCTAGCACTTTGGGCGCTAGCGAGGAAGATGGTGCTTCTGCGCTTTAGGGCAGGTTTCGCAAGATGTACTTGCCGTGCCAGCGAGTTTTGGTGACTGCATGTTCTCTGGTTTGTCGACTCCTTCACCTGCCGGCCCACGGAATGAGCAGAGACAGAGTCGCATCTATGCTCTGTCAATGCTCCATACGTGTAATGTTGCGTTATGCTCAGCAATCCGCTTGTAGCAGTGACAGTGTACAGCGCTAAGCACAGGCGCTTATAACATGCGCGGACCAGCTTTGCGAGATACGTCGGTGAGTTCGATGCTATCACAGATGTACCGGAACATTATTGACTCGGACATCGGTGCGCATACGCATAGAATGATATACAAAACGCATGGGAGATGATGTCACCGACGTCTATGCAGTGTGCATCCAAGCGAGGTCAAGTGGGATTCAAGTGCTAAGTCCAAGCTCTTGAATCAATGCATGAACGAACGCACAACACTGTGTCGGGATGCAACAAATAAACGAGCTCTCATGGCGCCCGCGTCATTTTCTCCATGGCGTTTGAAAGCGAGCGAGGACAATGGAAGGATATGTTGTCACACGTGACTAACGCGTCGGCTTTGACCGTGCCACTTTTGTTTATGGCCACTGTTCAGCCTCTGAACTCCAACCAACCTCTTCCCTCAGACGCACCACGACGACATATCACTCTTCAAGAGAATCCGAGACTCTTCTAATCCTCTTGCCTCCGCTAGGCCCCGCACCATCCCTATACCACTCGTCCCCGGTGCTAGACCCTCCCGAAGTAGTCGGTGCACGCTGTGGCCTCGGTGTCGACGCGTCGATTTTCAAACAAAATCATCATCATTCTCCAAACAGGCAACTGTTCACTCACTATCCGAGCTCCGTATACAACAATGTGAGCCGCACTATATTTGATCGCGAATAGCATTCAACGAAGCCAACTGCGTCCCTCGCTAGATGGTCGCCGTAATCCATGCACCTAAACCCATCCTTGCATACACTCCAGCCCGAACAATGGACTCCACCCCTACGCTCCCAGTCCCCACCCGACGCACTCAACGGCGCAAAGTGAAACATTACCGGGATAAGACGAGTGAGTTGACTCGTGCCCGCTGCCGTACCACAGTAGACTCATGCACATGTGGCCAGACGCTACGCCGCAGATGTTGAGTTTGGGGGATGCCGCACAGCGGCTGTATTTTGGTACGCGCTGGACTTTGGCTCCGGTTTCGATATGAATACTCACGTAGACACCGCACTGCGCAGGAGCGCATGTCCTTGCTGCCATAGTAAACCAGACCTCGCACATCTCCACCTCTCAGACTGTGGCCGCTATCTCCCCGCCGCCGGCCCCTCTTGCGACTCTCCTGGCGAGGCCCACCCTCAACAGGCGTAATGCGATTCGCGTTCTTCATCCAGCTACCTCCGCGAAAACGATCACGGCGGGGTCGGAGAATTCCCCTCCTCTGAGCGATATTAGCAACCGTGTGTATCCAGCCCTCTGCCGTTGTACGCTTCTCGCTCACTGTACATGAAAGACCCCTTCCTAGGCGGATCGGCCGCGTTCCCTTCCTCTCAGCCGCTATACCTCGGTACGTAGTTCACACATCGTATGTACTATCCGTTCATTCATTTTACAATCTTCCAGGGAATACGCTTCTTGCGCTCTGCGCTAGCATCACAGAGGACTTCCTAGACGAAACAGAGGCAGATGTCCACGACAAGCCTTCCCACAGGCAGTCCGAGAAGCCGCAGACCTTGCGGCGCAAGCACTCGATGTGTCCCCTGGTCAAGGGTGGCTCCATCGGGTCCGTCGGAGACTTCCAGGTTGAATTGGCCGAGGTCGTCTCCCGCTCTTTCCCGCTACCGGACGTTGCTCAGGACACCGAAAGCACCACTTCGGAGGAACTATACTCGTACCTCTCCCACACCGCGTCTCTCGTCGAAGTCGTGGACACCGGCTGTCCCCCGCCCAGCCCGCCGTTGTCCATTCCAAGCCGAACCTTGACGCAGATCATCAAGGAGTACTGGATCGGCAAATGTCGCCCCCGCCCTGCCTCTCGCGGCCACCCTTCCCTAAACACCATTGACGAACTGCCGGATGCTGACACACACGACATACCGATGCCGTCGTGCCAGATTTTCGGCCATCCAATGGTGCGAACCAAGGCGAAGCGACCGGTGCGCCGTCCGAAGATGCGCGTGGAGAATGAGAACATGTGCGTATACATGCTCTTCGTAGTATTCGCGGCGGCACGCTGACTTTATGTGGTCGCAGCGTATCGGGGATATCTATCAGCTCTTGAATGTACTCTTTCGAACATTCTGTGTAGTCTCTATTCTCTTTCTTTTCCTTCATATCTTTCATATACACTAGCCGTACATAACCCACCTCAACGGACTGCATGTGATTACATAGCGCCTATACTGTAAAATCATTCACCCCGCCCTTTTTAGTACAACAATGATACAGTGGAACTACGTACACGCCCGCTCATGTAGATACTACACGGTCTTCCAGTAGTCGTCCGGCATGTACACATCCTTCTCTCGAATCAACCGAGTCTGATCATGGCTGAGCGTCGCACACACGTACGGGATGATCGTATGCCGGTACACGATCCGCCCGACATACGGCGACCAGCGACGGAGCACAACAAACGCTACCTCGTTCAAGAACATATGCCACTTGACCGCGGAGGCAAGCACCACACCATCTTCGTGCGGGTACGCCCATACGACAGTGAGCGCGCCGGACGTTCCAACGGGTGGGTGCGGCTCTCCGTCATGATGCGGCAGTTGCTCGCGCTTTTTCGATCTCCAGTCGATGGGGCAGGGATGCATAGCGGGACCGTTGATGTGCTGCGAGTGTGAGATAGCGTGAGTAACGGATTGCATGTAGTGAAAGGAGAGGGGATCACGGGGGTGCTCACTTTTCCCATGTCGACGTGCAGGAGGCGCAGGCGCGGAAAGCGCGCTGCGACCTCGCCCAGCGACCAAGAGGTGCCGCCTAGCCTGGAGCCCAGGCGGAGGCTGACGAGGTGCGCTCCGACAGTAGGGCCGGCGAGGTTGTCGAAATGCTCGAATCCGTAGCGGCCGAGGCAGAGGTGTGTGATTCTTGTGAGATCCTGTTCGCGGAATGTTCCCGGGCGAAGGCGTGGAAAGACCGTGAACGCCCGAAGAGATGGTGGCAGAGCCATATTGGGTGGGATGAGGTCGTCCATCTCTAGATGCAGCTCTTCCAGATTTGCTTGGCTGTATATGTAGCTCATGAGCTCGGGGAAGGACCATAAGGGACATGTTTGTGCGGAAACCACGGAGGTTGGGGAAGGGGTGACGAAGGATGTACTGGCAGGACGAGACCACAGTATGGTTCCATATTGCGCCCCGTGAGAAACATAATGAGAGATAGTGGAGGTCGAGTTGCAAGTTGAAGATATTTGCGAGAGCGATGGGTACATGTTCGTCCAAGAAGCTGTTGTATACGGAAGCGTCAAGTCGGCGTACAAGAGACCCATGACGGGGAGAGGCTGCGATGGTGCGATGGAACAGTATGATTGCGTTGTCTGTAAGAGAGATAGAACGATAGAGCTGGCGCTCGGCCTCCCCTCTAATAAGCATACACACACTTGCGATGCTGGCAAGATCTGTGGAGGGTAGGTACGCCAGGATCTCGGCCCATAGCTCGAGTGGCAACTGCGATGATGCCGGAGGATCATGTCCGAGTGGCTCATGAATGCCTATAGAAGCGGGAAGAAACGGCGTCAGATAGTTGTCTAGAATGATCACAACATGTTTACCATCTGGTATCTCGGAGACCACAACGCTTCCGGTTTCCTCCATATGGTCGAGGGGTGCGTCGGCGTGCAACCCTCGAGACCTAAAGAAGGACAGACGAACTGCAGCCGAGAGGCGTTTTTTCAGGCGTACAGAGAGCGGACGCCGCATGGCTTGATGAGGGGCAGGTGGGGGGACAAGAGAGGTATATGTTGGTTTGCATTAGCGGTGGCGGTGGTACTTGGTGGCCGCGGTAGCCAGGCAACGTCATCCTGCGCAGCTTCCATTATATTCGGTGGCAGAAACCTGACGGCGCTTTCACCCTGAGAGTAAGCCGCACCGTTACAAGCGCCGCCTTTCAAGTGAAGATATTTGCGAGGACTTCATCATGTTCTGATTGGTATTGGACAAACCATGTCAGTATGTTGAACTTTCAGGACTGATAGTCTGATACAGACATGTCAAGTGCGCCAGTGATGCTGGTACGGCGAACTTGGCTCTGCTCGACAGATCTAATCTAATCTCATTGAGTCGGAATCTGCCGGCATAGAAAACGCGTATCACCATCGGTGTCACGGTCAGTGCCGCCAACAGACCGTCCTTCGCTCTCTTACTGATTGTCTACAGCTTGCGTCGGATTAGAAAACCGGTTGAGAGCCCACACAACAGTGATACCAAAAGGACGTGGTAGTACAGAGCATAATGAGGAAGGTAAGGTAAGTACATAATATGTTACGGTATGCTCACTCAAGAGATCAAACCTCTCGCATACTACAAAGCGAAGTACTTGCAAAACTTATTGCGAATGATCAAACCACGCACTCCATGTCCTCCTCCATCTCCTGTACCAGGCCCTCGATATCCATATAGTCCGCAAGCGAAAAGACCTCTTCCTCTGAGTCGGACTCCTCCTCGGCTTCTCCCGCTTCGAATTCAGCTTCGACCGCGCTTGCTGCCTCTATATCATCCAAGACGCCCTCAGACGTACCCTGTCGGAGGTTCAACTCCTTCGCGGCCTTCTCCCAAAGCTCCATGGCCAACGGGTCGGCCCGCACGATCGCCCTATCACCAGCCTCTACAGCCTCTCCCTCGTATTCGAGATTGAAGCTCTGGGAGAACTCGACGGCAAACGTGGTCACTGTGGTACCCTCCTTCGCCTTCCCCTTGAAAGGTGAGCGACGTGCTGGCGCATCGGCCCCTAGGAATATTTCAGGGCCGAACTCATGGGCGGCCCCTCGCGCGGTAACATGGTATCGGTACTTGTTGACCGGCGGGCACAGCCGACCATGATCACCGGCGGCAGGGGCGCCCTTGTCGATATAGTTAGGCATCACATCATACTCCATGAGCTTCACAAGTGTCTTCCAGGCGTGAAAGGCTCTCGGTTTGGTGTCCTGAAGCCTATCAAGACCTCAGCGAAGGGCAAAAGTGGCCTCAAGTATTAACACTCACAGTGACTCCGCACGGAAACACAAAAGCGCTTTACGGCCGTCGAGCCTGTCAACGCACCTCGGGTGGTCGCGGACGATCGGATGGATGTTCCGGGTGCGATTGTGGCGAAGGTCAGGCAGCTTTGAGCCCTTCACCTGAGCACGGAGTGGCGATAGTCCTGGAGGAAACCACAACCTCTCGCGGGGGTCTTCATAAAATCTTTGTGCCAGGTACTCCTCGATCAAGAATTCCTGGTCCCCCTTCGTGAAGTAGTATTGTAACTTCTGGGTTGATGGCCCCGGATCGATCGGGGGGATGACACACAACCGGCCAAGGCTGGGCTCTTGGACGTCGTCGTCCTCTTCCTCCGAGGAGTCGTCCTCACAGGATACTTCGTACTCCGATTCCGACGACTGGGTATCGGATTCCTCGGCGTCGGACTTCTCGTTGTCCGAGTCGCTTTCGGTATCACTGTCGACTATGAAGGCTCCGATGCAGGTCAGCTTCATGTAGACGCTGCTGTGGATACAAGCTAACTTACATTGTTCAGGGTCTTGGCCCTTGTACAGCTGCGCGACATAGTCCACAGCACTACCCGCCATCGCCAACACCGGTGGAGCCGTTGCCACCGACCCAGGCGCGTCGCCTTGGTCCGGAAACTCAGTCGACCGCCATAGCGAGACGAAGGAGGACGTACCATCAGCTTTCCAGCTACTGTGGATCTTATCTATCTCGATGGCGTTGGAACTTGGTAGCCCTGAGACTAGTCTTGATCCAGGACGCGACACCTCTTCTGGACGCTTAGCGCTCGCTTGGCCACCGGCGACTTGCCCGATCTCGAGATCTCAAAGCGGGTCCCCTCGTCAGCCCGCAGTACGGCAACACGCGCAGAAATGTCACAGGACGACCCACGGTCAGAAGGATTGCTCACCTGGCTCAGTCTTTGCTCGCTTTGGGGACGAAGCATCATCGTCGTTCTCATCGTCCGGCCTGGGGTGCGTGCGTTTCTTGCAGTATTCTGCGCCGTTGACGATATAACGCGATGAGATGGAGGGGTGGCTACCCAGCCACCCTGCATGAGTGCCTGACGGCGTGTGGTCCGGAGAGGAGAACATGCTGTGGACGACATCAGGGATTCTGGCCACTCGCGGCATGTAGCGGCAGCGGACCCACTCTCGATCTACAATACAGGATGACAATAACAAGAATGAAAGATCGCGGCTTTGTCTTCACTGCGGCACGCAACAATGGGGCGTGACAATGCAGAAGGGAAAGAGAGGAGGTGGGCGCAAAGGGACGCCCGAACCGAGTTTTGTGGTGGGCACAAGCGAGACGCACGTGATGCAAACACGTCGAGTTTGTTGAACATACGGCCTTCCCGCGGGACAATGGAGCAATTGGCGCCTTGTTTTGGAGCGGTAAACCCAGCGTGCCTCACTGGAGACAGCCGGAGACCAAATGGGATTAGTTGGCCTCGAATGTATAGACCGTGTGCGACACCCCGTCCCGCTGTCCACATCGGACTCGCGAAATTCTGGAGTGCGCGGAGGTGGCTTAGCGGCGCGCCATATCACCCTCACCCTGTTCTATACCTTCCCCTGCACGCGCATATCGATTGTCCTGGGATGCCGACCGTTGCAAGCAGAGCAGCAGTCATATCCGACTGGATCCCCGACATCTTGGCGTATACGCCTAGGACCTAGGGTTGTGCTACCAGTGCCCACCGCACCCGCAGATCCTCAGGACTACCTGAGCCCCTCATCCGACTTGACACAAACTCCGCGCACGTGAGTACGTTTTTGGTATGAATACTGGTATTGGGTCTTGCTCTGCCATTTGCCGTCGCGGGCGCGCTCTCTCGCTGCAGCCATCTTCGTTCATCAGGACGCATGACCTCTGTTCCTATCCAGGGGATTGTTCCGTTACAGCTTTTTCCTTAAAGATTCAACACACGAGTCGGAAGCTATCATGTAGTAAGTAGTTAAAGATGTGTAGAGACGCATAAGAATTTCATCATAATTACCAAACGCAGAACTTCGACTCTGGTAGGAGCGACGAAGGAGCGGACGGTACTTGGCGCAATGTGAGACTATAGCAATTCGTGTACATTTGATTTCAGTGACCGGAACGCGTATGGTACATTTGTATTATGTGCAAGTGCGCGAGAGCGCGAATCGATAGACGGGAAAGCGAGTGGAAGTTATGTGCGAGAAAGCAACGGAACCTGATGAAAACAACATATGTGAGAGAATGACTATGCTACGAGTAGGCCGGGGAGGAAGGAATAGATGATAGGAATAAGTGAGTCGTGAGGGTCGTTATGTACGTCGTGGGTGATGGAGAGGACTTGGTGTCCGTGAAGTTGGTATAATGGGTGTCGCTGAGAGGCGGGTAGGGTGGTCGTGTCGTAAGGAAGGAAGTGTGTCGCTAGGTGGTCGTTCATGTGTGGGGGATCGTTGGCGAAGGATTGGGGGTAAGCACAGTCGTCAGACTCGTGTAAGCAGCTAGGACCAGCGAGACGAGGTCAAACGAAGAAGATACCGTCGACTAAGCTTGGACTGGGACGCTCTTGCCGCCCAGGAAGCTGCCAGACTCGGCGAGGTACACGCGGCTCGACTGCTTGACGTCCGGACTTACGCGAAGCGTGCACGGAAGCGGATACTTGATGCCACGACCCGCACACTCCGAATACACCCTGTCATCCAGTCAGTAGCTGCCAGCCTCTGCGTATCGAGACGCAAACGAGAAGGACTTACTCGAGTTCGCAGAGGTAATTCAGCAGCTTGCGGCGTAAGGGTCGCGAGTGCTTCTTGCCCTGCTCTTGGAGCAGCGCGGGCGATAGGCCCTGCGTGTCGCCGTCGAGCCGCGTCACACCGAGGTCTTTGAATGCTGCGAAGCGCGCGAGCCAGGCCTCGAATGCGAACTGCTCTTCCGGGCTGCGCGGACTCGGGGTCCTCGCCTGGAGGGCGACGGCTTGCGCAGCTGCGATATCCACGACGAGGGTGTCGTCCTGGAGGATTTCGGCGACGGCAGCTTGGATGTGCTTCTCTGTCGAGATACAAAGTCGCGGTCAGGACAGAGGAATGTGAGATAATGCGAAGGGCCGTACCCTGCCGGATGATTCCAGCGACCCCGGAGACGAAGAGCTCTGCAGTCTCTGCGTCTCCCTCATCCGCGTCTTCCACGACGCGGTTGAGCTGCGCGAGGACCGCAGGGAGGCCGGAACCCGAGGCGCGGCCACGGTTCGCGAAGGCAAGGAAGCGCCGCATCATGTCATCGGCGTCCTCCGAGTCGTCATCATCGACCCCGTGCTGCTCGTCTGCGCGCAGAGGAATATGCAAGGGATCAGCACGGCGCGATATAAGAAAGCTACGAAACCGACCTGTAGTTTCCTCGTCATCCGACTCGGGCTCAGAGTCTTCCGTTGACCCAGAGGAGCCTAGGCTAAGCCCAACGTCACTGAAGAGCGGGACACCGCCGGCTCGAGTGCTCGACGTGTAATCAAATATGCTGACCTCATCTGCGAGGGAGGAGAAAAGCGGGCACACGAGTAAGAACCAAAAGGGCGGCACACGCCGCGGGGCAGTTAGTAAGAAGAGCGGGACCTACCGTTAATCGATGAGGTCTCAGAGACGGGAGCAAGCGGCTCGGTATTTTCGTCCGATGCGTCCGGGGATGTGGAGGTGAACCAAGGGACATCGGTTTTCAATTCGTCGTGCGAGAGAGTCACTAACTGCGTAATCGAGGTTGCGAGGGTGGTGAAGGGGATACGAGCAGCCATGTTGTGTTGCGCGAAGTTGGTATAATGTGAAGGTGGAGGGAGTGAGTGATCACGAGGCGCGTTAGAGAGCGTCGAGCAGAGGGAGTCAGTATTTTGAGTAGGGCCGGGGAGAAAAGCACCCGGGCGATAACCTTTGAGGGAGGGAGAGAGACGTTAAGGAACAAGGAGGGCAGCCGCCTCCGCCCTGATAAATCTACGCTCTCCCCGTGCGAAACCTGCGCCCTAGCCGAGAACCTTAACTTGTTGCCCGTCTTCGCAAGACATTCAACAACCCAACGCGCAATCTAGGGCACATGACTTACAAGCTACGCGCCATCCTATCGCTAGCCGAGGCCGTCACGCGCGTGACATGTGTTGATGATCTTCCAGGCGGTTGTTTGCGCTTGATTGGCAACGGCCTCTGATTCTAACATGCGCAAACACCTGCTTTGGGCTGCACTTCTGACGTATACCAGTGACTGACCTTTATAGGTGCAACGAGGATTCCAGTTGGCTGCGCAACAGGAAAACAAGCTGCAGACGGCTGCTTTGTGGAGGGAAAAAGGCGGACAGCCCCCATGGTCCGAGAGGCGCCCGTGAGCTAAGCGAGCCTAGATCGCCATTGTTCATTATCAGTCAGCTCCGTCCGACATCAGCGCGGAGCTCAATGTTTGCACACCGATACAAAGCCGCCCTCTGCTGAGTCGTCTACTGTAGCTCCAGGATATGGCAGATACTAAGTCACAGAGCAGGCCGAGCGCAGAGAGTTCAGTTACTAGAGTTGTCAATCATCTTACAACAGGACTAGTAGTGCTGTGAGAGCGTCCCAGATACCCAAGTCCGCCTGTTCGTCGAGCCCTAGCGGAGGGTCCAGCACAGTCCAGAGTCCTCAGACGCTACCCAAGCGAGTATGAAACAGAATGCGAGCCAGTTGAGTTACACGACAACATCTTACGGGAGCGAAGTCTGAGGGTCATGAGTTTAGGGCAGGCCAATCATGCTCTTTTCGATGAAGCGCGGCTTGTGCCGGGCCCACCGCTTCCGGAATGCAATGACTCACAGTGGTCACTTAATATGTGTTATCCTCATCTCAGTGTCAAAAATGATAACCTCAGCTCCCCTCGTGCAAGTCGCCAATTGCAACACCGAGGGCGAAACACCCGGAGCGGACTTCAAGCAGAATGTGATGATTGCATTGTTACAGCAATTAAATAAGCAGCACTACCTCGATGTGTGGAACTGTGAATGCGAGTGCGGCGATGGCTACCACCGCTGCCACCCCGTCCAGCCCGGTCACCGCCGTACTTTCACCGTAGTGCCGCGCAGACAGCGCCGCCGCCCAGCCACAGCCAACGGCGTCACCTCCACCGACCCCCCTGAATCCATGATGCGGGGCGCGATGCGGCACCGTTTCCGTCCTTGGAACAGCGGTAGGCAGGCGAGATGGACGGTCCATGTATGTTGCGGAATGCTGCGTGAATCCGCCCGGGAGCGCGGTCGTGCCCTCTTTTGATACGCGAAGGCGATGGTGCCATGGGTGTTGCCGCGGTCGCCCACGAGGGTGTAGACAGGGACGATGCCCTGGGAGTGCGGGGTGGTGGTTAGTGTGTGCGGCGCGGAGGGATCGGTGGAGTCAGATGACTGTACTCACATCGAGTACTAGGAGAGGGAGTAAACGGGCTTGTCCAGAGGCCCTCCTGCTGCGTAAAGTCGCTCAGTCGCGAGCACGACAGCTGCATGCCGGTCTGCAGAGAGAACCCGGGTGAGAAAACGGCACACATGGGAAGGTCGAGGAAGTACATACATGAGGGGGTGAACGTCGATATGACCGCGCGGCGCAAGGGCTCCGGGGTGCGTTGCACCGTGATCATGTGGCGCGCGTAGCGCGTAGAGGTTTATGAGAGGTTTGTCTGTCGGCGCGGGGCGTGGCATAGAAGCGTGACGAGGGTGAGGACGTAGAGTGCGCATCGTGCGGAAGGCAGACTGGGACTGGGACCTGGAAGGAGGTGGGGAGAGGCGATGGGGATGTCCCCCACTTCCTGGGGCTTTATATACGCCCCAGAGGCTCAGGGGGGCCCTTTGAGCGCCGAGGTCCATGGGGCTGCGGCGATGTCCATTGACTTGGGCCAAGTCCGTTCCTGGACCAAGGCCAGTCGTTCGCTGCAGCATTGTCTTATTCAGGAGGAGCGGTGCAGACTGTGCGTGCGCAAACCTGGCCACTGGGGGCCACATAGCTGTCAAGATGGTCCGAGCCCATTGTCGGCCGTCCCGGCCATGCGGGTCGCCTAGTATGCTGCGGTCGCCGGGAGCCTAGGTCCATGCAAGCAAAGCTTGCGAATCGAGGTCGGCCAGCTGAGAGAGGATTGGCATACAGAGACCATTCACAGAGCGTGCAAGTGCCAAAGCCTGCACAAGCAACTTGAAGGCGACCACGTACGTCACCCAAGGCGCAAGGCAGAAGCTGACATATGCCCCCTGGTCAGTGTACGACACAGATGTGCGCGTGCTCCTCGGGACGCCCAGAGAGCCTAGAAACCAAGGGAGCGCAAAGACCTGTGTCGCCAGAAAAGCGTCCGCCGGAGACAATAACAGAGGCTCACCCGGTTACGGATGGACCAAGTCGTGGACTGGGCCTGGGCTAAGTGGGTCCTGCAGTACGCAGCGCTTTTATGTGGCATTTGATCAAGTTCGAAGGCTTCATGCGTGTACTGAGTCGGGCCTGAGAACGTCCGAATACTCCACGCGCCATTGCGTGTACAACTGGATGGGAGTTGGCACGCTCTTCTCTTGTATCGGACGCACGGCCGCAATTCATAGACATCTTTCTGGCAGAAATAGTCAGCGCAAGCACCAAGTACGCGTAGTAGCATACCCATGAGCCGGAGATGCGCTTAGTATGCATAGTATGCTGGGGGGGCCTAGATCTCCGCTCAGGCTGCGGCACTCACCTGTTACTGTACTCAGCTGCCTGGGCAGTTTGGTCAGCAGCGCAGCCCGCCGCTTTGACCAATGAGAAGACGACTCTCTCGTTACAGTATCTCACTATGGTAGTTTGCACTAAACCTGTTTACCTTCAGTGAGTCCAATACTCCGACGTGAAACTGCAGGAGACTCGGAAGAGCAAGTATTCAGGGCAGGCCCAGCGCCCGGCGCGCGCCCGCGCGCGCCTAACAAGTATGTACTGTACTCAACGCCGGCGCCACCTACATCATCTCATCCTCCTCGCCGGCTCCCGACTTGCCCCTCACCCGCACGCCTCCAGTAGACAAAACAAATACAATTTCACGTCGGCGTCCATGAAGCAAACAGCAATAATTAACATACAACGTACAGCGTACAAATACAGCGCACCCGCGCGGACTACGATATTGTATCTTATCATAGCACTACATTCGAACACGACGAGTTGAGTCGGGGCAGGGCGGAGAACAAGAACAAGAACAAGAACGAATGGACAAGAACGAAGGAACAAGGACAAGAAAAGCCGTAAGCACTATGTTATGTATGTATCTGTGTATGTATATATGCGTCCGCGGCCCCGCCCGCCCCGCCGGTGGCCACGTCTATCTACACCGCTACACCACCGCTGCACCGCTGCACCGCACACTGCTGATATATATACACTATATGCGCTCCGCGGGGCGTCGTGCGACGTGCGGGACGCGGGCGCGATTACACGACCGCCGCGCGCGCCGCCTGTGTCCGTCAGCGGCGCGCGCGTCTGCTCCTACCACTCCTACTCCGCTACTACTACTACTACCTGCGCGGTCGTGTGCGACGTATCGTATTCGTATTCGTATCCTATCATATCGTATGCGTACCCGTGCTCATATCCGTATCATCACCCACCCACCGCCGACATCATCGCCACCACGCCCATCATCATCAACGCTACCATCGCTATCTCGGCGTGTCCGGGTCCCCCGAGTCCGCGACATAGTCCGCATCGCATCACGCTCCCGAGTGCGCGCACAGGACGCCGCGGGTGGTCGACAGCCGGCCATAGCCGCGGGCCGGGTTTGCGCGCAGAGGGGGCGTGTGCGCCAAACGCGCGCGCGCGGGGAGGGGAGAGGGGGGGAGATTCGGAAGGGGAAGGGGTGCGCGACCCGCCCACACGCTCAGCCCTGCGTAGGCAAGCTCATCCGCCGCGCCTCGACGCCGCCGACCGCCGGCGGCCCCATCGGGAACCGGCGCCCCGCCCCCCCATCCGCGCGCCGCTCATCCGCAACAACATCATCATCATCGTCTTCCTCCTCCTCCTCCGCGACCGCCTCCTCCTCGTACTCGTCGTGGTCCCACCCCGCAGGCCCGAGCAGCGCGCGCTTCGCGTTGTCCGGGCCGAGCGTCTGCGACGCGATGCGCTTGAAGGACGGGCGGTACGCCTGTGCGGCGTACGCGTCGGCTGCCAGCTGCTGCTGCTGCGGGGGCGAGTGCGGGAGGCCGTCGGAGGTGGAGGGGCGCTCAGAGCCGAAGGCGTGTGCAAGCGAGGAGCTCGCCTGGCTCGTGTTCGCCGTGCTCGCGGTCGAGGGGAGCGACAGCCCGGAGCCGCTGCTGCCCGTCGTGCCCGCGCTCGAGCTCGATGCGGGGCGGTTCAGGAGCTCCGAGATCTTGCTGCTCCCGCCGCCGCCGCCGCCCATGGTCGGGTCGGGGCCTGCTGCGTTCGCGGATGACGCGCCGCCGCCGTACGACGCGTGGGGCACGACGGGGCTCATGCTCTTGCTCTTGCCCATGACGATGCCCTGGTGCGAGTCGGGGTGTGTCGCGACCGAGCCCTTGCGCTTCGGCACGAGGTTGAGCTGCATCGGCGCCCTCCGCGCGAGGACCGCCTGCTCGTAGCTCTTCAGGTCCTCCGCGGCATGCAGGGTGGTGCGCACGGTCGAGTTGTACGCGCCCGCGACGCCGCCGGCTGGCCCCTCGGGTGCCTGGCCACGGGTGTCGTAGTGCTCCTGGCCGCGGTTGTAGCCGTTGCCAAGACGCTCATCGGCGAACAGAGGCGGGGTCTTCATGCTCGGCAAGCTCGCAACGCGCGAGTGGCGCCGGGTGGGACTTGGCCGTCCCGCCTGCGTGCTGACGGCGTGCCCCAGCTGGGATCCCGGGCCAGTCGGCGTTTGCAGGGGGAAGAGCATCCCGCCGGCTCCCGAGTTGGTCCCCGTGAGCGGCGTGCGGAGATACATCTTCCAGAAGTCGCGCATCTCCTTGCTCTCCAGCGCCTCGCGGCCGCCTGCGCTCTTCAGCTGCGCGAGGAGGTCCTGCGTGGGCGTGGCGAGCGACAGCCCGTGCGGGTTGCTCGAGCCCGACGCCAGCGGCGTGAGGCCGGAGAAGAAAGGTGCGCCGTCGCTTGAGAGCCCTGCGAGTACGTTGGGGTCATCTAGACTCATGAGGCCGAATGCGCTCGAAAACCCGCCTTCGCCCTCGTGGGTGCTCTGGCTCTGACCCTGGCTGCTAGCATGTCCCTGCTCGGACGGATACCGCTCATAGCCGTCCTTGCCACCAAAATCCGCCTTCGTGCGCAGGTTGTTGAAACCGGGCAGCGGCAGGTGGACGGTGCTCGAGTTTGCGCTGCTGGGTATGGAGTGCTGCCCGGTGCTCGTGCTGCCTGCATCGCTGCCAAAGTCGTCCCCAGAGCCACTTAGGTCTTCCGACCGCGAGTGACCGTGGTGCGATGGAGGCGCTTGCGAGTGGTGGGGCGGGTAGAGCGTCGAAGGTTGCGTCGAGTGTTGATAAGAGATCGGAGCACCAGCCTCATACGACGAAGAAGTCGAGGCTGTTGGGGGGTGGGACTGGAGCGAAGGCTCGCCGCCCGTGGGATATGGGGGGGAGACGGAATGGTGGGTCTGGGTCCGGGCGCCATACGACGCCTCGTACTCTTTCTGACGCTGGTACTCGTTCTGCGCGAGAGGGGGATCCCATTGGCTTGGAGGTGGAAGGTTGTATCTGGTGTACTGACCGTCCTGGGCACCGGCGGCGGCGTACAGCCCGGGCAACGCTGAGCTAGCGTCGGCACTTGGTGCGGGCTGCGCGATCGCCATGTTGCCGCTGTTGAGCACACCTGTGCGGGTAAGGAGCTCCGCCTGGGCTCGGTATCGGGCCATGGCCTCTGGATCATTCCCCAATACTCCGGCCACACTGCCATCCGACGACGCGAGGGCGCTGGTGAGTGGGGGCAGGGACGTGTAGTCTTGGGAGTAAAGCGCGGGGTGTTGCATGGGGTATCCGTGAGCGATGGGCCCGGTCGCGTAGAGCGAGGACATGTTCATCGTCCCCGGTGGTGGTGCAAGAAGGAACTCGTCTGGGTGACGGGGTGCGCCGAGCGATATGGAATGGCGACCGGGGATTGTCTGGGGCATGACGGTAGGGGCAGGGTGACCCGGGCCCGCGGGAGCGGTTTGGCGATGGAATTTGACATAGGTGCAACGACATTTGCGTTGGACGCATTTGGCTGCGGGCGAGGTGAGTGCACGCACATGAGCGACGTCACGGGGACTTACAGCACGGGTTGGCGCCGTCGCAGGGGAGGCTTGATGTGACGCACTGGTCGCAGGCCTGTTTGGAGGTCGTTGCGCGCGAGGCGGCAGCGGTGCCCTTCCGTCTGGAAGGCGCAGTGGTCGTGGGTGGTTTCTCAGAGGCGTGGCACTTGTTGATATGTCTCGACAGCAGGTCGCTGGGCGGGCCGTGAGCCGATGGCCAAGAATGGAGAGCGACGGAAAGACAGACCTGCGCGCGAACTGGTCTCCACAGTGTTGGCATTTGTAGGGGCGATCGCCGGTGTCTGGCGGGGGGGAAGGCGGTGGTGAGCACAAGCGGCGGAAAAGGAGGAGCGGGAGTGGAACGCTCCACGGGCGAGGCGGGCGCTGGGGAGAGAGGAGCGACTTACGGGAGCGCATGTGGCGGGCGACATGCTGGGGCCTGGTGAAGGTGGACTGGCAGACGGGGCACTGTGGGAGACGGTGAGCAGGGGTCGGGGGACGGGGGCGGGGGGGCGGGACAGACCTTGTGGTCGCCGGCCATGGTGTGGAGGGCGGGGGAGGAGTTGGTGGAAGAAAGGTAAGGGCCGGCTATGCCTTGTTGGACCTCTGGCCTCAATTGTCACATTAATCACCCGTGCGACTCTGACGTCACCCCTCTCCCACCGTCCCCCCTCCCTCCCTCCCTCCCCCGCCCGTCCAGCGTCCCCGCGGCTCCGTCCTGCGCCTGCCAGGCATCTGAGACACGCCCGCACAGGTGCGCGAGAGCACAGGCGACGGATGGGGATCAGCGCGGTCGGGGAGGGCGTCGCGGGGATGGGGACAAGCGGGTGGAGCTTAGAAACGTTGTGGAGCACTCGACGTCATTTGCATTTTCCCCAGATCCCATCGCAGATCCATACGCGTCACCCTTCTTTTACCCTGCCGCCGCCTCCTTCCCATAGGCGCCCGCCCTCTGCACGCTAGGACGTCTGCTGCTGCCTCCGTTGCATTCCATCCTGCTCGCCATCTTCCGCCCCATGATTACAGCCACCGGACGGCGCACGACACGCGCCGCTAGGGCTGCTGCGGAAGATGCAGAATGACGAGTCTATTTATGCGCGGACCCTTGTCTGTGCGAGACCCCAAACGGAGCGCGTGAGACGGGCGATGCGGTGAGTCCCCCAAACGGACAGACGGACGAGAAGACTGCGTGCTGCATAGCAACCGAGGACGTCTCACTCTGCACCCCGGTTCCGTGCCCATCACACCCTCTCTCGACCGCAGCATCGAGTCCAACGCTCATCATCTCCCGCGCCTCCCACAGTCCACTTGCTCAGCCTGCCCACGGGCCACATAACGCGAGTTATCTCACATCGCCAGAACGCGGACGCGCTCGTATTCTGGAAGGAACCCGATCGTGCACCAAGCTAAGACCCGCCACGCGCGCCAAGTCTCCTCCGAAGTCGCACCGTCCGCCGCGTCCGCCCTCCGTCGCTCTCATCTGACTGCACCATAGCTCGCCCGCCGCGCCGGGCCACAGTTGCCTCGCGCTGCGCACGCCGCGGACAGGCATGATCACACCATCTCCGGGAAAATCCCCATCGCTAGTGCGTACCCGGCTCTGTAGTACGTGAGCGCTCCCCCAGCACGCACTGACCCGCCGGCGACAATTGATTCTCAACGGTATGTCGCGCCACGCGCGATGAATCGATGACGCACCGGACGACGGGCCAGCGAGGCTAAGTGCACCCCCGCACGCACGCGCCGGCCCACGAGAGCGTCTCGCGCGCATAAAGTTCGCACCCCCGATGCGCGTTGATAGCATCAGAACCGCCCGCCTCCCGCGCGGCGGCTCTTCTCTCTCCCGTGCACCGTCCGCCCTCGAGGCCAGTCGCGTTAATCCTCGGTAGTCGGTACTCGTCGCGCACTGTGGCAGAAGATGGGAGAGCGCGCGTGACGCAGGAGTGTCACGTCTGTGCAGCGGCGGCGTGGGTGGTGGGTCGGCGTTCGCGGTTCCTGATTGGCGGACAGGGGGCCCCGCGGTGACAGTGCGGTGACGTCGTCTGCAGCATTGGCGAGGCGGGCGCGCTCATTGGCTGCTGGTGACGTCCTCGCACGATCTGCAGCTGCCGGTGCGCACCCAGTCGACGCCTCCCTTCCGCGTACGACAGGCTACGACAGGCGCAGAGCCTCGGCCGTGCTGGTTCTTTAACCCGGCCAAGCTTCGTGCAGTGTTTGTGACGCCACGCCACGCTCGACGCACCCTACCAAGCGCAAAACATACGACGACGAACCGCGTCATACGCAGCCAATCGCAACGCGAAGCCCACTTACGCATGCAGAATTCGGATGACGTCGCAGGACCACTTCGGCAGCAGCCTATAAGCACCGCGCGCTTCGCCGCTTCCCTGGGAGGCGCACGGGTGCAGTGGGCGCACAACCAGGGAACTAACCTTGTCCGCATCCAATCTGTCGAAGCACCCCGTCGCCGACGCGGCGCTGCCCGAGCCAGAATCCAGATAGCCTGCCTGCCTGCCCGCGCGCGGGCGCATGTGCTCCCTGGTCATCTGCAACGCTAGAAGGCTGCCTTCGGGCACGCGCGCGCGCCGTCGACCTGGCGACAGACACTCGTATGTCGGTCGCTGATAGTGCATACGATAACCCTGCTCACGCTCGACGGCTTTGAGAATGACATTTGTAGATCTGCCATGAAGAGAGGTCCTCCGACGCTAGCCGGCCTCCGCGTCGACCCCGGTCCCCGACTTTCGAGGGCTGATGCGCATCATGCGCATCACCACCCCGGACTGCGTCCGTCTCGACATCTCGGCATCCCCCTTTAGGCCCCGAGGAACACAGCGCAGCGACACCGCGCGCGCGCCCTCGTTTGCGTCCGCACCCCCGCTGTTCCCCGATGGCGCTCAATAGCCCGACGCTGATCCGCGCGCTAGCCAGCGGCCCGAGGACCCCCGCCTATGCTGCAGGAGGTGTCGACTAAAGTAGCCTTAAAAATGGGCCAATGTCCGAGTCGCCATGTCGTACAATCCAGCCTTCAACGATTCAAGGGCCGATAATGTCTGTCGACTAAGTGGGCCTATGCTGACCAAGGTCCGATCAAGCATGTCGACCAGAATGGGTAGCTGGGACGGCTCCAAAATTTTGCCCATGTCTCGAGGCTTCGAGGCTCGAGCAGCGGCAGCATGTACATATACCTGCCAGACCACGCGATGGCGGAGATTCTCTACCTCACCAGCCTCTCTAGTTTGAGCAAGTCTTCGACCTCGCTCCGTGCTATCATCTGAATGTATGCTCTCTTGGGCCATTTTACCAGCTGGTATCCACGCTGCATGCTTAACGCTGTCCCAAATTGTCCCATGGAGTACTACTCGCATTTCGCTGCTCATCGGCACCGTCAGATCCTCTGAACCCGCTTGAACAAACGCCAGCGGGACTGCAATGCGGACGGCAGTAGACGCAGAGCAGGGAGGGGCTTAATGGTGATACTTAGTTGGGAGTAACGACCTGTGTCTTGCTCTCCCTAGCTGGTTGCTATCAGGGTGAAGCCACGCGTCTCTCTCGCGGCTGTCGTGCATCTATTTCTCCGGCTACTCTGGTCTGCAGTTCCCTCGCACTCCTGGTGTACGAAGGCTAACCTGGGCTATCGCAGTTCTTGTTCATCTGCGGAGCTGCAGCCTTCTGACGTCGGTGCACGCACTCACTGGCAACAGGCATACATACTCGGAGTCGGTATCTCAATTTTCTATCATAACTACTGTATCATCACATTGTATTTGGCGTCTTGTGCGATTGCTACCATCTACACCATGTGTAGCACATATAATAACAATGCTTTCCGGAACTCAGAAGTGCATGTTCCAAGCGATCCGGGGCTGGACGAGAACCCCAATTCCCGCAAAGCTGCGAACGCAGGCGCGTGCGCTGGGCGGCGATGTGGGCATATCACGTGCGGCATGCATTTTGCGCTGAGGCTCAAATCGAGTGCAGCTCCTGCTTAAGTGGAGATGAAACAGCCCTGGGTTCACTCCGCCAGAAACTCGCCTGGGCTAATCCTGACAACACTCTGGGTCATTCCGCAGACATTTAACCTAGGGCTCGTAGCGTGTCCTGCCCGTGTACTCTTTGGCACACGCAAGGAACGCTGACACGAGAGGTATGACCTGTGCAGGAACTTGGTGCGGAACGCCACTCCGGCTTGCAGCGCATAGCGGCTCATCTTGGGGTGCCGTATTCCTGCAGTATACCCTGCTCATCAGCGGCATCGTGCCCCGCCCGATCGCTTTCGTGTCGAGCGTATCCGAGAGCGGCGCGGAGAGTCTCGCACCTTTCAGGTAGGTCCCTGAACAAGCTATACCTGAGCCTCCCGAGAGCATACTCGTCACTCACTGCCACTCATACAGCTGGTCCAATCAGGTGCGTAGTATACGCTCAAATTCCGACGAGCTCTGGGCAGCATAACATTGCCGCCCCGATGCGCAGGTCACCCACAACCCGCCGATCATCTCGGTGTCGTGCTCTGCGCGCCCGCAGGGAGGTCTCAAAGACACGGCGAGCAACATCAAGGCGACGAAGGGTTTCACAGTCAACATCATCAGCGAGCCATTCGTTGAGAACGCGAACGTCGGGTGTATAGACGCGCCCCCGGACTTTGACGAGTGGCCGCTGACCGGGCTGACGAAGGCCCCCAGTGTGAGTCTAAGCGAAGACACAGTACACGCTATGCCTGACAGAGTGTCGCAGGTGCGTGTGAAGGCCTCGCGCGTACTAGAGAGCGCCTTCAGCATGGAATGCGAGGTACGCCCGTCTCTTCTGCTCCCCTCGCTCCGCAACACCAACGCCGACACACCCCCAGCTCTTCCAGGCCGTTGACATCATCCACCCGACGAGCGGCGTGCACACCGCGACGCTCATTCTCGGGCTCGTCAAGTACATCCACGTGCGCAAGGACGTCCTGAACGAGCGCGGCCTGGTCGACTACGCGAAGCTGCGGCCCGTCGCGCGCCTGGGCGACATCACGTACGCGCGCGTCGGCGACGCGTTCCGCCTCCCGCGGCAGGCGTGGGAGCTCGAGGGCGAGAAGATACAGGCGTTTTTGAAAGGGCTCGAGGAGGCGCGGAGTGCGGAGAGCGTATGAGATGCGTATAAGGTGTATGCATCCATAGAGTGAATGAGGAGGTGTGCTCACGACCGTGACGGCGCCGCAACCATGCGATGTTCCTTACGGTCTTAGGCCCCGTTCCCGAGTGTTCCAGCATGCGGCATGGACTACGCGGGACGCTCGTGGCTGCCAGCGCTGACGTCGTTTGAGTTGTATGTATGGCGTGTTGATCTGGTAAACCGTGCATTGGCTGGTAAGGTTCATGTTGTAGAAATGGCGGCGGTACGTGCTGACACGGGAGAAGGTGGCGTTGCCAATTGGAAACCGGCTCGGAGTACCATACACCTCTCAGTTGACCGACAACTCGCATATAGTTCTGAAGCACCACATCGTGCTATACCAGATTGTATGCAGCGCTCCTACTCAGCCGCGAGAGATATGCACTGTTTCTCTTGTCTGTATCCCTAGCCCAACAGTGCAGCACTGTGAAGACAAAAAGTTAAACAGGAGCAACAGGTGAGAGTCACAAATGCTACCTCTCCACAGATGCCTTCTCAAACAGTTCCCAGTCCACCTCGTTGGCAGCGTCGGATACAGGGGAGGACTGCGTTGAGTCGAAGCCGGGGTTCAGCGTGGTGGCGATGTGATAGAACAATTTGAAGAGTTCCTTGCGCATGCCCAGAAGTGCCTGACGGGGTACTCCAAAAGGAGGAGCTGACCAGGGGTATACGATGCTGTGAGTTCCTGGGAGGACGAACTCAAGGGGTATACTTTGAGTGATGTGCTTCGCAAGGAGGTCACAACACACACAGCACTTCTTGCTGATACCAACAAAGACTTGCTGGGCCTACAATTGGTCAGTAGAATGTGCAGGGCGATGCCAACAATCACTTACCAAGAATATAGTCTTGGCATTCTCTATTCCGCGGACTTCGTCCTCTCCAGAGTGGACTAGTGACGGATGAGCCAAGGCCATGATAGCGGCCTCAGCATGCACAGGAGGTGTTTGAAGCAACTTCACCTGTCCACCCTTGTAGAACACGTGACGGAGCAGAGTGATCGCATTGTCGTAGCTACTCCCCTGTAGAGCAGCAAGAAACTTCTCGCTGAACTGCTCGACAACGTCCCGAGGGATTGAAGCGCCTGGGGGAGTAGACAAGCGGTACAGGACCAGAGGGACCTCTTGCATCTTGAGGCCGAGGTAAACGACCACCGCAGAGAACCACGCGGTGATTGTACGCAGGTAGCGCTCAACATGTTCGAGTGGATCTTCCCCCGGTTCTCTGTCAGATGCTGTCCGACATGATCAACGCTGACATGACGAAGGACACATGCACGATCCTTACATTCAGCATCTTCAGCATCTTCGGTGTCTTCGGTAACTTCATCATTTGTTGTCTCCGCAACTTCCGGAACAGGGATCAGCATGCCAGGTAGAGGTGCAAAGGTCTGGTGCAGTCTACATACCTTGCTTGCGCAGCCGCGACTCTACAACGAAGTTATGAGCATGGATATCTCCAGCAAAGAGAAATCACCTACGCCAGTTCTTGTGCCTCTTCTCTTGCTGTTCATCGTACCGATGCTGGAGGTGAGAGCGTAGACCGGGAACGCTTAGCGCTTTCATAAAGTTCATGTTCAGGAGCTGTTCCAGCAGGCGGAGGTGTTCTGCGATCCTCCCGCATTCAGCCCCCGTCGGTGGATGGAGACTGCGGTAAGGCAAGCGGTCTCGTAGGTATCCCGAAACACTGGAGATGGCAGACAGCCATCCGTGAACGTTCCCGTTGGTGACCGCGAAGCGACCATCCGGCGCAGGATGGATTTCATGCTCTTCCAGAAACGCGAGGAACGACTTCGAAAGGGTGTCCGGACGCGGAAGTGTGAGGTTGATCGTGAGCACTGCAGTGTCATGGCACCTGTACCATTCCCGGATCAGAGTGATCGGGTCGTCACCCCAGATATTGCGGGCGTTATCAAGGCGAGAGGATAGCTTGCGGAAAGCGCGGCGAACGATGAACGCGCAAAATTGGTTGACATCGAGATAACGGTTTCGCGGGGGCTTCTGGAGTAAGTAGGAGATGATCGTCGCAACGTCTTGAAGATGGCGGTCGAACGTGATGTCCTCTTCGCTGCAGGATTGAGATGAAACAAATCAGTCTCAACGGTGTGGGTCGAAGGCGTGGAGGTTGCTCACCCCGTCACAGGCCAGTTATACAGCAAGTTCCTCGCTTGCGCCGCATCGCCGATATGTATCGGCAAAAGCTCCGCTCTCTGTACTAGCTGAGGATCTCCGTTGCGCGGTCGAGTATTCGTTGTAGCGATGATTGAAGACACGCGATCCTGCTCGATCAGCCCAGTCACAGCGTTTACGCTTGCAGCTGTGTAATCGCGAGGGGTGCCGATCGTAAGGAGGGTGGAAATGTGGCGTAACAGATTGTACATTCTGCGAGAATTGCCAGGCACGTCTTTCGGTAGGCGGGAGGACGTCGGCTCGCCATATCCGCAACGAGTGAGGGCAATGCTGAGGATAGATATGTGGCAGCGCAGGTCGTCGGGAGTATCGCCCTCGAAAACGTCCTCGGGTTGAAGCCCAAAACTCCCCAGTGGTAGGCGTTGTTCCGATCCGACTGGCGAGGTGGCGCGTTGGGACATGATAGCAGAGTTGCAGATGGTATGCAATATAGCGATGAGAGATGTGTCGACAAGAAGCAGTTACAGAACGGTAGATGTTGACGGCGAGGTGAGTACCGATACTGATGCTGTCAGCGTTCGCTGTTGTGATTCTGTTGCACTACCTGTTATTCTGTTGTACTGCCCGCTGCGTGTAGATTCCCGTAGTCCAGGTCTGCCCGGAGGGCCCTGCAATGGCAGAAGATGGGAGAGCGCGCGTGACGCAGGAGTGTCACGTCTGTGCAGCGGCGGCGTGGGTGGTGGGTCGGCGTTCGCCGTTCCTGATTGGCGGACAGGGGGGCCCGGTGACGTCCTCGCACGATCTGCAGCAGTCGATGCCTCGCTCTCTTCCACGTTCGACAGGCGCAGAGCCGAGGCTTTCCATGTGGCAGGCTGAGGTGGTTCTTTAACCCGGCCAAGCTTCATGCAGGCGTTCGTGACGCCACGCCACGCTCGACGCACCCTACCAAGCGCAAAACATACGACGACGAACCGCGCGAAGCCCCCTTGCCAGGAATTCGGATGACGTCGCCAGCAGCACACCAATAAGCACCGCGCGCTTCGCCGCTTCCCTGGGAGGTGCACGGGTGCAGTGCGCGCACAAACAGGGAACTAACCTTGTCCGCATCCAATCTGCCGAAGCACCCCGTCGCCGACGCGCCGCTGCCCGAGCCAGAATCCAGATAGCCTGCCTGCCTGCCCGCGCGCGGGCGCATGTGCTCCCTGGTCATCTGCGACGCTAGAAGGCTGCCTCCGGGGCACGCGCGCGCGCCGTCGACCTGGCGACAGACACTAGGAGGTGCGTCGGTCGATGATAATGCATATGATAACCCTGCTCACGCTCGACGGCTTTGAGAATGGCATTTGTAGATCTGCCATGAAGAGAGTTCCTCCGACGCTAGCCGGCCTCCGCGTCGACCCCGGTCCCCGACTTTCGAGGGCTGATGCGCATGATGCGCATCACCACCCCGGACTGCGTCCATCTCGACATCTCGTCATCCCCCTTCTGGCCCCGAGGAACACAGCGCAGCGACACAACCGCGCGCGCGCCCTCGTTTGCGTCCGCACCCCCGCTGTTCCCCGTTGGCGCTCGATAGCCCGACGCTGATCCGCGCGCTGCCCCGGTGTACTGGAGCCTGAGGATATCCTAGAGTATCGCGGCGCCACTGTGCATGCGCAGTCGAAGGCGTCGTGGACGCGTTTAGAGCACTTGGGCGCATGCGTGCGTGGAATTCGAAGTGCAGTCTATCTTGGGCGTGGGGCCCCGCGAGAAGCACTCAAGCTAGCTCGGGATACAGTCTATCTTGGGCTTCGCCTTCGTCTTCGCACTCACCTCCGCCTTCGCACTCGGAGGGTTCCCCACAGCACGCACCTGCTCGCGTCCGCGCCTGGAATACGCACATTGCGTTTAGACGGCGCTGCGCTGCGCTTCCGTGGCCGTGGGGTTCTCGCGCCCGGGACGGGACGCGGCTCCCAGCAGTACCAGGAACTCTACGTGACAAGACGCGCCGGGCTGTAATGCAGTAGTGACAGGCGTGGCCTGATACGCTCTGTCCATGTGAACAGGTGTCCACCGTACACCGTTTACCGCTACGTATACAGGTGCGTCTCCAGGACGCCCCAGGCTCGCTTTCCGGGCACACAGTTCACATCTGCAGGACTCGGACTCGCGCTCGGGCTCTGCCTGCAGCTGTGCCAGTCCGGATCCTTGGGACACGATACGAACCCTATAACGTCTAGATAAGCTGCGTGCGCGAGGCTTCCCCCGCTACTAGTCTCTAGTACTGCGGCTAACCCGCTTCGCGCTCCCACCGTCCCGTTCCCCGGCCCTGCTCTCAGCCGCCCGGGCTCTGTCCGCCCGACTAGCGGGCCAGTACTGGGATCGGCCGTTGTATACGCTCGTCTCTGCAAGTCTGGTGTCGTGCCCACGCCAGCTGGGTGCGCAGCAGCGCACCTATATGCACGTGCGCCCGAATTCGCCGTCCCCCTCGAGTCGCAGAGACCCGCGGGCGCGGACTGCACAGCGGGCTCGCATCCGCGTCCGCGTCTCTGGTCGCACGCGCATACGCCACGAAGCACGGAGGCGCGCAGCAGTGCACAGATACACACGTACGTACGTACGTGCGTCCTTCCCTGTACGGCGTACGCCGCTCGCAGATATCCGCCCACAACGGGGGTGCCCCTTCGCGTTCCCATTCGCACGCGCACACAGCACGACGCACGACGAAGCGCGAACCGCAGGCCCCTTACGCCAGCACCAGCACGCGCACCAGCATATGTATATGTAATCGCCGCGCTACGCCCCACAACGCGGCGGCGGCCGGGCCCCGCGCCAGGAGCTTGGAATATTATATGGAGGACTTGAGGCTTGAAGCTTGGAGGCGCGTCCGCGACGCGACGCGGACGGTGCGTGGCCTCCTCGGTCCTGGATGTGGGGTGCTGCCCGCCGCGCTTCAAGTTGGTTCTGCTTCTCGGGCACAGGGCGGGAGGCGCGTGCGTCCGCGTTCTGCCGCGGCGCGGCGTTCGAGTTCTTCTGAAGCTCGTCCAAGCGGGATGGGGATGCACACTGGCACTTGCAAGTGATGGAAGCCCGCTCGTGGGGCGGGCGAAGTTGTATGCTCGCCTGTTTCGTGGGCGCTGCCGCCGCGGGCTATGGGAGGGCCAGGAGCGGGAGCAGGATGCAGGATCGGGTGTGGGCCTCGTGACAGTGGGTGTGCGTCTGCGCCGCGTGTCGGGCGGACGTGCTCCCACTCCGAGTCGTAGAGTGGACCGACAGCGGCGGCCGCTTCGTCGCGCGCGGGGAGATGTGCTGCCAGCGTGCTGGCTGTAGTTGTAGCTGTCGACTAGGACGGCGTCCGACCCCCCCCCCCCCCCCCCGGTGCGTCGCTCGTGCGCGAGGTCACCGGGATACAGCTCGCATAGTACTTCCACAGCGTCCAACATACGCATGGCACAACGTCCAGCTTCCGGAAACGGTCGATAGACCCCCTCCCTCCCCATCCAGGCGTGCTTCGAGTGTGTACTTCGACTCCGCGGCGCGGACTGGCAGGCGCTGGCAGGCAGCGTAGGACAGGTCAGTGCGGAGACTCGGAACTTGGAGTCGGAAGGGCTCGCCTCATTATAATTCATATGAAGCGGCACATCTCACTGTGGGTGTACTACGCGTACTTACTAGTACCACCATCACTCGAGGTGACTCCTCTTTTTCCAGGAAATTGCGTTATGAATTGCCGTGCGTCCGATACAAGCGAAGAGCGCGCCGGCTCCCGTCTTGTACATCCAATGGCGCGGCGAGGATCCGGACGTTCTCAGGTCCGGCTTAGTACACGCATGAAGACTTCGAACTTGATCAAACGCCACATAAAAGCGTACCTCCAGACCCACTTGGCCCGGGCCCATGCCGCGGAATCCGCAACTCGGCCCATCCGTAACCGGGTGAGCCTCTGTTATTGTCTCCGGCGGACGCTTTTCTTGGGACACGGGTCTTTGCGCTCCTTGGTTTCTAGGCTCCCTGGGCGGCTCGAGGTGCGCGCGCACATCTGTGTCGTACACTGGCAAGGGGGTATATGTCAGCTTCTGCCTTGCGCCTTGGTTGACGTACGTGGTCGCCTTCAAGTTGCTTGTGCTGGCTTTGGCATTTGCGCTCTCTGTGACTGGTCCCTGGATGCCAATCAGCTTGCGAGCCGAGCCGACCTCGGTTCGCAAGCTCTGCCTGCATGGACCTGGGCTCCCGGCGACCGCAGCATACTACGCGAACCGCATGCCCGGGTAGCGGTCGACGATGGGCTCGGACCATCTTGACAGCTATGTGGCCCCCGAGTGGCCCGGCTTGCGCACCGACGGTCATGCACTGCTCCTGAATAAGACAATGCTGCAGGGAAGGATTGGCCTTGGTCCATGGCCGAGGTCAATGGACATCGCCGCAGCCCCATGGTCCTCGGCGCTCAAAGGGCCCCCTGAGCCTCCGGGGCGTATATAAACCCCCCAGAAAGCAGGATGAGAACCCATCACCCTCCCCCCACCTCCTTCCAAGTCCCAGTCGCAGTCTGCCTTCCGCACGATGCGCACACTACGCCCTCACCCTCGACACGCTTCTGTGCCACGCCCCGTACCGACAGACAAACCCCTCATAATCCTCAACGCGCTACGCGCGCCACATGATCACGGTGCAACGCACCCCGGAGCCCTCGCGCCGCGCGATCATATCGACGTCCACCCCGTCATGTATGCCCTTCCTCGACCCTCCCATGCGTGCCGTTTTCTCATCCATGTTCTCTCTGCAGAACGGCATGCAGCTGTCGTGTTTGCGACTGAGTGACTTTACGCAGCAGGAGGGCCTCTGGACAGGCCCGTTGACTCCCTCACCGGGTACTCGATGTGAGCACAGCACCCACCTCCACCGATACCTCGCGCCGCACACACTGACCACCACCCCGCCTCCCAGGGCGTCGTCCGCGTCCACACCCTCGTGGGCGACCACGGTACCGTCGCTTTCGCATATCAAGGAGGGCGCGATCGCGCTCCCGGGCGGCTTCACACAGCATTCCTCGACCTGCACGGACCGTCTATCCGGCCTGCCTACCGCTGTTCCCAGGACGAAAACGCTGCATCGCGCCCCGCATCATGGGTCCAGGGGCGCCGGTGGTGGTGAGGCCGTCGGCTGTGGCTGTGCGGCGCGGCTCTCTGCGCGGCACAACGGTGAAAGTACCGCGGTGGCCCGGCTGAACGGGCTGCCAGCGGTGCTGGCCATCGCGGCACTCGTATTCACCGTTACGCTCATCGAGATAGTGCTGCTTATTTAATTGCTGTAACAATGCAATCATTACATTCCGTTCCGGGTGATTCACCCTCGGTGTTGCAATTGGCGACTTGCACGAGGGGAGACGAGGTTGCCGCCTTTGACACTGAGATGAGGAGATGTTCGAAACATATTGAGTGTCCACTGTCCGAAGTCGCTGCATTCGGCGGGCCCGGCACCAGCCGCGCTTCATCGAAAACAGCATGATTGGCCGGCCCTAAACTCATGGCCCCCAGACTGCGTTGTGACCGTAAGATGTTGTCGTGGCACTCAACTGGCTCGCAATCTGTTTCATACTCGCAGGCAACGTTTGAGGACTCTGGACTGTGCTGGATCCTCCGCTAGGGCTCGACGAACAGGCAGACTTGGGTATCTGGCACGCTCTCACAGCACTATAGTAGTATTATTGTATGATGATTGACAACACTGGTGACTGGACTCTCTGCGCTCGGCCTGAGCTGCGATGCTCTGTGACTTAGTATCTGCCATATCCTGGAACTAGACGACTCAGCGGAGGGCGGCTTTGTATCGTTGTGCAAACATTGAGCTCTGCGTTGATGTCGGACGGAGCTGACTGATAATGAACAATGGCGATCTAGGCTCGCTTAGCGGATCACGGGCGCCTCGCGGACCATAGGGGCTGTCCGCCTTTTTCCCTCCACAAAGCAGCAGTCTGCAGCCTGTTTTCCTGCTGCGCAGCCAACTGGAATCCTCGTTGCACCTATAAAGGTCAGTCACTGGTATACGTCCGAGGCGCAGCCCAAAGCAGGTGTTTGCGCATGTTAGAATCGGAGGCCGTTGCCAATCAAGCGCAAACAACCGCCTGGAAGATCATGGACACATGTCACGCGCGTGACGGCCTCGGTTAGCGATAGGATGGCGCGTAGCTTGTAAGTCATGTGCCCTAGATTGCGCGTTGAGTTGTTGAATGTCTTGCAAAGACGGGCAACAAGTTAAGGTTCTCGGCTAGGGCGCAGGTTTCGCACGGGGGCAGCACAGATTTGTCAGGGCGGAGGCGGCTGCCCTGCTTGTTCCTCAACGTCTCTCTCCCTCAAAGGTTATCGCCCGGGTGCTCTGCTCCCTCCCCGCTACTCAAAATACTGACTTCCTCTACTCGACGCTCTCTAACGCGCCTCGTGATCACTCACTCCCTCCATCTTCACATTATACCAACTTCGCGCAACACAACATGGCTGCTCGTATCCCCTTCACCACCCTCGCAACCTCGATTACGCAGTCAGCGACACTCTCGCGCGACGAATTGAAAACCGATGTCCCTTGGTCCACCTCTACCTCTCCGGACGCATCGGACGAAAACATCGCGCCGCTTGCTCCCGTCTCTGAGACCTCATCGGTCAACGGTAGGTTCCGTTCTCCTTACTGATTGCCCCGCGGCATGTGCCGCCTTTTGGTCCTTACTCGTATGCCCGCTTTTCTCCTCCCTCGCAGATGAGGTCAGCATATTTGATTACACGTCGAGCACTCGAGCCGGCGGTGTCCCGCTCTTCAGCGACGTCGGGCTTAGCCAGGTCTCCGCCGGGTCAACTGAAGACTCCGAGCCCGAGTCGGATGGCGAGAAAACTACAGGTCGGTTTCGTAGCTTTCTTGTACCGCGCCGTGCTTATCCCTGGCATATTCCTCTGCGCGCAGACGAGCAGCACGGGGTTGATGATGACGACTCGGAGGACGCCGATGACATGATGCGGCGCTTCCTTGCCTTTGCGAACCGTGGCCGCGCCTCGGGCTCCGGCCTCCCTGCGGTCCTCGCGCAGCTCAACCGCGTCGTGGACGATGCGGACGAGGGAGACGCAGAGACTGCAGAGCTCTTCGTCTCCGGGGTCGCAGGAATCATCCGGCAGGGTACGGGCCTTTGTATCATCTCACATTCCTCTGACCTGACCGCGACTTTGTATCTCGACAGAGAAGCACATCCAAGCTGCCGTCGCCGAAATCCTCCAGGACGACAGCCTCGTCGTGGACATTGCAGCTGCGCAAGCCGTCGCCCTCCAGACGAGGACCCCGAGTCCGCGCAGCCCGGAAGAGCAGTTCGCATTCGAGGCTTGGCTCGCGCGCTTCGCAGCATTCAAAGACCTCGGTGTTACGCGGCTCGACGGCGACACGCAGGGCCTCTCGCCCGCGTTACTCCAGGAGCAGGGCAAGAAGCACTCGCGACCCTTACGCCGTAAGCTGCTGAACTACCTCTGCGAACTCGAGTAAGTCCTTCTCGTTTGCGTCTCGATACGCAGAGGCGGGCAGCTACTGACCGGATGACAGGGTGTATACGGAGTGTGCGGGTCGTGGCATCAAGTATCCACTTCCGTGTACGCTTCGCATAAGTCCGGACGTCAAGCAGGCGAGCCGCGTGTACCTCGCCGAGTCTGGCAGCTTTCTGGGCGGCAAGAGCGTCCCAGTCCAGGCTTAGTCGACGGTATCTTCTTCGTTTGACCTCGTCTTGCTAGTCCTAGCTGCTTACACGAGTCCGGCGACCGTGCTTACCCCCAATCCTTCGCCAACGATCCCCCACACATCAACGACCATCTAGCGACACACTTCCTACCTTGCGACACGACCACCCTACCCATCTCTCAGCGACACCCACTACCGACTTCACGGGCTTCAAATCCTCTCCATCACCCACGACGTACATAACGACCCTCACGACTCACTTATTCCTATCATCTATTCCTTCCTCCCCGGCCTACTCGTAGCATAGTCATTCTCTCGCATGTTGTTTTCATCAGGTTCCGTTGCTTTCTCGCACATAGCTTCCCCTCGCTTTCCCGTCTATCGATTCGCGCTCTCGCGCACTTGCACATAATACAAATGTACCATACGCATTCCGGTCATTGAAACCAAATGTACACGAATGGCTATAGTCTCACATTGGGCCAAGTACCGTCCGCTCCTCCGTCGCCCCTACCGGAGTCAGGGTGTTGCGTTTGGTAATTATGGCGAGATTCTTATGCGTCTCTACACATCTTTAACTACTTAATACGTGATAGCTTCCGAGGGCTAATGTGCTGGGGCCAGTAGGGCGGTATCGTGCCGAGTCCATGAGTCCCCGTCGGCGGACAGCATCACCTCCGACTCTACTCTTCTTCATCTTCAGATATGTGCAGAGACACCGCGACGTCTACGGTTTCAGGCGTGGGATTAGGGAAGGGGAGTACCGAGTTTGTGTAAGCTGTAGCATATTTGCGAGCTGATCGGTTGATCATCCGCAGCCGTCCTCAATAAATACAGTAAGCATCACTTCCCGCTTATCATATGTCACCACAATTGTGGAACATCTCGGACCTCGAGCCTATACCTCATCATTTGATGCGCTCCGACCCTCTGACATATCCACCGTCTGCAGTATCAGAGCACTGATCACTGTGTCCGTCAATTCGATGTTGTCCAGTGCTTGAGGCTCGACCTTCGCGCCGCGCATAGACACCTCGCGCAGCAAGAGACAAGATAGTAGCCCAGCGCCTGACACGCCGAGCATCACGAGCCAGATTTGGCGCGTTGCTTGCGCGAACGCTGCGTGAACTTGTCCTCTCAGCGGCTCTGGCAGACTTGGGATCGTCTGAATGGCGGCGTATGCAACCTGCACACCTTCCGGAAGCGTTGCGGTGAACTCGGACGGGAGGCGGCGCAGGAGGACGTTCTGCAGGATCGTCCCGCCGACGACTATTCCCCATCCCTGCACATCGATACGTCGTCCGTAAGTATCCTGATACAGGTCGAGATGATAGCAGCGCAGCGTGAACACATACCTGGGCGACGACCCGCGTGAAGGTGAAGAACGCTAATGCATGGGTGACCTCCGAGTCTGGGAGCGGCGCGAGGACCGCGAACTGTGTGCTGATGTACACGATTCCAGTTCCCATCGCGATAGGGATTTGGGAAGCAAGGTACGCGGGACGCGAGCTGCCTTCGTCCAAAGTGGACAGCACGCCAAAGCCCACAATTATGACCACCCACCCAATGTAGTTGTGGGGGAGATATCGATCGTGGATGTTGATAGACACGCCGGTCACGATTGCGGCTACCGGGACGAGCGTTGCTAGGACAAGAATGTCGACGTTGGCTCTAAATTGGGCTGCCCCTGCTGCAGCTTGGAGATAAACGGGAATGTAATCTGCATGACACCATAAGTAATGAAAACGCCTGTAAAGTGAGGGAGGAATACTTGCAGAGTGTCGACACAGAGCTGATACCGTGGAGGAAGGTTCCCACGTAACTACAAAGCAGTGAGAACCGCATAACAGAGCTCGAGCAAGACAGGGCCTACGTACCCTCCAAATGTAGTACGGCTCTTGAAGAAGTGTCCAGGTATCTAGTTCACAGCTTGAGTACAAGTACTGCGCTAAGGCATGCGACTTACCGTGGGACCTTTGAGCCAATAGCGCTCCATGACAAAAAATGACAGCGTTCCGAGGATTCCTAGAACGAGCGGCACAAGAACCTGAGCAGACGACCATGGATAGCGCAGACCTCCCCAGGTAATTGCAAGGAAGATCAGGACGGTGCTAGCCGTCAACGTCCCGGACCCACTTTTAAACAATAATATCAGGATTAGAATGTCGTTCCCGGGCCGGCACCTGGGTTAGTTAAGACTACTCACAAGAAGTCCATCTTCGCCAGCTTGCTACGCAGACTGCGCCTTCTGTGCCGTGGGTCGGATCGCATTGGCAAGTATATAAGATTGAGAAGTATTGCGATTCCGCAGACAGGTATGTTCAGAAAGAACAACCATCTCCATGATCCATGTTGCGCCAGCGCGCCTCCTATAGGAGGCCCAATTGCACTGCAGAGTTGTAAATATACTCGGCGCAGATTGCATTGAGGAAACTCCCGCAAGCTTGAAAACGCACCATGCGAGAGCCCAGGCACTGTCGTAGAGCCCTCCCGTTAGCAAAGGCTGAACACTTCGCGAACAAACGGGCACTCACGCGGCGGTAATTCCTTGCAGCTTTCCACGCTCTGTAAGCGGAACAAGGTCTGCATAGATGATCTCCGTGATTGAGAAGCAGCCGCCTGCACCTAGGCCTTGAACAGCTACGTGTGTTTAGGAGCGCTTGTTAATATCATGCCGGTCGAGAGGCTTGACTTCTGCGTGCGTACCTCTACCCGCGATAAGCCCATCCATGGTGTGCGCCGCTCCAGAGAGTGCGGATCCCAAGGCGAATATTGTTAAGAAGAGAATGAGAGCTTGCTTCGATCCGAACGCTGACACCAGGTTTCCAATGAAAGGGATAACGGCGGAAGAGGTTACGGTGTAAGCACTGCCAGCCCAGATGAAGTCTTTTCCATTCAAGCTGTTGGTGATAGTCGGCAGCGCCGTGGACACCGCGGTCTTGGGGAGAGGAGGGGAGGTGAGCCAGTGAGGGGAGGAAATGATACCCATGACATACGAGATCGAGAGCCGACAGCATATCCACAAGGAGACTCGAAAGAAATATCATCCAAAAGACAAAGTTCCACGTCCCAGCGATCTTGGAGGAAGTCCTGTGGGGTGACGGACAACATGTGTCGGCATGCAACTTTCTCGGTGACGGAGGGCTGGTCAACACATACTGCGAAACATGGCCATCCGTGTTTTCCATCCGCCCAGAGCTCTATCGGTTGAATGACGCGCAAGAGGAGGGAATGAACACGGCGTTGAGTTGAGAATATTGCCCCCAGTGGAAAGAGAATGCTGTAGGTCAAATGCACCGCCGAATTGTTGTTGGATTGCCAGCAGCTGAGATTCTCACGTACGAGCCCCCTGCGCGCCCATCTCCCCCCGTCCCGCATATCACCTCAGGGACTGGTCTGCTGCGCATCGACCAGGTACAAGCAGCCTGTGCATACAGCTGGTTGCCAGACCCACCTGCTGGCAGGCTCCAGAAATATTCGCATTGCCCATTCTCACCAGCCGACCCGGGTGCCATCGTCACCGCCCACAGTACTTTCCCGCCTCTGTTTCGACCGGATTTGCAGTCAGCCCGCTCAAATTTATCGGTCAGTTGTGCGGGAACGTCAGAAAAAAAAGCTCGGAGGAGCCTACACGTCCAATGCTTGAGAGCCCTGCCCCGGATTGGGGGAATTTCTAAGCGCGCAGTTGCGGGAGCATTGCAAGCGGCCACTCGCCATCAGGATGTGCGCGGGTGATTGCAGAACTCGTGAGTATTTTATGTACTTGGAGGCGGTGGGTTCAGGTGTGACAGGTTTGAGGGTTTGAGCGGCGGGATCCGCGGTGACCGGTGACGGCGCCGCGCGGAGCGGCGACTGTGATATTACCTTACCTGCTGCCGCCGCCGCAGCGGTGGGAGGCACTACGGTGTAAGGTACCTTGGTTACAAGCGGCGGTGACTTCGGTGACCAGTGACCAGGGCCTGATAGCGGCGGGGCAGGGCGGGGCGGAGGTCCCTGTTCGGACTTGTGAAGTGCCGCTACGGCCTGATCTCTACAGTACAGGTTGTAACGTATAGCCGGTTTTGAGTGCAGACAGCTTGCCGTGAAACGCGAGAAGGGCCAGAAGAGTGCCAGTCTCTCCAATCAGGCCGCCCTCGGGGTATTAATGGCCTATGGCGCCGCTTATATACCGCATAATGCAGTCCCGGTCAGAGAAGCTGCAAGAGGAGTGGGTGAGTGAGCAAATGCAGTGGATGAGCTGAAAACCATAATCTACCTCGAGACGCTCGTCGAATTCTCAGACCTTGCACACGAAGACACGGCGTGTCGTGCTGGGCTAGGCAAACTCGGGTGTCTCCCGGCGCTTGCGCGCGGATAGCCGCGCGGGCGTCTAGGGGGAGGCTGCATTTCCGAGACGAAAGGGTAAAAGGTCTGAAGAATAAAATTGAGTCGGGAGATGGTAAGGAATATGGAAATGTATATGTTGCCGAGAGTTGAATCGAGGCGGTAGGGGTGTGCGGGCGTAAAATCGAAGACTGTTAGGAGTCGAGTCGGTAGCAGCGTAGAGTCGGGAGAGAGTCGGGAACGCGAGGCGCGGGAGAGAGTCGGGAACGCGAGGCGCGGGGAGTGCAGGTCTATGAGTAGGGAGCAGGCCCAGCGAGCGGTGCGGTACCAGCAACATCATGTAGCGATCCTCCGTCAGCGAGCATAGCGCGGAGCCCCGGTGAGAGATACGCGTTTGCTATGCCGGCAGATTCCGACTCAATGAGATTAGATTAGATCTGTCGAGCAGAGTCAAGTTCGCCGTACCAGCACCACTGGCGCACTTGACATGTCTGTATCAGACTATCAGTCCTGAAAGTTCAACATACTGACATGGCTTGTCCAATACCAACCAGAACATGATGAAGTCCTCGCAAATATCTTCACTTGAAAGGCGGCGCTTGTAACGGTGCGGCTTACTCTCAGGGTGAAAGCGTCGTCAGGTTTCTGCCACCGAATATAATGGAAGCTGCGCAGGATGACGTTGCCTGGCTACCGCGGCCACCAAGTACCACCGCCACCGCTAATGCAAACCAACATATACCTCTCTTGTCCCCCCCACCTGCCCCTCATCAAGCCATGCGGCGTCCGCTCTCTGTACGCCTGAAAAAACGCCTCTCGGCTGCAGTTCGTCTGTCCTTCTTTAGGTCTCGAGGGTTGCACGCCGACGCACCCCTCGACCATATGGAGGAAACCGGAAGCGTTGTGGTCTCCGAGATACCAGATGGTAAACATGTTGTGTTCATTCTAGACAACTATCTGACGCCGTTTCTTCCCGCTTCTATAGGCATTCATGAGCCACTCGGACATGATCCTCCGGCATCATCGCAGTTGCCACTCGAGCTATGGGCCGAGATCCTGGCGTACCTACCCTCCACAGATCTCGCCAGCATCGCAAGTGTGTGTATGCTTATTAGAGGGGAGGCCGAGCGCCGGCTCTATCGTTCTATCTCTCTTACAGACAACACAATCATACTGTTCCATCGCACCATCGCAGCCTCTCCCCGTCATGGGTCTCTTGTACGCCGACTTGACGCTGCCGTATACAACAGCTTCTTGGACGAACGTGTACCAATCGCTCTCGCAAATATCTTCAACTTGCAACTCGACCTCCACTATCTCTCATTATGCTTCTCACGGGGCGCAATATGGAACCATACTGTGGTCTCGTCCTGCCAGTACATCCTTCGTCACCCCTTCCCCAACCTCCGTGGTTTCCGCACAAACATGTCCCTTATGGTCCTCCCCCAGCTCATGAGCTACATATACAGCCAAGCAAATCTGGAAGAGCTGCATCTAGAGATGGACGACCTCATCCCACCCAATATGGCTCTGCCACCATCTCTTCGGACGTTTACGGTCTTTCCACGCCTTCGCCCGGGAACATTCCGCGAACAGGATCTCACAAGAATCACACACCTCTGCCTCGGCCGCTACGGATTCGAGCATTTCGACAACCTCGCCGGCCCTACTGTCGGAGCGCACCTCGTCAGCCTCCGCCTGGGCTCCAGGCTAGGCGGCACCTCTTGGTCGCTGGGCGAGGTCGCAGCGCGCTTTCCGTGCCTGCGCCTCCTGCACGTCGACATGGGAAAAGTGAGTACCCCCGTGATCCCCTCTCCTTTCACTACATACATCCGTTACTCACGCCATCTCACACTCGCAGCACATCAACGGTCCCGCTATGCATCCCTGCCCCATCGACTGGAGATCGAAAAAGCGCGAGCAACTGCCGCATCATGACGGAGAGCCGCACCCACCCGTTGGAACGTCCGGCGCGCTCACTGTCGTATGGGCGTACCCGCACGAAGATGGTGTGGTGCTCGCCTCCGCGGTCAAGTGGCATATGTTCTTGAACGAGGTAGCGTTTGTTGTGCTCCGTCGCTGGTCGCCGTATGTCGGGCGGATCGTGTACCGGCATACGATCATCCCGTATGTGTGTGCGACGCTCAGCCATGATCAGACTCGGTTGATTCGAGAGAAGGATGTGTACATGCCGGACGACTACTGGAAGACCGTGTAGTATCTACATGAGCGGGCGTGTACGTAGTTCCACTGTATCATTGTTGTACTAAAAAGGGCGGGGTGAATGATTTGTATAGTATAGGCGCTATGTAATCACATGCAGTCCGTTGAAGTAGGTTATGTACGGCTAGTGTATATGAAGGATATGAAAGAAAAGAAAGAGAATAGAGACTACACAGAGCGTTCGAAAGAGTACAATCAAGAGCTGATATATATCCCCGATACGCTGCGACCACATAAAGTCAACGTGCCGCCTCGGATACCACGAAGAGCATGTATACGCACATGTTCTCATTCTCCGTGCGCATCTTCGGACGGCGCACCGGTCCCTTCGCCTTGGTTCGCACCATTGGATGGCCGAAAATCTGGCACAACGACACCGGTATATCATGTATGTCAGAATCCAGAAGCTCGTCAATGGTGTCTAGGGAAGGGTGGCCGCGAGAGGCAGGGCGGGGGCGACATTTGCCGATCCAGTACTCCTTGATGATCTGCGTCAAGGTTCGGCTGGGAAATGACAACGGCGAGCTGGGTGGGGGGTGCAGTGCCTGCATGCCTTGGGAAGATGACCGTGGATGCGAAACCGGGAGTGATATCTGACCCATAGAGGCGTAAGACCTGCAGCTGACACTTCGCGCCACCGCCGGCAGATAGGGCGGGTGAAGCTGGAGCTGGTTTGTACCAGAGTAGCAAGGCCGAAGGGTCCCTCAGCCAAAAGACCACAGGCCCGGTGGCTCTTCAGGGTGGCGAATATAATCAAAGACGCAAAAGAGGACCGCGGGCGAAAGACGCGGATGGCCGAGACGATGTGCCTCCCTTGCGACTTACAGTCAACGTGTCTGTCGTGGATAGATGAAGAGGGATAGGAGTTAACAAGAGGTGGGCGAACGGATAAAATCCTTGATTGTGTCACCGTGCTCGACGGACCCCTCAGACATGGATCAGGCAATAAAATGCGACAATGTAAAATTTGCTTACCTATCGCTTTAAGCTTTGGGAGCGACCCTTGAAATTGCAGTGGAGAAATGGTGTTGTAGGTTCCCTTCCTGAGATCTCAGGGAGAGACTAACCCGATGGTTGTGTTCGACGAGTCAGCCGTGGGAGACCAATACCAGCGCTTGAAACTTGAAGCTTGATGATTTGGGGCGCACGGACGCTATGTCTGCCATACACCACCATACACTAACATACAGACGCTGTGTTCAGCATAAGACATCCACTGACGCAACCGGAAAGTTGCCAGAACAAGATCAATCATGGCTTGACGAAAATAGGACTACCTACGCTGTTTGAGTTGTTTCATGATGCTGGCCGCACTCACGTCTGCAACACACATCCGTTCTAAGCACCGGGGACCAGTGACGATACGAATAGAAACGCAAGCATGGAAAAGCGAACGCATATTAAAGCGAATGTACAACTCGAGGTGGCGAGACCACCAGTCTATTGGACGTTGTATCCGACGAGGCTTCTACGGCCGACAATCTCACCAATCTGCGTTAAGAGAGCTAGGCGTCAGAGATGCCTTACATCACGGGAGCGGAGCGCATTTACCTTGAAGATACCATAGGCCTCTAGCGCGTAGATGCCAACCTTGGTCAGGTCGCCTGACCGGGCGAGCTCGCGCCAATATTGCAGGTTACGGGCACGGGACCAGAGGGAGGAGTAGACAGAGGAGAAAGCAGAGACGGGGGGCGGCTGGAGGCGTTCTGCGACGTAAACCTGCTTAAGGACCTCGCGGAAGACAGCAAAGTTGTACTGCAGAGGTTCGCGGTACGCTATACAAGCCAATATATGTTAACATAGCGTTCAAACGACACAATCTCACGACCCGTTCAGATACGGCCGCAGACACGCGCACAGTCGACTGCGAAGGAAGACGCGCCACGACAAACGCGACGAGAACTGACACATACCTCCGAGCAGGTTGCCCGCCTTTTCGCCTACAGGGCCGAGGAACTTCTTGCCAGCCTCGAAGGCTTGGCCAAGTCCCTTCTGGACGGAGGCAAGCGTCTCCTGTGCCTTTTTCTGCACCTCCTCCGCGCTCGGGGTCGAGGACGCAAAACGCTGCTGCTGGCGAACGCGCGGGGCGGACTGGGGGAGACGGCGGGGGCGGAGAGCCTGCGCCAGGCGGGCAGAAATCGGGCGCACCATGACGGGTGAGGCGCGAGGACGACGGAGGGAGGGTGGTGGTCGCTGTTGGGAATGAGGAGCACACCGGGCGAGACAGTGACGAGCAAGCCCGGCCGCCAATTTCCGCGCGCCTCGGCTTCTCCCGGGCTCAGCCGGTGGCATACCCAGTATTGAGGTTAGGGTTCTCCGTGTTGCTCCTCGAGCGACGAGCGACGAGCTCACTGCTCAGAGTGAGCGCGAAATAATCAATATTGCACTCGCACACAGACTGTTTTGGACACAACATGTATCGGGCCAAGATGTCGTAGTCGTCCGTGTGCGTGAGGTCGTGCAAGAGCCAATTGCAACAAGTCACAGAAATTGACGCGGCAGGACCCCCGGCTCCTTGAAGGTAAGCACCTCCTCCCCTCCTCCTCACTCGTTCGCCTCTTGCCTCCTGCGCTCATTCGCTCGTCCTCGCCCCCTGTCGCGATGAGATAACGGCTAGGCACGGTCTCGGACTCATGCTCTCTCTGCTACACCCCGCTCGTTCGCGTTCGCGCTGGCGGTCCTTCCGCCAGCCCGCTTTCCGCTTCCACCAGGCTAGCTCTGCTCAATCAGCGGCACAGCAGGCCTCCCGTACGTACCGCTACTCCCGCCGCGTAGCCGTCACCCTCGTTGTCGCCGGTGCTGCATACACACTCGATCGCGAGTATAATGCGTCCGCGATCGCCAGGAACTTTAGGACCCTCCTTACAGTACGTTCCGCCGAATCCGCTCTTTTCCAGCAACTGACACTCTCCCGCACAGTGCGCGGCCATCGCGGTAGACTACAAGCTTAATTTCACACCGGAGAGGGCCGACGAGATCCCCGCCCTGCAGGAGCGGGTTGCGGAGCGAGTATACCACCTTCTCACCTCCAACGGCGGCCTGTACATAAAGATAGGTACGTTGCGCTCGGTCGGGGATTGCATATACGTGCGCTGTGACGGATCTCTGCAGGGAACAAGGGCAAGCGATCGGAGAGGCTGCCGCGACCTTCGTGACCTTTCAGCGCGACGGTTGCATCGAGTGCTACGCATGCCAGATCCACATGTAGTTGATTCTTATTGATCACCGTGCTCCAGGTCAGGCCATCGGGAACAACGCCGCCCTTCTCCCCAAGCCACTCCAAGAGCGATTCGCCAAGCTCTTCGACGACGCCCCACAGGTGCCCTTTGCCGTGGTCGACGCTGTCTTCCGCAAAGAGTTCGGCCGTCCACCAGCAGGGCCCGACGGCGTGTTCGAAGTCTTCGAGGAGCAAGCCGCTGCGAGCGCGAGCATCGCCCAGGTCCACCGCGCAAAACTCCGCACCGACGACGGCTCCGAGCAGTGGGTCGCCGTCAAGATCCAGAAGCCGGACGTGAGCAAACAGGTCGAGTGGGACCTCGGCGCGTTCCGCGCGGTCATGTGGATCTACGAGAACTACCTATTCGACCTACCTGTGTACTTTGCCGTCGGTGAGCGTGCCCCCTGCGCCTCCCTCGTCGTGTGCTGACTAGCTCTCGAGACTTCATCACGGACCACCTGCGGCGCGAACTCGATTTCGAGCTGGAGGCGCAGAATGCGCTCCGTACCGCCGAGCTCATCGCCCGTGAGCCGCGCCTCGCCGACCGCGTGTATATCCCCCGTGTCTTCCCCGCGCTCTCCACCAAGAAGGTCATGGTCGCGGAATGGATCGACGGCGTCCGGCTCAGCGACCGCCGCGGCATCGCCCGCCTCATGGGCGACGAGCCTGCCGCGCCCGGCTCCCCCGCGCCCCTGCGCGGCGGCGCGGCGTGGGTGATGCGCACGATGGTCGACCTCTTCAGCGCGCAGATCTTCGACTGGGGCTGGGTGCACTGCGACCCGCACCCGGGGAACATTATCGTGCGGCCGCACCCGGGCGTGCGCGGCGCAGCACAGTTCGTGCTGCTCGACCACGGATTGTATGTGCGCCTCCCGCCCGCATTCCAGCAGCAGTACGCGCGGCTCTGGAAGGCGCTGCTAGCGGCGGACTTTGGCGCGGTGAAGGAGGTGGCGGGCGAGTGGGGCATTGGCGCGCCGGACCTGTTTGCAAGCGCGACGCTCATGCGCCCTGTCAAGTTCGCGCAGCAGGGCGAGATGATCCCTGACTTTGAGAAAATGAACGAATACGAGCGGGGCGTCGCAATGAAAGCGAAGCTGAAGTCGTTCCTCACTGACACGGACCGGCTTCCGCAAGAGCTCATATTCATTGGTAGAAACATGCGGTATGTCCCTCATGTGTGTTTTCGTACACGCCGTCGCTGACCATGCGCCCATAGCATCGTGCAAGGTACGTTGAACGCACACTCGTGCACCCGCCGACGCTGATCGTCTCCCGCAGGAAACAACCAGTACTTTGGCTCGCCCGTGAACCGCATCCGCATCACCGGCTTTTGGGCCTCGCGCTCGCTTGCGACGACACACAGTCTCGGCCTCGCGGAGCGCATCCGCGAGCTCGCCCAACACATCGCCTTCCTCGGCGTTATGTTCTCCATCGACGCGCTCTTCTGGGCGACGCGCGTGCGCCAGTGGTTTGCGCGTCGGATCGGCCGCCACCGCGACGACCAAGGGTTTGAGGACGAGATCGAGCGCACGATGCGCGACTACGCAAAATCGAACTTTGGTGTGGATATCCCTGACACTGTCTTTGAGGGCTGATCGCGCACGCGTAGACATAGATACGATGAAATACGTTAGTTCCGCTTGCACGGACCACACCGACCCGTCACCAACAATATTCTGGCATCCATACATGTATCCTAATAATCGACGAATACCACCACCCGTCTCCTCTGCGTTTTCAGTTCAGCCACACTGCCTTACCCCCTCTTTCTAGGGAGCGTAGAGCAATCCGGGGTCACTACTGAGTGCAGGAGCTGTAAGAGCTGTAGCACCCACCGCACCTCGTGTTCCTCTCCTCACGCTTGCTTGCGACTACTACGCAGACGATCTACTCTATCATCTCAATGTATACCTCCACGAACACCATCCGACGCTTCCGTCCGCTGACACATCCATATCTCTGGATGTCTTTCACTCGCTGACTGTCCCTCTGCCGGCCAACAGACATATCAGCAATCAAAAGCGTATCTGCAAGCTTCGAGCCAGCCCAGCAAAACTCCGAGTTCGCGATTGCAAAGGAGTACCAGCGCGTTTCGACTGTGGGCTTTCCTGGACAATCGTGAACTCTTCCAAGCCCAGGGAGGACTTCAAGGTTAGTATCCGGGGCACACCGAATCCTCATCGTCCTGTGTGAGCAGCCTAAATGTTGATGATGTTTACTCTTGAATGGTAGGTCTTCGACCCGGTCAAGTCTGCGTGATACAGTATTCCGCCTCCCTGACTGGATGGGAGTATCGGAGCCTTTGCTGTACGTTCACTGGTTCCGTCGCTTTCGCACACCCGACCACGTCACCGGCCTCCATCCCACTTCCCGTTCCACTCGCGCCCACAAATGCCATGTCACTATCGTCCGCATGAATGATCTTGTACGGCCATGTCATCTCATCCACAAGTTCGGCCACACAACTGTCGACCCTCGCTGGTTGATGGAAGACGTCCTTGACGAGCCAATCACGTTCCTATATAATCGCTACCTGGATTTGCATTCATTCGAGTCGCGCCCCGCCGCCATGTCCTGTCGTGCGTACAAGGTCAGGCGGCCGTATGTGCCCGCAGGACAACCGCAAGACGTACCGTGTACATGTCCATCAGCGCTCCGCGCAGCACTGCGAGTGGGAACATTGGGCAAGGCCGTGCGTGAGAAAAGTCACATGGTTTTACACGTGATCGGAACGAAACCTTGAGGGGGACTCTTGCGGCCTCTCAACTCCCCCGGGGAGTTGAGAGGCCGCAAAGACCCACTACCGTTACCGGTAGCGGGAATTCCTGGTGGAATCGGAATCTATTGCCAACTAATCAACATTCTTGCTCTCTACCTCCTCGATCCAGCCTGTCCCCCCTGCCCCCTGAATCCGCCCCTCCCCAACTCGAAGCAGCGGTGGGAAGGAGCCTGGCTCACATCCCAAACTCGCCGTTTCCGGGTTCCCGGGGTCCTACGGAGATTGACAATACTGTTCGAATCCAACTCCGACATCACAGAATCCGCCTCCACCTCGACCTCAATCAATGTCTTCAGATCTCAAGCGAAACCGCTCGGGGACTTCAGCAGATGGCGCGACGAAGAGAGTGCGATCTGTTGAAGCAGAAGACCCCCCGCCCAGGGCACACACCCCTGAGCTGACGCCGGATCAATATCAGACGGCCATGTATATGCTGACGACCCCCAATAAGACTTCGGAGCAGCGCCTTGAAATATTATTGCAATGGCTATATGGCGTGGACCCGGCCGGTTATTGCGCTCCCAACAAATTGAATTCCCTCCTTGCCAGCCACCCTGAGCTGAAGGAGCATCTCGAGCAGAGGGAATTTGATAAAGTCCTCAATTCGCGTCAGTATGGACATGCTTATGCCCTCCACTTGTTCCGCTCACAGTAGGCGGTCGAACAGGTGCCCTCTTCACAGCCAAGCATGAGACGCTTGGCCAATCAGACAACTTGGAAGGACAGTCGGGAGACAAACTGCAACCCGAGATGCTGCGACGTCGGTAGCACCATTTTCCAGGCTTCTTCTGTGCGCTCATATGATAAATACAGTGGTCTCGACTGCTTGGAAGGAGCCGTACAAGAACTCCGGGGATATTCTCGAGAGCGTTCTTCGAGACTACGTTAATGAGGACGTGCTCGGCCAACATTACGCTCGCTACGCCTCAATCACGCAGTCCTCGGGTACTGGCAAGTCGCGTATGGTCGACGAGCTTGCGAAGAAGATATTTTGCATTCCAATCGCTCTCGGCTCCAACCAAGGTGGACATGCGTCTTGCTTGTCATGCACAACACTGGCTGACACAATGCCGACTAGCGTACCCCCCGCCGGACAATCTCGCTGTCAGTTGGTTCGGGGGTGACAACACCGATATGCGCGCAGAACGTGCCCAGTTCTTCATGTGCGCATTATTCGAGACTGCGCTACAGCGAGCCAAGGATATTGCCCCGGATCGTACGTCGTCACCTCCTTCATCTCACTGTCAAACAGCTCATGGCTGCTGCTCAGCCGGTCTGAGCCTCGCGAGCATATTTCGCCAATCGATGAGCGACGGCATGGAGTATGGTCAACACGGCCAGTACCGGCAGCAGTTCTATTCAGATGTGTGTGTGCGTGCGGCAGAGGTAAGTCACAATTGACTAGATCACAGCTGCCTCGTATGAAAGCCTGATTCTGACGGTTCCATGCAGCTCTTATCGAGCGCCAAGCACTCCAAGGAACCCAGACAACCTAGTCCAACTCCTGTCATGACCGTTGTGGATGATCACGGTCAGTCAGCCGGTTCAATGATTGGCTCAACGGTCCCGCTGAAGCATCTTCAGGGACGCACATAAATCTGGTGACTGCTGCAGAAGCATTGGTTGCATACATATCGACGACCCGGAAGAAATCTTTCGCATCAAACAGCGGCCTAGACGTTATTCTGTATTTTGATGAGGCACAGCACCTCACCAAGAGTAGCGCCGGGTCTTCTGGACCGACGTTCTTTATCCACGTCCGGAGTGCTCTCCGCCTCGTCAGAAAGCTGCCTATCTTTGCTCTCTTTCTCTCTACCACGGGGAAACTTGAACAGTTTTCCGCGCCTGCACAGCTCGACGCCTCCGACCGAATGCTCCGACTACAACTTCTTCCGTTCAAACCCATAGTGTGGACGCCGCTTGACATCATGGCTCAGCGTATCACAAAGAACAAAGTCTGGACGCTGAGGGAGGTTGCGTCTACATATCACATTGTCCATCTGGGCCGTCCATTGTCAGTCTCACCGTTTACTGGTATTATTTCCCGCTCCAATTGACCTTGCACCCAAAGGTTCCCTGCCATGTACGACGCTGCAAGAGCAGAGGGTTACCCAGATTCCCTCAAGTTGATCATCCGGTTTGCAGCGCGGAAGATTGTCCTGGCCGACCTTCATTCGTCGAACACCCGGATGACGTATCCGCAATCATTGGCATGTGTCGCCGTCCGCATTCCCGTCGAGTTCCATCCTGCCCCGCTAGGAGCGCAGGACGATGACAACGTGGAGCGCGATCTGGTAGCAAACCACATGCGTCTGCTCTTGTATGCGGGCGTCGGGTTTTCACCCATCATCACCACTTCCTCCTCAGAGCCGTTGCTTGCAGAGGCTGCGGCGTCTCTGATGATCTCTCGCCGGTGGTCATACGGGGAAGCTTCGGACGCCCTTCGCCATAGAGAGTTGAACCCATTAATGGCGATCACACATTACCTCGGGAAGTCCACCCTTAGCCTGGGCGAGAGAGGGGAATTTGCGACAGCCTTGTTGCTGTTGTATGCACGTGATTGTGCGACCACGTCAGTCGTCAAGACATCAACCCTCCCCGGATCCTCCTCCCCCTCTGACGACGGCGAGACGTCAAAGCTCCCCGGCTCCTCCTCCCCCTTGGACGATGGCCAGGACGACAAGTCTGACGGTGCTATACAGCGGCGCATCGTCACCGTTCGCCAGTTCCTGGAGGCGCTTCTGGGAACGGATACCTTTGCGACAGTTGCAGACAGCCCTCCCTCTGTGTATCGCACACTCGAGGCCGCTAAGGTGCCGCTCCACAAGGCGTTTGAGGAAGCACACATCTATTTCAGCCACTTCGTCAAGGTCCAGAGCCGCGACGTCATCACGCAGGCATATCTCCTCCTCGCCATCTCACGCGGTGCGGCTATCATCTGCACAGACGGGCAAGTCGGCATCGACATCATCGTCCCCGTCCTCATCGGCACCAGGTTGGAGAAGGAGAAAGTGACGGCGATCCTGGTCCAGTCGAAGAACAGCCGGAGATATGGGGCCGATATCAACAATCTGATCTTCACGTGGATGGACCCCTACAACTGCGGCGTGTTCGACGGCGACGTCGCAGAGCCGCTGCCGGTCCTGCGCATGGTGTTTGCACTTGCGTCTCCGGACGCTGCGGTGGCTTCCCCCGATATCCCCGTGCGCAGGTCGTTGCGCCAGGACACCACCGCGCAGTACACGGCGTACGACATCTGGTGCGCAGGGGCGTCACACAAGACATTTGCGGTGATTCAAGAGGATGAGGATCAAGATATGGGGCAGCTGCTCAAGTTGATACGTGGCTCATCTGACGTGTTGGAGAGGATGCGTCTCATTGGCCCGGTGAGGCGCGCTGTGCGACAGATGCAGCCGTTGGTATCGACGGACAAGGCCCACACCGAGCTGTTTGTCGACTAGCGGGTCAGTAGCCGCATGCGGAGGATACTAGGGCAGATGTCGTCGATTAGCTAGTTGTACGATTACTGTGTTCTATCTATATTTGACGTTGGCGGGTTCTTCTCATGCGACCGGTCTCAGGCTCTTCATCCGCCAAACATTTCGGCCCTTGCAGGAAAGGTCTTGAGACATTACGGAGTGGGGTCATAATCGAGTGCGACGGTGAACCCTCCCTGTGCGCACATAAGAGCCAGTGTCTGACCTCCTTCAGACAGATGAGTGTTTTGTCTGCACTCTCTCCAACTCGACCTGGAGCTCGTTCTCCGGTGGCCACAAGCTCATCCACGGCGTCGTACGGTGCGCCCTACCAAATGCCCGATGCAAGAAAGAATGAACTCATCCGGTATTTGTCTCAAATTGAATCACTCATTGTGGCAGAAGCCGTGATCGCGCAGGCCAGCGGCCCGGCGCCCGGCGCTGGGCCCGACGCGCCGCAGGGCGCCGCCCCAGTTACTGATGCACCGCAGGCAGGGCCCCCATGTATCTCTTAGATAGGTTGATCGCTCGTGGGAAACTCATCTGAGAGATACTCTCCCACCTAGCGCGTTAAGCCCTGTCATCCCAATCGGGACGCAAAGTTTCAAGCCTCCCGCTTCTTAATTTCAGTCGTTTTCCCAGTACTCCCCGGGTGCAGGATACTCATGTAAGAGGCATCGCAAGCCGCAAAAACGTCTATATCAGTGCCCAATAAATCGTGAGTAATTTACAAGACAGCCAAAACAGCCCTACATGCAGGTGAAGCTTTGTAAATGGCCCCCTTTTGCCCTATAACGCTCTGCAAACATTGTTCAAAAGCTTCCGACAAATGTTAAATCTAACGTTTTACACGAGTTTTAGTTGAACAATCCACGAAACCTTTGTACGAATGTTCACACGAACGTTTGAATGAATGTCAGATAAAACGTCAGTCAAACTGTTTAGACAAATACCCGAGTAAACCTTCAAACGAACGTTTGCGCAAACGTTTGCGGGCGCTCCCTGCCGTCGGGATGCCGCCGCACGCAGCGTTCGGGATACCGTGTACGCCGTCGTGGACGGTGCCGACGTCTAGCGCCCGCGCGCCCTCCCGTACTCGCCGTCCGTATATGGTAACAGGCTCCTCCATCCCGCGACCTCCCCTTACCGGCACGGCTCTGGCTCGCCCATTTTCCCTTCGAATACATCGTTTCTTTTTTCATCTGGTGCGGGCTATGTACAGCTATCTACCTAGGCGTTCCGAAGACTATATTCTTAGTATCACTGCCAATACAAACAATATATCTGTAAGGAGCGCGTATCCTGCGCTCCTACAGGATCCTTTAGTTGTGCGAAACGCACAACTAAAATATACGGAATCGGACCATACGTACACGCGCGCATATTAGCGCGCGGATAGCCGCATGTATGTAATGCCACCGCGTACGGTGTCCCGAGTATTCGGAACTCGGGCGCCTGGTGGAGGGTAAGTCCTTACTACCCTCCACCATCCCTACGAGTACGCCGAGCCCAAATACGAGCCCGGACCAGAGTACCCAAGGGATAGGAGCCCAGTAAGGCACCTACCCCGTCATTCTTACACTTTTTTACTCTCCGTGATACTTACACGCCCATATTTGGGGCTCGACGTTACCACGTCATCAATCATCAACAACATCTGCCATAAACAACTCGACATCCTTCCAAATGGAAGAATCCGCGCCAGGTTCCGGAAGCAAGCGGCCGAGTAGGCCTAATTCCCCCCCGCGAGCTTCTTCCCTCCCGCCATGCACTGATATCGGTGCTGGCGTGCCACGTCGCAACACCCCCCCCGTGCCAGTGTACTCACACCCGCTTGCGGGCGCGCGACGGACTCGGAACGTAACTTCGCGTTCCGAGAATGTAAACGTGCCGGTCGAGACGACCGTACGCCCCGCAGCGAACGTTTCTCGTGCGCCGTCAAGAGCTCACTCGCATACGAGTGTTATGCCCCCTCCAGTGACTCGGACAGGCCCGCCGTCTATGCGCGCGGATTCCCCGTCGTTGGAATACGTCAGCCAACCACGTAGTATCGTGGTTGGCTCAGTACGAGGCCCGGAATCGCCGCGGCCAGCGGCGAGTCAATTGCCGAGGTCAGCAAGTAGGAGTTCCCAGCTGTCGCTAGACTCGAAAGGTCTAGCGAAGGTCAGCAAACGGTGGCAAGGCGTTCGCGACCGACATCGTCGCGACTCCATTGCCCCATCAACCTCGCTCGAGCTGCTCAGCGCACTGCAGCGGTCTGCAACCCGGTTCCGCGAATTACGGAACCAGATATTGGACGCAGAAGACGAGCTGGCTGGCCACATTACAGGCCTGACCATATTACATGGATCCGACGGGCATGGACCGAATAGGTCCGAAATGGACAGCGATGTCGAGCTGCCAGCAGGTGAAGCTGCTGGCGACGAACACGAGGTCGAAGACGAGCTACTCGGATACGAGTCAGCCCCAGATCTCGAGGCGGAAATGGACGAACAGCGTCGCTGGGAAGCCAGCCGGCGCGAACGACTGAAGAAGGCTGGACTCAGTGAATCCGACATAGAACGTAGACGTTCGCAGCCGGCGTTTGAGTCGACACCGAGACCTATCGGTCAAGGCGGAGCATCGAATGCGATGCCTCGCAGGAACGTAGTGTTCGACCCGGAGGAACCGCGTTACGGTTCCATATCCAGGACGAACGCCTGGCCCGACGCGGCCGCGCCTCTTACCAGAGGCCTGAATGCCGCGGGAGTTACGGGCCCTACGCTTCCTCCTGCAATGCCAGGACTACGACCTCGTCGGTCGATGGCCCCTTCAGCCATGGGCGGGATGCACTACGCCCGCCCCGATAATGAGCGCGATGCCAACACGGCACATGATGTACCCGAGTTGGCGTATACGGGTCCCAGTCCTATCGCGCGAGATAGTTTTGGCGTCCAGCGATTGCTGGACATGATTGAGGAGATGGTAAGCGAGGAGGCTACCTCTCCTCCCCCAGCCTATCTCAAGATGTCCAAGTTGCCGCCGCCGAAATCGTATGACGGCAAAGACAATCTGGACGAGTTCGAGCTGTGGCTCCGCGGGCTACTGGAGTATTTCCATACTCTCCGCATCACCGGAGACAGCATGGATGCAGACAGGTTACGTCTGCTCAGCTCGAGTCTCACGGACGAGGCGGCGCTGTGGTTTTACAACACGGTGCAGTCCACTTCTCGCGAGAAGAGAAACTGGCTCTTCTCCGAGGCCGTAATCGGGCTGTTCCGCCGGTTTATCCATCGGGATAATTACCTCTACGCGGCCCAGCAATTTGAACGTCTGAAATACGACGCTAGCAAGGGAGGAGTAGCCGCTCTGTATGAACGGCTACTATACATATCCGACAGGATGTGGGAGCGCCCTTCACGATACCAGATGAGGACCAAGTTCCTTGACGCATTGCCCGAGAGTTTCGAGCATGTGATAGCGGTAGTTAACGGCTTATCCGTTAAATACAATACCTTGACCGACCTGTACCATGCTGCTCTGGATATCGAGCAGAATACGCGCGCTATGCAGATGCGCAGGCGTGCCCGTGAAGGCCATAATACGGTCGCTTCAACTACGGTGACGCGCCCTACGAAGGACCTCTCCACTCGGAGGAAGCAAACCACTTGTGGTTGCCACCATAATAATATAATCCCCCACCAGACTGGTGCACACCTCGTGTATTTTGTGATCACCACTTGTAATTGTTTAACGCTACCCCAGCCATTGTATTATAAGTGTCAAGTATTATATTATAAGGACCACCTATTGTACAATCCCTGGGCAGTTTGTTTTTGATACTGTGGGCGCGTATTTGGGATTGTACAATCCCTGGGCAGTTTGTTTTATATTCTGGCAGCTGTGCCTGGTTTGCGTTTATCCATTATACAATCAGTGCCTGCTTGTAGGTCCCTGTTTACCGCTTAATGGGCGCTTTTTTGGCTTCCTAATAGGGTAGGCATACCAAATGACCGCATTTGGGCGCTTTTTTGGCTTCCAAATGGGGCAGGGGCCTACTACCACCCCCTGGGGGCTCCCTTTTGGCCCCCCTGGGTGCATTATTGCCCCAATCTGTGCCCTATGTATATGTGGTGATCATGATACATATCAGGGTGTTCTGTGGGGGCTAAAAACCGACCAAAAGCAGTCAAAAAAGCGAACCCAGGGCAGGGGTCAGCAGGTCCTGGTAGGTGCATGCAGCATATTATTGGTTCCTCTGGGCCCATTATGTTGATCAATATATCATTTGAAAGCTATAGCACAGGGCTTTCTGGGACAGCTATTTGCATAGCCCCCGATGCTGTACTGATGAAGATATGGCCTTTCGCATTTTCGCAAAAAGCAGCCGTTTTGTTTGCTCAATAGCTCCTGATCCAGGGCACATATAAATCCACCCTATACACCGTTAGATTTGTATTTAGCAGACCTTTAGAACAGGCCTACTCTTAGGATATTCCATCCACATGTATTCTGCCCCTCCTCCTGCCTCCCTGCCAATACATTGCCCTCCAGGGCCCTCAGTTCCTGATAGATTCCCCTGAAAGCTTATGCAGTGTGTACTTACAGTATATCCAAACATATTTCTAGCTTGGCATGATTTAAAATGGCCTACCCCTTCCGTGCCCTCTTGCTGTACATTTGGGGCACTTCCAGCTTGTTTGCTCCATAATATTATATCCTGTACAGATATGGCCCTGCTCTCTTTTGCATGTTGTCTGTGTATACTATAGCTACCAATAAATGTGCTCAAAAGTGTTATCATACATCTAGATCTCTTATAGGCTCCTTATCAGTAGCCCACAGTGTAGCCCAATCTATCGCGTTTTGGGGGCATATTATTTAGATCAGACAGCACAGCTGTACTGGCATAGTGTTCAGGATTACATTGCACCAAACATCATGAGGTTTGGTGGAGAAGTGACGGAGGTATGGGCAGAATATCCCAAATGGTGGTCTACATGCTCAAGCACAGCTTACAGCAGTGCATTCATGTATTCTTCACCAACTGCATCAAAGGGCTGTTCTGAGGTGTTCCCTCCATACCTCCGTCACTTCTCCACCAAATCTCATGATGTTTAGTGCAATGTAATTCTGAGCACTATGCCAGTACAGCTGTGCTGTCTGATCTAAATAATATGCCCCCAAAACGCGACAGATTGGGCTACTCTGTGGGCTACTGATAAGGAGCCTATAAGAGATCTAGATGTATGATAACACTTTTGAGTGCATCTATTGGTAGCTATAGTATACACAGACAACATGCAAAAGAGAGCAGGGCCATATCTGTACAGGATATAATATTATGAAGCAAACAAGCTAGAAGTGCACCAAATGTACAGCAAGAGGGCACGGAAGGGGTAGGCCATTTTAAATCATGCCAAGCTAGAAATATGTTTGGATATACTGTAAGTACACACTGCATAAGCTTTCAGGGGAATCTATCAGGAACTGAGGGCCCTGGAGGGCAATGTATTGGCAGGGAGGCAGGAGGAGGGGCAGAATACATGTGGATGGAATATCCTAAGAGTAGGCCTGTTCTAAAGGTCTGCTAAATACAAATCTAACGGTGTATAGGGTGGATTTATATGTGCCCTGGATCAGGAGCTATTGAGCAAACAAAACGGCTGCTTTTTGCGAAAATGCGAAAGGCCATATCTTCATCAGTACAGCATCGGGGGCTATGCAAATAGCTGTCCCAGAAAGCCCTGTGCTATAGCTTTCAAATGATATATTGATCAACATAATGGGCCCAGAGGAACCAATAATATGCTGCATGCACCTACCAGGACCTGCTGACCCCTGCCCTGGGTTCGCTTTTTTGACTGCTTTTGGTCGGTTTTTAGCCCCCACAGAACACCCTGATATGTATCATGATCACCACATATACATAGGGCACAGATTGGGGCAATAATGCACCCAGGGGGGCCAAAAGGGAGCCCCCAGGGGGTGGTAGTAGGCCCCTGCCCCATTTGGAAGCCAAAAAAGCGCCCAAATGCGGTCATTTGGTATGCCTACCCTATTAGGAAGCCAAAAAAGCGCCCATTAAGCGGTAAACAGGGACCTACAAGCAGGCACTGATTGTATAATGGATAAACGCAAACCAGGCACAGCTGCCAGAATATAAAACAAACTGCCCAGGGATTGTACAATCCCAAATACGCGCCCACAGTATCAAAAACAAACTGCCCAGGGATTGTACAATAGGTGGTCCTTATAATATAATACTTGACACTTATAATACAATGGCTGGGGTAGCGTTAAACAATTACAAGTGGTGATCACAAAATACACGAGGTGTGCACCAGTCTGGTGGGGGATTATATTATTATGGTGGCAACCACAAGTGAGCAAACTGCTCCTCCGAGTAAACCGACGCAACCTACGTTGGTCTCACGGCCTGCGCACTACGCGGCTAAGCCTGCCGAACAAGGACGGCCTCGCACCGGAGGTCCGTCTGGGGACAAGACACGTAACGTGCCTCACCCGAACAATCGTCCCAACGGAAAGCAGGCCGCCACCAAAGCAGCGCAGACTTGCTATTCGTGTGGACAGATCGGACATTTCGCGTCCGATCCAGTCTGTCCGAATGTGGGCAAACGCGACCACTCCGGTCCTCGCATGTTTGCTCAACGAGTATTGGACGATACGTCCGACCATGAACAGGCCGCGCACGACGAGCAAGTCGGCGTGGCTGATGACCATGTACCCGAACCAGAGGAGGATGAAGCTCTGGTAGAGGACGAAACCGACCTGCAAGTCGTAGGGGATTACCCTCAGTCAGAATATGGCTGGGGAGGATCTCAGTATGAATCAGAGCACGAAGAAGTGTTCAATACCAATGATCACTACGATCAATTGGAGTTCGCAGGAATGCGCATAGAACCTTTGGCCGATGAAGTATCGGATACGATACACATCCACAGCATGGCAGTAGGGCAAGACCGTGCTGCGAGACATGCGTGGATGTATGACGCCAAAGTACGGCGCATCGAGGATCCGCAGGCACAACCAGCACGTACGCTGGATACGCAACGCACGTTATGTGCCGAGCTCCCGATCAACGGAGTCAAGGGCTTAGTGCTCTTTGACTCCGGATGCACCACGGACTCTATCACTCCGGAGTTCGCATATTTGTGCAAGGCAAGTCGTATCGACTTGAAGGAGCCAATGGGCCTACAGTTGGGCACCAAAGGCAGCCGCACGAAGATAAACTTCGGGGCTCAAGCGTCAATAGCGCTCGGAAATATATGCGAAACGCATTATTTCGACGTCGTGGATATTGACAAATACGATGCCATATTAGGCACCGTATTCTGTCGTCAATATGGCGTTGTTCTCGACTTCGCGAAGAACCGAGTAGTGATGAATGGGAAGGAGATCCCGTTATTCATTGAAGGAGGCAAATACGCCAGCCAGCGTGCGGCGTATTAGCACAGCGTAGTGGAATCCACCAAGGTGGAGCCTCCCCAAACCCGCTACGCGATGACTAGTATGTCACCGGAAGGGGGAGGGAACGACGGCGAAACCGTCGTAACTCCGGTACGACATCAAGGTCGGGCAGCGAATGCCGCTGTTCCCGACATACGAGAACGTAGTGTACCTACCGTACATTCACAATCGAGACCGAAATTGGTCAACAACTATGGCAAAGACCCATTCGGCATCCACGAGATGCTCGACCAGATAGCGAAAGAGCAGCTGGAGGATGAAATAATCCGACGGACACACGTCGGATTTGTCATAGATGAATCTGAAGAGGAGCTGAATAGGCTCCGAGAACGGTGGTATAAGGAGACGGAGGACATAATGCGTCCTGCGCCTGAGACTCTACCACCGTATAGGGAGATCAATCATCGTATTCCGCTGATTGATGAGAAAAAACTATACAAGTATCACCTACCGCGATGCGCGGAGGCGATCAAGGATGAGCTTCTTACGAAGATCAACCGGTATGTAAAGGCCGGCTGGTGGAGACCTGCTACGGTCACACAAGCAGCTCCGCTACTATGCGTAGCGAAGAAAAATGGCAAACTTCGAACTGTCATTGACGCAAGACAGCGCAATGACAATACTGTACATGATCTTACGCCATTTCCGGATCAAGATCAGATCCGGATGGATGTGGCACGAGCGAAGTACCGCTCGAAGATCGACTTATCCGACGCGTACGAGCAAATACACATCGTAGCGGAGGATATCTGGAAAACCGCATTTTCCACTCCTTTCGGAACCTTCGTGAGCGAAGTAATGCAGCAGGGTGACACAAACGCACCCTCTACATTCCAAAGGCTAATGACCACGATATTTCGTGAATTCATAGGCCGATTCGTTCACGTATACCTCGATGACATATTCGTCTTCTCGGATACTATCGAAGATCACGAGAAACACCTGAAATTGGTGTTTAACGAGCTTCGAAAGGCACAACTATTCCTTAGCAAGTCGAAATGCGACTTGTATTCTAAGGATCTGGACTGTTTAGGTCATCGCATAGATGACCGCGGCTTGCACGCCGATACAGACAAGATGAGCCGTATCCGTAACTGGAGAACCCCGCAGTCTTACAATGAAGTCCAGCGGTTTCTGGGACTAGTGAATTACCTAGCCCATTTCATGCCAGATATATCGGCATACACATCTCCGCTTTCGGAGATGGTACACAACGATAGACCTTTTGTATGGCGAGCCTTGCACGAGAAATGCTTCGAGTCCATTAAGACTCTAGCGTGCAAGGTCCCCATACTGAGACCAATAGACCCGCGCCGCAGTGAGCCGATATGGCTCATATGCGACGCCTCACTGTTTGGAATCGGGGCCTTATACGGCCAAGGCGAGGACTGGCAAACTTGCCGTCCCGCTGGGTTTCTATCAAAGAAGTTCACCAGTGCTCAGCGTGCATATCACACGTACGAGCAAGAGACCCTTGCAATAATGGAAGGACTCCTGAAATGGGAGGATAAACTTCTCGGCCGCAAGTTACGTATCGTAACTGACCATAAGGCCCTAGAATTTATGAAAGGAGTCAAGAATCCGAATCGTCGCCAGATTCGTTGGTACGAATACCTAGCCAGATTTGACTACGATATTACCTACGTACCTGGGCGACTCAACAAAGTCGCGGACTGTCTATCTCGATACTACGAGATGGACTCCTTGCATGACACGACGCCGGAATACGACGTCGTGAACGCTGACGCGCGATTAGATCCTGAGGGAGACGATCTACCTCAGAGTCGTCTGCTCGAGATACGAGCTGGACGAGTCATTCGGAAACCTGCTCGTTATCGTGACTCCGATGACGAGGCGCCAGTAGCACGCCCGAAGAACAAAGTCGTTCTCCCAGCAAAAGCGAAGCCGACAGCTACCACGCTGCCGGAGCCAGTGGAGGAGCGAGTCATAGAGAGCGCACGGTATGCCACACACGCTCCAGCGGCTGAGGTTACATCTGAACCAACGTCGCCTGACGACCCTACGCTAGCGATGTCGCTAGCGTCCGGCCCCTCACTGCGCACCCACTTCGAAAACGAAGATGGGTTCATGAAAGCCGTCCGTAACGGATATGTTACGGACAAGACGTTTGGCAAAATTATGGCTAAACCATCTCAGTTTAGCGCATTCGCCACTCGCGATGGGTTGATTTTCTCCAAGAACCGCGAGGCGAGGCTGTGTTATGCCTACCCCGGGTTCTATTGAACAAACGATCACTACACGAGATCGTGATTGATCGCGCGCACAGTACGTTGGGACATCTCGGTCCGCAACGCACGTCTGAGTATCTCAGACGTTGGTTTTGGTGGCCGACTCTACGCAAAGACGTAGATAAATTTTGTATAACTTGCGGTACATGTCATACCGCAAAGTCGTCCACTCAACTACCTATGGGGCTACTACATAGCTTACCCCTGGCCCTGGCCCCATGGGTCTCGATCTCCATGGACTTTGTCGGTCCATTTCCATTGTCACACGGATACGACTACGTATGGGTAGTCGTATGCCGCATGACGTCTATGGTACACTTAATACCTGTACGAACGACCGACACGGCCGCGGAATTATCTCTCGTATATCTGCGAGAGGTAGTACGACTCCACGGGTTGCCTGAATCTATCGTATCTGATAGAGACAGCAAGTTCACGTCGAAGTTCTGGCGTGAGCTTCATAGACTCATGGGCGCGAAGCTGCTCATGTCCACTTCTTTCCACCCGCAAACGGATGGACTGAGTGAGCGAACTATTCGTTCAATTACTCAGATTCTCCGTGCTATAGTATCGCCCAATCAACTCGATTGGTACGAGAAACTACCCTTGGCAGAATTCGCATTGAATTCTGCCGCCAGCTCTACTACTGGGTTTGCCCCATTCGAATTGAACTATGGGTATTTACCTCGGTCGATGAGTGGAATCAGAACGGAAACTCCGTTCGCGGGAGTACGCGAGTTCGCACAGCGAGCTCGTGCTAATCTTGAGATAGCGCACGATGCCATAATCGACGCTCGCGTGTCTCAAACCTACCATGCGAATAAGCATAGGCAGGAGGAACCTGAGTTCCAGATTGGAGACTTAGTCTATCTCTCGACTAAGAACCTAACCGTGCCCAAAGGTCGAGCACGCAAGCTCGTGCCTAAATACATCGGGCCATACAAGATTTTGGAGTGCATACCTCGCACTTCCAACTATGTATTGGACCTACCCTCGGAATTACGAGAGCGGCGAATACATCCCAAATTCCATGTCTCCCTACTTAGGAGACATGAAGCCAACGACGATGCGGTATTCCCGCATCGCGATGCCCAAGCCTTCTACGACTTCGGGCTCAGCGACGACGCTGAATGGTTGGTCGACGAGATAGTCGGCCACGAGTGGCAAGGCGCCAGATGTCGGTTTCACGTACGGTGGACCCAGGGCGACCATACTTGGGAGCCGTATGAGAGTTGTAAAGATCTCGCAGCGTTGGACGAGTATTGTACGCTCATGGGAGTCAGCTCATGGCGAGCCTTACCCCGGAAACCAGCCGCACACTAATACGTGTGTGGTGGGGAGTAGCTACGCCGATACGGCGAGTGTAGCCAGTGCGGCGTCAAAGGAGAAAAGGACTTGTGCGTCCGGCGTTGAAGGCGCGAGCACAGCCACCTGCTAGCAAGCGCTCGCACGCGGTCACATGTGCTACGCGCGACGCGTCGCGTAATTACAGCTCAGATTCGAGCTCAGCCAGCGCTTAGCGTGGCTCCGCGACCCTGCGACTGGCGAATTGCCAGCTCGCGCTCGCCTAACTTCACACTCGTCTCTCTTGCTTTTACTACGACTCTCTCACTCGCCCACTCGCCCTCAACACTCGCACCACCGCCATGAACCCGGACCAATCCCAGCCGCCTCACGCGCCCCTCAACGCACCCCCGAGCGCCACTACCGAAATGGTAGTGGATCGCCCAGCACCCCCCTCTACCGCCATGCCACCAAACGTGGCCTTCCCGGATCCTGCCGCCCCAGCCGTGCATCAGCAAGTAGCTGGGTATCCTGCACCGTATCCGGCCCAGTACCAGTACGGCGGTGCCCCAACGCAGACACCGCCTACGAATCAATATCCGCAGCCGGGATACGGCTACGCGTACCCGCCCGCGTACCCTCAAGCACATGGGGCGTCGGTCTCAGCGTTTGCTCCGCCCCAAAATCAGGTCGCTCCCATGGGCGTAATGCCAGGGATGCCGCCCATCATGCCACTGAGCATGAACCTGGCCTGGGGACCGGTAGCAGAGCATCCGCTCCTCGTCGCGCATACGACGGGCTGCGTGATCTGCGCCGAGTTCATCCGCCATCTTCGGGGCGCGCAGTCGGAGCCATCGCTGCGCGAAGCTCAAATGAGCGTGCAAGCTCAGCTTCAAGCCCGGTTCTGGCAGTACTTCGAGGAGCATAGTCGCTCCAAGGAGGGAGGGGACGCCGCGGAGAACGAGCGGCGTATAGCCGAACTGCAAGAGCAGTTGAAGGAGGCACGGCAGCTCGCAGATGAGCGTCGTGAGACGATGGAGCGGTACCGTCGCGAGCGCAACGACGAGCGCGAGCGGTACGACGATCTGCAAGACGAGAAGGATCGACTCCAGCAGCAGCTGGAGGATATGAAGAAACAACAGGAGTCTCGAGCAGAAACTGCTCGTTACCAACCTTACAGCCATCCCAACGAGGACAGGACGGTGCGGCGCGGGGATAGGCGCGAGGACATGTCGTCCCGCTTTCCCCCGCCAATATCAGCAGGGGACGTTCGTGGATTTGACATGTTCCGACAAGGATCGTCTACCACGACTCGGCCGACGCAGACGTCGCCCGAGACCCAAAGAATCGAGCCGCCGCGGGAAGAGCCGGCCCCGCACCCCATGGTCGACTACGACTTCTCGTCGGAAGACGAGGCTACGTTCGACGCCAAACGGGCGCGGCGTATTTCGAGTCGGCAAGTGATGCGGAACGCGCGTCGAGGAGTACCAGCTCCTCCGCGCCCGGGCACGATGACGTGGACAGGCACAACTGCCGCCTCTCATCAGTCGCTCATCCCCAACTGGCCCCACGACGAGTTAGCCGCACCGGCGAACTCGGACCCCAAGCTCACCAACCATTGGTACGACTTCGTGCCAATGACTCAAGAGGAGGCCCGGCAAATCTTGGATGCCTCGCACACTGACATGGGTCAGGCGCGGCATCGCATACAACATCTGCTGGCGCAGGTCAACGCCAACCCCGCACTGACCAGCGTGCGGGGATTACAAGTCTTGGTGAGCAGCTGGCGGAACCCCGACCGAGCTGGTCCCTCGGGTGGCCCATCCAATCGGACAGGTCCCACCGTAGACCAGCCCCACCCGGCTGCATATACGCCGCCGGGGTTAATCCCTACAAGCACGGCGCATCTGCCGATGCCCACCACCCGCAACGACCACCCGATTGCAGGACGGCCGTATCGCTCCAAGCAGCAGCCGCACGTGAAGCTCGCGCAGCCACGGCTGGACTCCACCGCGAAGGAGCTTCGCGAGTGGATGAAGAACTACCCGTCGTCTCGTCCGTCGTGGATGACGGTCGCCCCCGACGGTCGGCCGCAACTGGTCCACGTCGAGTTCCACCAGATGGGTCGCCGCGCTTTGACGCGCCGTGTAACCCCGTCTGAACGCGGACGGTGGCTCTCGCTGACGAACGTATTGTTCTCAGTGCCGGGCCTGTACCGTCACATCATTCTGACGGGACAGTACCCTGTCAGCCCCAAGAGCACCACGCAGGCATATCCCGGCAGCTTCGCAGAGGACGCGCTGTCCCTGTTTCACGTCGCACTCTGGTACGCCCGACTAGGCGTCACCATCGAGTGGGCAGACGAGCACCGCGACGCGGCCGCGCGATCCCGCGCCGCTCGCGAAGGAATCACTCCCGGGGAACCTATCACGGCTCTCCCCGGCATACACTCTGTATCGGAGGTGGTCAATGTACCCCCTCCCCAATCCCTAAACATAGCGGCGACACCCACGTCGACCGCTACCAACGAGGCTCCGGCCGCTAACCCCGCTCCTCCCCCTCCAGCTCACGCGTCGAACGACAACATGGAGGTCGAGGAGGGCGAGGCTGCGCCCACCACCACGGCCCCGGTCACCGAAATGGGTGACGCAGCACTTGTGGTTGCCACCATAATAATATAATCCCCCACCAGACTGGTGCACACCTCGTGTATTTTGTGATCACCACTTGTAATTGTTTAACGCTACCCCAGCCATTGTATTATAAGTGTCAAGTATTATATTATAAGGACCACCTATTGTACAATCCCTGGGCAGTTTGTTTTTGATACTGTGGGCGCGTATTTGGGATTGTACAATCCCTGGGCAGTTTGTTTTATATTCTGGCAGCTGTGCCTGGTTTGCGTTTATCCATTATACAATCAGTGCCTGCTTGTAGGTCCCTGTTTACCGCTTAATGGGCGCTTTTTTGGCTTCCTAATAGGGTAGGCATACCAAATGACCGCATTTGGGCGCTTTTTTGGCTTCCAAATGGGGCAGGGGCCTACTACCACCCCCTGGGGGCTCCCTTTTGGCCCCCCTGGGTGCATTATTGCCCCAATCTGTGCCCTATGTATATGTGGTGATCATGATACATATCAGGGTGTTCTGTGGGGGCTAAAAACCGACCAAAAGCAGTCAAAAAAGCGAACCCAGGGCAGGGGTCAGCAGGTCCTGGTAGGTGCATGCAGCATATTATTGGTTCCTCTGGGCCCATTATGTTGATCAATATATCATTTGAAAGCTATAGCACAGGGCTTTCTGGGACAGCTATTTGCATAGCCCCCGATGCTGTACTGATGAAGATATGGCCTTTCGCATTTTCGCAAAAAGCAGCCGTTTTGTTTGCTCAATAGCTCCTGATCCAGGGCACATATAAATCCACCCTATACACCGTTAGATTTGTATTTAGCAGACCTTTAGAACAGGCCTACTCTTAGGATATTCCATCCACATGTATTCTGCCCCTCCTCCTGCCTCCCTGCCAATACATTGCCCTCCAGGGCCCTCAGTTCCTGATAGATTCCCCTGAAAGCTTATGCAGTGTGTACTTACAGTATATCCAAACATATTTCTAGCTTGGCATGATTTAAAATGGCCTACCCCTTCCGTGCCCTCTTGCTGTACATTTGGGGCACTTCCAGCTTGTTTGCTCCATAATATTATATCCTGTACAGATATGGCCCTGCTCTCTTTTGCATGTTGTCTGTGTATACTATAGCTACCAATAAATGTGCTCAAAAGTGTTATCATACATCTAGATCTCTTATAGGCTCCTTATCAGTAGCCCACAGTGTAGCCCAATCTATCGCGTTTTGGGGGCATATTATTTAGATCAGACAGCACAGCTGTACTGGCATAGTGTTCAGGATTACATTGCACCAAACATCATGAGGTTTGGTGGAGAAGTGACGGAGGTATGGGCAGAATATCCCAAATGGTGGTCTACATGCTCAAGCACAGCTTACAGCAGTGCATTCATGTATTCTTCACCAACTGCATCAAAGGGCTGTTCTGAGGTGTTCCCTCCATACCTCCGTCACTTCTCCACCAAATCTCATGATGTTTAGTGCAATGTAATTCTGAGCACTATGCCAGTACAGCTGTGCTGTCTGATCTAAATAATATGCCCCCAAAACGCGACAGATTGGGCTACTCTGTGGGCTACTGATAAGGAGCCTATAAGAGATCTAGATGTATGATAACACTTTTGAGTGCATCTATTGGTAGCTATAGTATACACAGACAACATGCAAAAGAGAGCAGGGCCATATCTGTACAGGATATAATATTATGAAGCAAACAAGCTAGAAGTGCACCAAATGTACAGCAAGAGGGCACGGAAGGGGTAGGCCATTTTAAATCATGCCAAGCTAGAAATATGTTTGGATATACTGTAAGTACACACTGCATAAGCTTTCAGGGGAATCTATCAGGAACTGAGGGCCCTGGAGGGCAATGTATTGGCAGGGAGGCAGGAGGAGGGGCAGAATACATGTGGATGGAATATCCTAAGAGTAGGCCTGTTCTAAAGGTCTGCTAAATACAAATCTAACGGTGTATAGGGTGGATTTATATGTGCCCTGGATCAGGAGCTATTGAGCAAACAAAACGGCTGCTTTTTGCGAAAATGCGAAAGGCCATATCTTCATCAGTACAGCATCGGGGGCTATGCAAATAGCTGTCCCAGAAAGCCCTGTGCTATAGCTTTCAAATGATATATTGATCAACATAATGGGCCCAGAGGAACCAATAATATGCTGCATGCACCTACCAGGACCTGCTGACCCCTGCCCTGGGTTCGCTTTTTTGACTGCTTTTGGTTGGTTTTTAGCCCCCACAGAACACCCTAATATGTATCATGATCACCATATATACATAGGGCACAAAGTGGGGCAATAATGCACCCAGGGGGGCCAAAAGGGAGCCCCCAGGGGGTGGTAGTAGGCCCCTGCCCCATTTGGAAGCCAAAAAAGCGCCCAAATGCGGTCATTTGGTATGCCTACCCTATTAGGAAGCCAAAAAAGCGCCCATTAAGCGGTAAACAGGGACCTACAAGCAGGCACTGATTGTATAATGGATAAACGCAAACCAGGCACAGCTGCCAGAATATAAAACAAACTGCCCAGGGATTGTACAATCCCAAATACGCGCCCACAGTATCAAAAACAAACTGCCCAGGGATTGTACAATAGGTGGTCCTTATAATATAATACTTGACACTTATAATACAATGGCTGGGGTAGCGTTAAACAATTACAAGTGGTGATCACAAAATACACGAGGTGTGCACCAGTCTGGTGGGGGATTATATTATTATGGTGGCAACCACAAGTGGACGCAGGGGCTCGTCAAGAGACTCAAGGAGAGCCGGGAGGCGATGCTCCCCCTCCTTACGACGATGCTACGTCCATGGCGTCGTGAACCTATGTGGTTCACCGCCCATGATACTATCACCGCGCAGGTGCCTGCCCCACCTGCGTCGACTACTATTGGCTAATCAACAATCATAACCCCACCGAAATTGGTGGATGAGTATATTATCGGGCATGCCGCCTCTTACCGTCAGCCTCGTCGAGCACGGTTCGTACACCCAGACGCAGGGTCACCTATCGGTGACCCCTACCATGAACCGTCGGACGCCACGACGACTTCTGTGTATCATAGGCGTAATGGCCACTGCTATTTGTGGCCCTCAAAAAAATATATACTATTTATATTCTTTACTATACAGCTGTAGACCTGGGATCAGGTCTAGTGGGGGAGAGTGTAAGGAGCGCGTATCCTGCGCTCCTACAGGATCCTTTAGTTGTGCGAAACGCACAACTAAAATATACGGAATCGGACCATACGTACACGCGCGCATATTAGCGCGCGGATAGCCGCATGTATGTAATGCCACCGCGTACGGTGTCCCGAGTATTCGGAACTCGGGCGCCTGGTGGAGGGTAAGTCCTTACTACCCTCCACCATCCCTACGAGTACGCCGAGCCCAAATACGAGCCCGGACCAGAGTACCCAAGGGATAGGAGCCCAGTAAGGCACCTACCCCGTCATTCTTACAATATCGGAGCTATAGACATCTGGAGTACAAAACAACATACCACTCTGGCGGAATGGGTATATAAAATACAAAAACAGTGCCCCAATGTGCCTCAATGCTCTAGCAATGCAAAGAACAATTTTGCGCGATCTTACGCTCACCGGAGACAAAGATATAGTTCACTCTTTCAAGACATAACATACCTCAAGAGCCGACCATGTACCGGCTGCCCCTGACTGGCGCGTTGCAAACAAACTGAGTATATCACTTCTATGTGAGGTCAGTACGATGTGAGGCCTGTACCGTGCCCCCACCACAATGTTGAGTGGTAGATTAGGTGATATGTTTTGAAAGGTATGTTTTCAGTAGTAATTCGCACATATCATGCGTAGATCGTAGTTGACGCTGCACAAACAAACACCGTTCGATAGCGCTACCCAATACGCACAGAATGCGCTACTTCTGGTGTATCTACGGTAAAATCCGGCTACGCTACAGCGGAAATACCCCGAAAGTGTCCAGTTCATGCAGAAGTTGAGCTTCATTTCGATGCCTCGAAATGCCATCTTCCTGCACATTGAGGATTCTCCGAGCATATCGTGGGATGTTTTGCGGTTACAAACACAAAGAATAGCTCGTTCTGTGCGTACCGCTCGGCGCTATTGAACGACGTTTGTTTTAGCAGCGTCGGCCACGATTTCCACCTGGTATGTGCAGATTACTGTCAAACACGTAATGTTTCAAACATATCAGCTATTATCTATCTCAAAGTGGCGGCGGGGCGTCGATACTCGTTTTATACATGAAATACATGCTATGCAATCAAGATATGCCACTAGTTTTGAACGCGCCAGCCGGGGGAAGCTGGTATAGCACCCACTTTGATGGGCTGCTGTATGCGGGGAGATACATACGAAGCATCCGTCCAAAGGGGCTTATGGTCGTGTAAAAAAGTTTTAGTGTTGCTCAATGCATTGTGACACATTATCGTGCTCCTTATACATTTTTGCGACACATTCTATTGGAGCCACATAATATTCCATACTCCAGGTGGTTATGTTTCCAGAACATTGCGAAGATCCATCCCAATAGAATACAAACGAACTCCGGGACACATTCTGTGGGTATCTGTACATAACGCGCACCAGATGAAAAAAGAAACGATGTATTCGAAGGGAAAATGGGCGAGCCAGAGCCGTGCCGGTAAGGGGAGGTCGCGGGATGGAGGAGCCTGTTACCATATACGGACGGCGAGTACGGGAGGGCGCGCGGGCGCTAGACGTCGGCACCGTCCACGACGGCGTACACGGTATCCCGAACGCTGCGTGCGGCGGCATCCCGACGGCAGGGAGCGCCCGCAAACGTTTGCGCAAACGTTCGTTTGAAGGTTTACTCGGATATTTGTCTAAACAGTTTGACTGACGTTTTATCTGACATTCATTCAAACGTTCGTGTGAACATTCGTACAAAGGTTTCGTGGATTGTTCAACTAAAACTCGTGTAAAACGTTAGATTTAACATTTGTCGGAAGCTTTTGAATAATGTTTGCAGAGCGTCATGGGGCAAAAGGGGGCCATTTACAAGGCTTCACCTGCGCGTAGGGCTGTTTTGGCTATCTTGTAAATTACTTACAGTGCACCGGGCACTAATATAAGTATTTGTGCGGCCCAGGACGCCCATTACACGAACATCCTCCACCTGGGGAGTACTGGGGAAATGACCGGAATTCAGAAGCGGGAGGCTTGGAAACTTTGTGTCCCGATTTGGATGACAGGCCCTCAAGCGCTCGGAGACAGTGTATCCCTTAGATGACTTTCCCACGAGCGATCAACCTATCTAAGAGATACATGGGGGCCCTGCCTTAGGTGTACTGATGTCACACCCCGCCTTCAGGCGTCGCTGCTGTCGACGCAGCGAGCAGTCGAGTCTTTGCGGGGCGAGCTTCAACAGATCGTGCAATCATCTGTACAGAAGGCTCTGTCCTCGGTATCACTAGCCCGCGCAACCCCCGCCAAGGTGGCCCTCCCGGGCCCCCGCACCCCACAGGACTCCCCGCAACACCTCAGGCTGGATGTCACCATTGGTGTCCCGCAGGCCAACCGCGGCGAGGCATTTGCCAAGCTCACAGCCGCTCAGCTCAAGAACGAGGTCGACGCCGCCCTGGACAAGTCCGGCGTGGTCGGCCTGACAGGCTCGCGAGTTCGCGGTGTTCGCCGCCTGGCGAACGGCAGCCTCCTGGTACGTGCTTCATCGGCAGAGCAGGCTGATTCTCTGTTCCGCCATGATGGCAGCTGGGTGCCCCATCTGCAAAGCCTGCAGGGCGCCCGTGTCGAGCACCAATCGTTCACGCTCATTGCTGCGTCCGTTCCGACGGAATTTGATCCCTCCGCGCCCGGTGCAGCTGAGTCACTGTGGCATGAGAATGCGGGGACTGTAGCGTCAAAGACGACCCTCCGTGGCCTCCGTTGGCTTCATGCTGAGCGGGGCTGGTCGTCAGCCAAACGCAATGGGTCGCTAGTATTCTCAGTCCCCAGCCGCGCGGAGGCAGACCAGCTCATTTACAGCTCATTGACTGTCTGCGGGGCATTATGCTCAGTTAGTAAGTTCATTCCCCCACCCATGCAGTGTTACCGCTGCCAAGCTTTTGGCCACACGGCCAAGGCGTGTTCCGTTTCATCGTCCCCTTCTACCATTCGGTGCGCCCGCTGCGCGGGCCCACATGCTCTGAGGGAGTGCCTCTGCCCCTCCAAGACCAAGTGCTCTAATGGCCGGCACTGCCCGCACATCAAGGTGCGATGTGCAAACTGTGATGGCCCTTATAAGTCCTTCGACAGTAAGTGTCCGGTCAAGGCCCTTGAGCAAGCAAAAGTAGCTGCCCGTTTCAACAACAGCTCATGCTACTACAACCCCTCATTCTGCGCTCCATCTGGCCGCGCCTTTGGCGCGGCTGCGATGAAATGAGCGCACCTGCTCCCTCTGGGTTACGAGTCCTCTCTCTGAACTGCAGGCGGTCTCCGGAAGTGGTGCTCTCGCTTCTTAACACCACTGACCCATCCTGCTGGGATGTACTATGCTTGCAGGAGCTCCCCATTCATATTGCTGAGCGAGTGTGTTTTTGTTCGCCCAAGTGGAACCTGCTTCTTCCCAGCATCGCGGCAGAACATGGCACTCCCGCTCACATTCGGAGCGCCATCTATGTCAGCAACCACCTTCAGTCTGACTCGTACACCTAAGTCCCCCTCAAGTCTCTCGATGTTTGCGCTGTTACATTTCATTCTGCTCCGTTTTCCCTCTGCCTCTTTTCTGTTTACAATCCTCCAAGCTCAGTGAGCTCCGTCTCCTTTCTCCGCTCCGTTCTCAGCCCCATCATTCCCGTTTCTCGAGTCCTCCTCATGGGAGACTTCAATCTTCATCACCCGCTGTGGTCGGGCACCAATTCACAACAGCGCACACGGCGTTTGGATGCAGATGCACTACTTCAAGTTCTCGCAGACTTTCAGCTCGTGCTTGCCCTCCCAGCTGGGATGCCGACCTACCGGTCGGATGCACATGGCACATGGTCCACTCTTGATCTCGCTTTCGTGTCCCAGACGGTGGAGGACTTGGTCACACACTGCAACACAAGCTTTGGCCATGGCAGTGACCATCACTGCGTGGAAATCAAGCTCGAATTCGGAACCCAGCTCGCACAGTCTCCGGCAAGAAGGAACTGGCGTGAGACCGACTGGGAGTGCTATGAGTACAACGTGACCCAGCAATGGGTAGCACGGTGGATTCACGAACGCTCACAAGAGCTACACACACCCACAGATATTGACTCACTCGTTCATGACATCACTGATGTCCTTACCCAGGCCGCAGACGGTGCCGTCCCCTTGGCAAAACCCTGTCCCTACTCCAAGCGATGGTGGACGTCCGAACTCACTGCATTGAAGCATGCGGCGAGTCGGCTCACCAATCGTGCCGCCAAACGTCACGCCTCACCCGCGGATGTGGAAGCGGCACGTGCTGCATCCCAAGAGTACCACAGGGAGATTCGACATCAAAAACGCCTGCATTGGCGCAAGTACGTCGAGTCAGCCATGGAACGGACCATCTGGCAGGCGAGTAAGTATGTCATGCAAGCACCAGAGGACACACTCGCCTCTCGTCTCCCAGCCCTACACCTTCCGGATGGCTTGGTGGCGCGTTCCTGCATGGAAAAGTGGGACGCGCTTATGACCCAGTTCTTCCCCACCCCTCCACCTGCCTCTCTTGACGACATTGACAAGGCTGTCTATGACGGCCAGCTCCCCTTCTTACCATTCTCCGAGGAGGACGTTGCTGCTGCCCTTGCTAACCTGAGCCCATTCAAAGCCCCGGGCCCATCCGGGGTTCCCAATGCGGCGCTCAAGCATTGTGCAGTCCACGTCGAGCCAGTCTTCGCTAACAACGTCAACAGGTGCATCGAGCTGAGCTATCACCCCGCCCACTGGAAGTTTTTCACAACAATCACCCTCCGCAAGCCAGGGAAGCCCAGCTACCTTGTTCCCAAAGCATATCACCCAATCGCGCTTGAGGACACGTCTAGTAAGGTAATTGAGTCAGTAATTGCACGACAGTTATCAGCCATCGCGGAAGAGCATAATCTTCTTCCTGCCAATCACTTCGGCGGGTGACCGCACCGCACTACTACTGATGCCGTTTTACATCTTGTGCAGCACATCAAGGACTCCTGGCGGAGGCGCAAGGTCACATCTGTCCTGTACCTTGACATCTCATCCGCCTTCCTCTCCGTCAACCATCAGCACCTCCTGCACAACTTGTGGAAGCGTGGAGTCCCGGAACCCCTTGTCCGGTGGATAGCGGACTTCCTCCGTGGTCGCCGGACGCAGCTCAAATTCGATGACTTTACATCGGACCCCCTCCTCGCTGACTGTGGCATCCCTCAAGGCTCCCCCCTCTCCCCCATTTTGTACCTGTTCTACTCCGCCGACCTACTCGAAGTGATCGACCCCAAGGACCGCCACAAACTCTCCCTGGGCTACATCGATGATACTGCCATTTCTGTCTCCTCACCAGACATTGCCACCAACATCCGCGTCCTCTCTGAGGTGGCGCCTCTGCTTCTGGACTGGTCAACTCATCACGCATGTAGGTTCGACATCGGCAAGTTTCAGCTCGTTCACCACACTCGACACAACCCGCGCTACATCCCTCTCCCACTGCAGATTGGCGAGCATATCATCAACCCGAGCGAGTCCGCACACTACCTTGGCATTATCGTCGACCAACGGCTACGTTGGCATGAACACATCGAAGCGGCTGTGGCCAAAGGCACTGCAGTGGTACTCGCTGTAGGACGTCTCGCCCGACCTGGTTTTGGGCTACCACATCAGTACGTACACCAACTGTTCACATCCGTCATGTGCCCCAAGATGGAGTATGGGCTGCCCGTGTGGTACACACCAGTTCGTTGCTTGGAGGGTGCATGTCGAGCAGTTGGCTCAGTTGGCACTGCCTGCCATATTGGCAAAGTACAGCGCCTCGCTGGACTTCTTATCACAGGGGTGTTCCGGTCAACATCATCTGTATTTCTCAACTACCACTCTGCCCTACTCCCTGCTGAGCTACGCCTCAACCGCGCAGCGCACCGTGCAACAGCTCGCCTCGCAACGCTCGGTCCAGATCACCTGCTATACAAGGCCATCAAGCGCTGCTCCTCATCCTACCCCCGCTTCCATCGCTCCCCTCTCCACGAGCTGCTTCACGCGTTCACGGATCTGCGCAATGTGGCACCACCCAGTACCTCGGCTCCTCTCCACGAAGAGGAGCTACCTTTTGAGCTACTCATGGGCTCCTCTCGCAATGAGGCGGTCTCGCACACCATGCGGGTGCTTGGAAGTCACGACACGTGCGTATTTGTGCATGGGCTAACGGCGGGCGACACTCTCGGGATTGCAGCTGTGACAGCAACAGGTGACGGGGGGACAGTCTCCCGCCATGCGTCGCTTAAACCTATCACGCGGCGGCAGGGACACGACGGCATACTGGCAGCGATGACACTAGCACTTAACACAATCATGGGGTGTCCCCGGGTCACCCATGCTAGTGTGCTAGTCCCGGACCGCGCCGCTATCACAGCTTTGATCTCTCGTCCTGACCGAGCCCTATCAAGCTTGTTCCTCGAACAACTGCACACCATCAAGCAACGGTCACGACGTTCCCTGCGCCTGCGTGTGGTGTGGGCCCCTCTAAAGAGTGGGGATCACGAGCTTGCTCGAAAGGTACGTGAGGTCGCGCAAGCAGCCACATCCCGCCCAGCATCCCCACAGCTCCCAAAGAAGGTACTCGTCGCACTGGCGGACCTACCCACGGAGCGCACACTGCTGGAGAAGCAGTACGACATACAGCTGCTCAGTCAATGGAAGCAGCTGTGGGAGGAATCACCGCAAGGACAGCGATTCGGCTGCGTTATCAGCGACGCACCCCCGAGCCTAGATGCGCGCAAGCTGTACTGTGGGCTCACCCGGCAGCAGTGCAGCACTCTCACTCAACTCCAGAGTGAACACGTCGCCCTCAATGCCTACCTTGCATGCATCCGCGCTGTGGACTCTGCGCTATGTCCTACCTGCCTCATCCCAGAGACCCCCGCCCACTATCTATTCACATGCCAGCGTTACACCGGAGCGCGAGACAAGCTGCTCCGCGTGGTTGGAGGCCCGCTGTCGCTTCGTACCACCCTCGGGAACGAAAAGGCTTGCGCTGCGGTCCTGGAATACGTGCGTGAGACTGGTTGACTCCAACGGGCAGCAGCGGACACCACCAAGGATGAGTGACAAAGTCCCCCTCCTTCTCCCCTCCCCCCATTCTCCCCTCCCCCCATTCTCTCCCTCCTCCCCCTCCCCCCTCCATCATCCATTGCCTCATTTTCTTTTCTTTATATTTTCTCTATCTCACGGTGTCGTCGCCAGCATGGCCCGACACCGTGCGCAGGAGGATTAGTGTCCTCTCGGCCCCAACGAATCGGAACACGCCGCCCTCTCTTCCACGCAACGCACAATCCCCCGTATGTTACTGCCCTTACATGATCACCTGCACCTTACTACACTTTACCGTATATCTCCCACCCCTCCGTTGTCACTCTCACAGTTCAGTAGTTTAATCTCGCATTGAGCGCCTGTGTAGTAGAAGTGGCACCTTGGGCCGTGCCGGCCTACACGCCACTATAATCCTTGAATCTATCTATCTATCTATCTATCCTTGCGGACGTTCGTGGGCACCGGCGCTTCTGAGTCGTGCCGAGTCTGTACCGTACGCCACTACACGTCTTCCTGGGAACAAGTGCTATTCAATCATGTATTATAGTCAACTAGAATAGGAATACAATTTAAAGGATACAATCATCCTCATGCTCATTGTTGCGGTAGTGGTAACCGTGTGTGAGCCCAGGATCCGGCTCCCGCGCGCTGCGAACATTGGTCTTTGGCATCATTCGATGTTATTCGGCTTGTTCCAGAGCGCGCACCCATTTACTGATCACCTGTGCAGCTTGTACTGCATTCTGAAGCTCCCGCCTGCTGTTTTGCTTCTGCTGATCTCGAAAAAGGACCAATGCCCTATGGAGGTAGTCAATGAGATCACTGCCTGTGGTTGGAGCATCTGAGGCAGGCACTGGGTGCTAATCAAGCTTACAGGCCCATTTGATTGCAGGTCGCATGGAATCAGTGGCTTTCCAAAAGAAGCGGGGCTCGGGATTCTGGTCCTGGCTGAGGAGAATCTCAATGGCTGAGGAGAAGCAGCGCTCGAGTCAATTGATCTCTACATCTTCATGATTGTCAAGCTAGAGTCGAGAACAAAGTCAGTTTACGTTGTCCAATAGCTGGGTTATAATTTATAAGATGTACTTACATGATAGCCTGCACCTCCACCTGTGTTTGTGCACAAAAGGCCATCTCACCCAGTTGCGGGTGGTTTGTTTGGAGAGGAGGATATCTAATTTAATTAATATTAGCACTGCTGCTCTGACTGACCCCAGTATGGCAAACGTTACCGGAGAAGATGACCGGAACTTATCCTCCATGGGGATTCCAGCATCAGAGCTGTCTGATGCTGCGCATTTGATCCGTCGAGGCCATATCCGGATGACTGAGGGCTTGTCATGCAGACGCTCAGTCCAACCGTGATTCTTTACGGACTCAGGGGGAGGGGCGATCACGCTGTCAATCGGGGCAGTGTAGAAGGGCGGGATGTGGTAACGGAGTCCTGTCGGCCACCAGGAAGCGGATGGATGGCCAACCGCTTGGACAAGATGCTTGCACAAGAGATAGGTGTGGTATTTTTGGGTCGCGCAGTTGCATGTCCACCGCACAATGTCCGTTTGGTAGGCTCCCTTAAGCGGAACCTTTTCGAGACGTTCCCACGCATGCTTGAAAGCTTTCTGAGAATTGTTAAGCTTTGGTGGTTGGCCGACATGTGGATTCTTGATGATGGCCTTGAGAGTGCGCCGATACGGCGGCAAAGCCTTGCTGATGACTGCATAGAGGGCAAGATCAATCAGAGGTCGGTTGTACATGTGCAGCACAAGCCGCTTGATGTTGTGCCACAGAGCCTCGACCATCATTGTTGTCCGCTTCCGTGGGATACTTGCGGGATAGGCTGAGTGCACCCAGAGCTTCCAGCAGGGCCTACAGTACCAAGAGTTCCACATGTATGCCCAAACTTCGCTGAGGTTGTTTGATTTGCGGTGGCAGTACATCTCACCTACAGTGTCCCAATAGATATCATCTGCCGAGCGGGACTCTCCATGGCGCTCCAGAAGAAGCAAGTGCTGAGCGCTCTGCTTGGTGGCAAGTCGCATGATGGCGAGGTGTTGTCCCTGAGGACAGAATAGATATCCAGGAAGTGGGGACCGAGGGCCCGTCTCGCACTTGTGGTTACCACTGTTGTATTACAATAGCCCACCTACCTGGTGCACAAGTTGTGTATTCTGTGGTCACCATAGTTTATTGTTAATCTGGCCCCCAGGTGTTGTACAAACCCATTGATGGTTGTTAATCTGTACAGTGTTGTTATTGATTGTTAAATAGAGCGCATTTATACAATGGACCCTAGGATTGTCAAATGATGTTAGTCATTGTTAAAAGCTGCTTTGGATGTTGTTAATGGTTGTAAAATGTGCCCTGAGATTGTTTAATATTGTTAAAAGCTGCTTGGGATGGTGTTAATGATTGTAAAATCAGTGCCTGCTTGTAGGTCCCTGTTTACCGCTTAATGGGCGCTTTTTTGGCTTCCAAATGGGGCAGGGGCCTACTACCACCCCCTGGGGGCTCCCTTTTGGCCTCCCTGGGTGCATTATTGCCCCAGTTTGTGCCCTATGTATATGTGGTGATCATGATACATATTAGGGTGTTCTGTGGGGGCTAAAAACCGACCAAAAGCAGTCAAAAATGCGAACCCAGGGCAGGGGTCAGCAGGTCCTGGTAGGTGCATGCAGTGTATGATTGGTTCCTCTGGGCCTATTACATTGATCAATATATCATTTGAAAGCTATAGCGCAGGGCTTTCTGGGACAGCTATTTGCATAGCCCCCGATGCTGTATTGATGAAGATATGGCCTTTCGCATTTTCGCAAAAAGCAGCCATTTTGTTTGCTCAATAGCTCTTGATCCAGGGCACATATAACTCCACCCCATACACCGTTGGACGTGTATTTAGCAGACCTTTAAAACGGGCCTACTCTCAGGATATTCCATCCACATGTATTCTGCCCCTCCTCCTGCCTCCCTGCCAGTAGATCGCCCTCCAGGGCCCTCAGTTCCTGATGGATTTCCTTGAAAGCCTGTGCAGTGTGTACTGGCATCATATCCATACATATTTCCAGCTTGGCATGATTTAGAACAGCCTACCCCTTCCGTGCCCGCTTGCTGTACATTTTGTGCACTCCCAGCTTGTTTGCTCCATAATATTATACCCTGTATAGATATGGCCCTGCTCTTTTTTGCATGCTGTCTGTGTATACTATAGCTACCAATAGATGTGCTCAAAAGTGTTATCAGACATTTGGATCTCCTATAGGCTCCTTATCAGTAGCCCACAGAGTAGCCCAATCTGTCGCGTTTTGGGGGCATATTATTTAGATCAGACAGCACAGCTGTACTGGCATAGTGTTCAGGATTACATTGCACCAAACATCATGAGATTTGGTGGAGAAGTGATGGAGTTATGGGCAGAATATCCCAAATGGTGGTCTACATGCTTAAGCACAGCTTACAGCAGTGCATTCATGTATTCTTCACCAACTGCATCAGAGGGCTGTTTTGAGGTGTTCCCTCCATACCTCCGTCACTTCTCCACCAAATCTCATGATGTTTAGTGCAACGTAATCCTGAATACCATGCCAGTACAGCTGTGCTGTCTGATCTAAATAATATGCCCCCAAAATGCGACAGATTGGGCTACTCTGTGGGCTACTGATAAGAATCCTATAAGAGATCCAGATGTCCGATAACACTTTTGACTGCATGTCGCTCTTGTCGCGCACTTAAGCCCCGGTTGGGCGACTGGGGCAACCAGACTTGACTTTGATCCCACCGCGGCAGAGCCCCAAAAGCTGAACAAATCCGCTGGGAGATTAAGGTCAGATGTGTTCAGCGAGCACGGAGCAGCACTCATAGCATAGCAACGCGGGCAAGAGAGCCACCAGTCTCGCTACCTGCAGCCCCAGAGTTGTTCGATGAGCGACTTATGGACAACCAGGCGCGTGTGCGTGATCTAGCCAGTGTTCGACGAGGAGGAGCTCAGGTTCAGAGAGCAAGCCCAAAGCAGATAGGGAGAGCGAGCATTATGGGGAGAGCAGAGAGGCAACCGAGAAGCGATAAGGCAAGAGCGTGCGACGTGTCATTTTCATGGGCGCTCGGCCATATCCGGCTCAAAGGCGCCCACGAACTCCTGTGAAGCCGCTGCTTCCAAAGGTTGTCAAGTGATTTCTACGCAGTGCAGTGGCCCACAAATATTTACCGCTGTAAGAGACAGACATTGTGCATCTCTTGGTACAATTTAGATGCACAAATAGAATTTATCGTCCCTACCGAGGTTACATAGTTCTACGTCAAATGTAGTGGGTGCTATGTAGGCTACAGCCGCGACATAGCCACCTGCGAGATTCTGTAGGATTCTTTCCTGATGCGGCACGGCCGCAGAGAATGGGGCCAATTTTGCGTTCTTCGCGGATCGGGCTGGGAATCTGCAGGCGTGTGCTGTTGTTGCACCCTGTCCAGTGCGTGGAAGGGCTGAACGGGCGGACGAGGAGCAGAGCAGCGGGAGGGGATGGGACGTGCGCGTGCATGAAATCGCGTGAACTTGAAAGTGTCGCGATCTCGACTCGGATCTGCTCGCGAGCGCGTGCGAGACGTTCTAATGAGTGCATACCCCGAGTTGTGCGGGGTGGGGACGACAGGCCGAGACGGCACGCGCGGTCTTGTGCGCGGGGCTGGTACAGCAAGAATGCCGTCCACGCTGTGGGTTGGCAGGCGGGTGCAATATGTATATGCGAGTCTGCCCAAGTGAAGGGGTGAGACAGTGTACAGGCAAGGTCAGTCGGTGGGGCGGCGGGAGGTCGGGGAACGAACATACAACGGTGGGCACACGAGAACGTCATACGAGGACGCTGTGTGCAGGATGTGATGTGCGGCAGGGGGCGGCGCGATGCAGTGGGCACACGGACAGTGTCACCGGTATGGCCCCGTTTTGAGCTTCTGCTGCGACACCGACTCCATAGCCTCAAGATCGACCAGGCGAGACAGCCCGCTATTCAGCACGTCGAATCGGTCAGCAGAGTCCTCAGTCCGCAGCGCTTCTAGCTTGTCTTCCAGCCGGTCGATGCGCGAGAAGGGCCACTCAAGATCTGCGGCCTTCACCGGATCGTCGTGGGGTAGGGCGTACCATACGATGCCGTGGATGAGCTTGTGGCCACCGGAGAATGAGCTCCAGGTCGAGTTGGAGAGAGTGCAGACAAAACACTCATCTCATCAGAGGAAACCTCCCTGTGAGATAGCCACTATATCGTGAATATATTTAGCATACTACAAGATATTGCGGATATATCGAGCATACCACGATATATCGACAACATACATCGAAAAGTCATGATATTTGAGGACACTTCGAGACATGCAGGATACTACTAATGTAATGACGAGCGTCACCTAAACTGACCCTCTAGATTCTCGCTGGGGGGCATCCTGTTGCATTCAGATGCGGCACATGGTTCAACGTTCACCTGTTCACGTTCATACTGTGCTCACCAATGTGTATATTGCGCAATACAATAAATGCATAGCTAGTCGGGCGCACCATGTTGCATGCATGGCCAACGGCACGAGGGGTGCACAAATTGACACAAGTACCGGGGTCGGTTCATCGACATAAGGCCGCGCTGGGTACCCCCCTCCCCCCCTCGTGGGAGTATACTTCCGCATCCAGCCGCTTGGACATATGTTTTGATTGGATATTTCCTGATTGGGATGAACGTGAACATAAGTTGTTGGCGAAACATTGACAAAACATCAAACATGACAATTGGTGATATAGATGGACCTTTTCACGCAGGTTTATTCAGGACCCCTGACAATGGGAGGATCTGCCCGGACAATATCTCGGGTTCTGGAGGGGGTATGCCTGCTCGCATCCGGACAAAACAGGGCTTAGATGCCGAAAGGCCTGTGGAATGGTCCGGACATGGATGCCAAAAAGAGCCATCAGGTTCGGCCCAAGTGGGCGCTAAACACACATTGAGCGCCGAAAATCAGGCCTGTGGTGGTTAAGCGCCGGCTTTTGGACATTTTCTGGCTTTTTAGGGGCCGAAAGCCTGATTTTATCCGGACAAAAGTGGGCGTCTAACAGGCCTGTTGACCCCGGACATTTTGGGCAAAATCGCGGTCGGCGTCATCAGGCATTTTGGGCGGTTGTCGGGGGTCCTATTTATTCTCCATCCATAGGATGTCGCCGTTCCAGTTGTTTCCTCCCAGATTCCCCGTGAGCAGCTCTTCAGATGGACGGGGACCGCCGTCAACACAAATAATGCTCTCAATCGGCCCCAAACGACCCATAAACACTTGAAGAGCCTGCTGCACGACGGACAGACCCACCGCGCTGCCAGACACGCGCCCCGGGGGCCTCTATAAACTATTTGGAGATGACATGCAGGCATCGACATAAGGAGCTCGCGGACCCCCCCCCTCCCCCTACCCCGGGTCTCGGCATCTTCCAGTGCACCCCTCGTGGCCAACAGTGTAGTATGGAGGATACCCGCAATATGGCCCCCAGACACAGAATTCTGCACCTACTGGTGACACACTGATGGATATTACCTCGCATGTAAGGTCTCTCGGACCACAAGATCAAAGTAGCTGTTGCTGTGCGCCGCGACGGTCCGTCTCTGGACTCCCTGGGAGCGACGGAGGTCCAGGCGGGACAGGGCAGAACACCGTGACGTCTGGCCGTGTGCCTTCAAATATGCGCAAGGTATACGCCGACGCGTAGCACTGGAGATCATATTAAAATATTCGCTCCGAATACATGAAGCCTAGTTCAAATAGTATCTAGATATTCTTTAGATAGTCGGCCATCCAGCTTGGCCGTGTATATTCGCCTGAATAGTTGAACTCCGCCCGAAAGGGTAAACAGCGTCGATGACGCAACTGTACGTCTTCGGACTTGGCGAAAACCCGACCTTCGACGTCTCGACGAACCTAATTGTTGGCAACATCTTGTCCCTCGACCACCATCATCTCCCCCGCAGGCCCAGGTCGCTTATATTCTTCTCGTTGTCTCCTTGCTCAATCTCCAGTACTAACAATTCTATTCAAACTAACATCCGAGTCTGACTGTACTAACATCCCAAGTACTGACATACTAACCCCATACTGACTGTGATTGACGCACTAACATACTAACATGCTAACCATCCGCTAATTTGATATCAAGGCTGATTTGAGCAGGCCGCAAAATGCAAATCCTACTGGTGGGTGTTATGACCCGACGCCGAAGGTAGGTGTAGCATATTATCCACATATATGCATTCTTCTGACTGCCTTCCAGGTTCATTTATACTCTATTTCTTGCCGCTACTGCTACCCCGTAGCTGTAGAACATGTGTACTAGTACTATATAGCACCCCTATATATTTTTATGGCCCATTTATTGTCGAAGCTTGTGCGAGCCCACAAAAGGGCTGATTGAAAGAGCCTGTAGACCAATCAGGAGGGCGCCCGGGCGACAATATTGCTGCTCCTACATCAGGCGCCAGCGGAATGTCTCCGGAATATACGTTGAATAGTTTAAAAGGGATTCTTATATTTGTAGTATATGCGAGGCAACAATCAGCGGAATATGTAAAGCCTCTTTCAACTAGTCGTCATATATTCGGCCCGAATATTCGATCCGACGCCCAGTGGTAGGCGGCACTTCTCTAGTAGCTTGTCGTCCATTGGAATTGTACACCGCAGGCTTTACAAGAGTACAGGACGATGATGTCTGACGGCGGCGATCCTGCGAAGCCTGGTCCCAGTGGTCTGACGCTGAAATAGACAAGTCCGAGATGCCCAATGAGCGGCTGAGTCGGCGCTGGTCCATTGTTGATACATGTTTGGTGTGGAATGATAGCGCCCAAGTACTGGGTGCGCTGGCACGTTG